>JAOQMS010000008.1:19248331-19258548 GCA_027563885.1 Erythroxylum longipes
CTTTTATTGAATAATAATAATGTCATACAAATAAAATTACAACCAAAATAAATTGGCTGCAAGGGCATAAACTAACAATGACATCCTTGAAAATATTCAGCAAGCTCTCGGGTTTGGATGTTAATTGTGCAAAGAGTGGCTTTCTTTTATTTAAATCTACTTTGGTAATTGAATCAAGCATCAAAGCCATTATAGGTTTCAACTCTCAATCTTTCCCTTTGGTTTATCTTGGCATTCCAATCTCCATCTTTAATCCTACTTCTGTCGACTTCTCCATACTTATTGATAGAATCAAAAGCAGAATGGTCTCATGGAGCTTCAAAATGTTATCCACAACAGGAATGCTTCAACTTATAGTTGCTGTAATAAACCCAAACAACGTATTTTGGGCTGCACGCCTAATTATCCCAAAAAAAGTCATCAAGACTATAAAGAGCATGTGTAACAATTATATATATAATGGAGATGAGGACCAAGCTAGGAGGGCTAAAATGCAATGAAAAAGGTTTGTATTCCTAAGGACAATGGTGGACTTGGGATTATCTCACTGAAAACAATGAACTTTGTCAGGCCAGCCAAATGGCTACGGAGATTATTGAAAGACAAGCAATCTCCTTGGTGTAAATGGGTGCATAGCTTTTTTGTAAAGCAAAGAAGCATTTAGGTTATCAAAATCTCATCTTCCTCAAATGTCACTTGGAAGGCAATCCTAAAAACAAGAAATTTCTTGAGGTATGAATTTGTTAATGTGATTGGAGATGGTAAGGAAACCAAATTTTGTTTTAATAATTGGTTATCTTGTGGGCCTCTGTTCAACTTACATGAGATGGACAGCCTCAAATCTATTCTTAACCGAGGGGTGACAGTTGCGGATGTTTTGAGGGACAGATTCATCTTCACACCAATAGTAGTCCTAGCTCGATATATAATTAAATTTAGCTAACCAACCTACTTGGAGGGGAGGATAATATAATCTGGAAACACACTAGACAAGGGGTTTTTACCAATCAATCATGTAGAAAATTCATGTTGAGGCACTAAAATACAATTTCACGGTCTAAGGTTGTTCGAATCAAGAGATACCACCCACAAGCTGCCTTTATTCTATAGACATTGAAAGAAAGACTGCCAACAATAGACAGGTTGAAGAGATTTCTCCATCTTCCAAACTGGTCCATCTTATGTCAAAAAGTCGAAGAAAGTCTTGATCACTTCCTTTTCCAATGTGAACTTGTTAAATCTAGTTGGAACTTCATTCTCCGTAAACGTTGCATTGCGAATTCCCCAAGTGAATGGAAAAGGACTTTTCTAACAAAAACAAAACAAAATATCAGCTGGTGCTTGTGTTTAACTCGTCGAGGCCATCTAGGACGAAAAGCACTCGCATTTTCCAAAATCGAAGATCAACTAAAGAGCAATTTTTTAACAACTTGATACAACAAATCAGAACCTAAGCATATTCAAGAATAGATTACAGAATTATGGGTAATGGGCCAGCAAGTGGAATATTTAGTCATTTCAATGTCTAGAAGGTTGTTACTTTGCTATTTTGTTTTAGCTAATGCAAGTTAATTAGCATCACAAATATGCATGCTACTTTAGACTGTAAAACTCTTACTTGCCTTTAATGACCAAATTCATTATACTTTTTTCAAAAAAACCAAGTTGAAATTTTCGATTTTTTTTAAAGAAAAAATGTCAAGCCTTAATGCTCTTTGTAAACATTGGTCAAGAATAACAAGATTTCCCCCTTTTTTTCAGTACAAACAATGCGGGTATGTTGGGAAAATTTCAAGCGTCACATCATGGAAAACTAAAAAAACTATTATGTAAAGATTAAACCTCAGGTTTAAACCTAATAATATGATACTGAATTAGGAATTAGAATTACTTAGAAAATTATTCAAATAAAATCAACACACAACAGTATATTCAGTAATTGGATTCTCCGAGACTGTAGGGATGGATGGATGGATGGAAAGAAAGAATAAAACAAAACCATGAAGCAGAACAAGCTAATCCAATCTCTTGAGATACATGTTAAAAGACACCATCTCTTATCATCCTCAAAACAATACATGTCTGCCTCCTGATTACTTTTTACTCAAATGTATCATCATCGTCATCCGGAAGAGGCTGAGCAGCAGCAATAGCTAGTTCGGCCTCATGCCTGTTCACCATCCCAAGAAAGTTAAAAACCAAGTTGACATCTCAGAACAAAACATAAATATAAGCTAAAAAAGCAATGAGTGGAGGTTAGTATTGGCAAAACAATTATAGAATCGACAGAATGATCACTGCCATATGGATTACAGTGCGGAAAGAAAGAAGAGGAAAGGCGGGGGTAGGGACACAAGCAATCCCAGTTAGATAAAATGCTAAATAGCAAAGAAGATAAGAAGGCAACTGGGCTGCTTAAAACTTACTGTTGCTGTGCTACTAAGTCAATCTGCACTTCGGGAGGAGCCAGGGCAGGAGACTCCACAAAATGCAAGTTCGGATCCCTAAAATTCACATAACATTAGCAAAGCCGGACAATCACAACTTGTGAAAAAAAACAAGTCTGAAGACCTTTAAACTGTACACAATGGCACTTACCCAGCAAGTTTCCTTGCAAGGTAGAGGAAGGGTTTCTCAAAGTTATAATTGCTCTTTGCCGAAATCTCATAGTACTGTAAGTTCTTCTTGCGGTGGAAAGTAACCTGCTTAGCCTTAACCTGCCTGTTCTTCACATCAACCTTATTTCCACAAAGAACAATGGGAATGTTCTCACAGACCCTACAACCAAGAATCAACAACGTATTGGATATGGATATACACAGGAGAAGGAAACATCAGATACATCACAGAAATAAGGAATTAAAGAAACCTGCAAAGATCACGATGCCATGTAGGCACATTCTTATACGTTAAACGCGCAGTAACATCGAACATGATGATGGCACACTGGCCATGAATGCTGCACAGTACCAGTCTAAAGTATATCATTTCATTGTACTAAGAAATAGTCTTTAGTCATAACAAAGAAAACAAAACAGAAACAAGGGATGAGAATTAAGGACATATCAAGAAAAAAAAAAGATATGCAATAACCAAATGTAATTCCACAAATCAGAACCCGTTATTAGAATGACTAGGAAATATGCATCGATAACACAAACAATATACAAGAGGAGGAAAGCAACTTCTCAAACCAAAGACAAAATTCTAAACTAAATTTCAAATCTGAAGTTGCAATTAGTAACTATAAATTAGATATTTGACGATTAAGAATCAAAGCCATACATGAACATAAGAATGAAAAGAGTAAAAAGGCAATAAATACTGACTAATATCCATCACGGAGGCCACCAAACTTCTCTTGGCCAGCAGTGTCCCAGCAGTAGAACCGAAGCTTGCCACAGTTAGTGAAGAAATCCAAGGGATGAACTTCCACACCAATAGTAGCTGCACGTAACACACACACAAAAACAACTTAATTCAGCTTTTTTTTCACAAACGACAAGATCTATATCATCTTTTCTTTTCATTTATTAATATAAAGTAGCACAGTTTCAACTCACGCTCATATTTCTTCTCGAACTCTCCGGTAAGATGCCTCTTCACGAATGTCGTTTTCCCTGCATCGTTCGGAATCGTCAAATAAGAATGACCTCAAAATACATCACTAGATCAGTTTAGCATACAAGCTTTCAAGCTCAAATACATCGTCAAATAATAACGACATCAAAATACATCACTAGATCAGTTTAGCATACGAACTTTCAAGCTCAAATACAGTTACTTTTAACTGATAACAATGTTAGCAATATAGTACCTGTACCGCCATCGCCGACAATAACAAGTTTGAAGCTTGGATAGTCAACAGTCTGCTGACTGGGTAAAGCCTGCAATCATAACCAACCAAAATCACAAATGAAAATCCATAACCAAATCTTTACAGATCAAGATTGAGGAGGAGGAGATCATAAAACTGCAGTGCACCATTTTGTCAGAGAGAATTGATGGTGCAGTTCTGAGCTAAACGAGGTACAGAGGAACTTTTGGGTGGGTTTGGGTTTGGGTTTAGGTTTGTAAAGGGGGCTTATAAAGGAAGCAGAGACCTTAAAGAATTGTTTTTGAATTTGAATCAACTGTGACTGACGTGGAACAAACGCCACCCTCACCTCTACGGCCTGTAGCGGCGACGCTCTTTAGTGGACGGTGACGATTGTTTTAAATGAATGAAGTGCGTGGCAGGGGATTCGAACCCCACCTCTCAGACGGCTTAGAAGTGACGCGACCCTCTGAACCGTTTGATCAATTTGAGAAAGTGAGTGGTGGATCAGCACATTGGTTAGAGGATGGCGCAGCGACGCGTCATCTCAGCGCTGTGGGAGTATTCTTAGTTTGGGCTTTCTTGATACTGGGCTTAAGCCTTAAAATGCCCAGAAGGAGGAGGTGCCTGAGTTTTTCAAGGCTTACGGCTTTTAAGGTCTAATTCTTTTGTTAGTACATTAGAAGAGTATAACTCACTTTTCCAAACTTTTTTTTCTCTCAAAGAAATTGACTTAAACTTTCAACATTGACGCAGGAAAAGACCCTTAATTTTTTTCTCTAATTAAGCCTTTGGCTCGTCTTAATTTGACTTCCTTTTATATGATAGTTTAAGATGTTGAAATAACAACTACTTTAAGAATTGCTAAGCAGTACGTCTAAGTTATATAGACTCTAACGATCCTATATAATTAAAACTTTTTTTGGATTAAATAGAAATATTTTAACTTTAAAAAAGACAACTTAAAACTACAGACCTAACACTCGGCCAACATGTCAAGGAAATAGAATCCAAATGTAAAGTAGCAAAAAGACCAGCAGACAGTCGTGTTAAAAAACGAACTCTTGGGGGTTGTTGGTAACTCATTTTGGCAAGTAAATCCGCTACAATATTAGCTTCACGAAAGATATGATCAATTCTGACCGCAACAAAGGAGTGAAGGAGCTGTAAGCAATCCCACAAAATAGGCCACGTGGTGGACGAAGCCTCCCCCTTCGATAATAACTTCCAAACCTGCCAAGAATCAGTCTCCACTTGTAAACACTGAATACCCATGCCAACAACACACTGTAACCCAATCTATACACGCTTCAGCTCAGCTTCAAGACAGGAACTTTGGCCAATATTATAGGAAAAGTCCCCCTGCCATAAACCATCAGACCTGCGCAATGCTCCACTAGCTCCGACCATACTTGTAGCTTTATTCCAAGCACCATCACAATTAAGCTTAACCCAAGGGACAATAAGAGGAATCCACCCAACCCATTTATGCTCTTGCCGACCCATAATGGGATGAACCACCTTGGAAACTTGCAGGGCATACTAGAATTGTTACGCATAGGTGAAAATAACAAGTACCGGATCATTGGGAATATCTCGTTCAGCTAAGAAAATTAACATGTTCCTCCACTTTCATAATAACCAAACTGTGGTACCAAACAACAGAGACCATGTAATACTAGTGGATTTGTGTCCCGAAGATCGATCAAGGTTAAGCGTGAGCCATGCATGCAACGGTAAATGAAAGAAAGTGAGTTGCTCACTAGCAAGAACCAGTCGGTCCCAGATCCATGCCACCCAAGGACAATCTCGCAATACATGCAACGTATTTTCCTCAACAGTAAGACACCTTAGATAGCAATCATCAGGAACCATATTTCGTTTGTAACAATGAAATTTTGTGGCCAACTGATCTTGACCTAGTAGCCAAAGGAATGGTCTAGCTCTTTCTGGTCCCTTCCATGCCTAAATGAGATCCCATAATCGACTTGGCTTGGCCAACTCAGCTTCTTCAAGCAACTCTTATGCAGACTACATGGTAAAGTTCCTACTCAGGCTAAGATGCCATGCAATCCTGTCACTACTGCCCCCCACAACTGGACTAGGTGCCTAACAAATTTTCTCCACTAAATACTACGGTAAATAAGGAACCAAATCTGAAACCTTCCATTGGCTATTAGCAACCACATAATATGAGATAGACTAGTCGAGTAAATTACCAGGAAAATCTGCCTGTACTAGAGCACCTAATGGACCAATGTCATCCAACAAAGTATCTTCCCAAAACAAAATGGTTGCCCCATCACCAACTATCCACCTACAATCCCGAAGCAGAGTAGGCCATATTTTGTAAAGAGCACGCCAAGCAGGTGAACAACTACTTGTAGCAATTAGAGCAACTAACCAAGACCCCCTCCACCCATATTTTGCTTTGAGTAGCCAAACCTAAAGACTATTTGGCTCAGTGAGGAATCGCCAACCAAGCTTAAGTAACAAAGCCTTGTTCTTGACTACTGCAAAACGAATACTTAAGCCATCTTCACTCTTAGGTTGACAAATATTGTGCCAAGTCACCATGTGTTCTTTGCGCTTCTCCTCACTCGAGCTCCACACGAAATTCCTGATAATCTTGTCAATATCTTGCGCTATGGAGCATAGAAGTTCACATGTCTGCATGTGATAAATCGGAACTGCAGACAATACTGATTTTGCCAAAGTGATCCGGCTGGCCAAGGATAGGGTTTTGCCTTTCCAACATGAGAGCTTCCCACGGATATTATTAAGAATCCCCATATAATAATGACGAGATGTCTGTCCCTATATAATTGGTGCACTAAGGTATTTCCCAATAGAGTTTTTTTCCTTGAAACCCAAGAACTCACTAATTTGTGCCTATAACCCAAAATTGACATTGGGAGAGAAGAAAATAATGGACTTACTACCACTGATCTTTCTGACCCTTTGCGCCCCAATCGAATAGGTCGCCACTCCTTATCCACTACCGCATTGCTAATAATATGTGTAAGTCTCTCCATGCACAAGACAAACAAATACTGACAAAGTGAATCACCTTGTCGACTACCTCTCGTTGGTGTAAATGAATCAGTTTTTCCCCCATTAACAAGCACATGCATGGTAGTCGTAGTTATGAATTGATGTACCCAATGAATAAAATCGGCACCAAACCCAACTAAACCCAATGATTTCTCAATAAACTGCCAATTAAGTCTATCATAAGCTTTCTCCAAATCAAGCTTAATAACCATCCAATCCATTTTACCCTTTCTTCTGCGCATAGACTGGACAACCTCTTGGATGATAAAAATATTATCAATAATTCATACAGTTTGCTATAATTTTAGTGATGATCTTGTAAATTACATTACACAAACTGATAGGCTGAAATTGACTCAAAGTGGCCGGAGCTGCAACTTTTAGGATCAACACTATGTATGTCTCATTAAGGGAGGGGTCAAGCATACTCGTCTAGAAGAATTCCCAAATAAGTTGAACAACTGAGTCACCAACTAAATCCCATTGACTTTGAAAGAAAATTGGTTGCAACCCATCAAGTCTTAGTGCTTTAAAATGTCCCATAATCTTTAAAATATCTAACACTGCAGCGTTAGAAATTTTACAGGCCGCTGTAAGAATCAAAACTGGAACCACGTACATAAAATTTGAAGCAGTATATAGCAGAACAAAATCAACTCGCTCTTTTGTGTACAAAGAACAGAAAAAATCTACAGCCATCTGTAGCAGGCAGCCCTCATCGGATTGCCACTGACCTGTATTATCTTAAAGCAATATGATTTTATTCACCCAACGACGTGATAAAGTAGTCATATGGAAAAAGTGGGTGTTACGGTCGCCCAAACTAACCCAATTCACACGGGCCTTCTGAACCCATATCATCTCTTCTTGTGACAAAACAAGCTCATACTCACGTTGAACATGCCGCCTAAGCCAATCATGATAGCTAGACCACTGATCGTCGAGCAACTTTTCCAAACCTTGTAGCTGCACAAGTAACTGTCTCTTCCTGCGAAACACATTACCAAACACAATACAATTCCATCAATGCTAGATAGAAATTCGGAGTATGCCACCTGAGTTTAGATTTCAAAACTATGCCACCAGAGTTTAGATTTCAAAACTATTACTTAAATTGATTTTATTGTTTAATTTTAAATTATTAGTTCATTAATTAGTAAAAAATATATAATAAATACATGATAATTTACTTAATTCATACTTAAAAAATAAAAACAACATGTTCCACTTTATATATTTAAAAAAAAGCCTATGAAAATAGAAATAACTACACACAAATTAAAGTTGTATCATTGTTTTGGACATACATTGAATTAGTCTATAAGTTATGTTTGCATATCCTTTAAGACACCAAAGTTATAGACATAAAAATTTGTTCTTATAAAATATTATTAGGCAAAATGAAACTTTTGAATTCCAAATTTTAAATCAAAAAGTAGGCCAAACCTTAATATTTAAAAGTGTTTATATTAGGCCCCGTTTCTGAAGTCTAATTCGTGAAAAAAACGTGAGCGTATTACTCTATAGGATTCTTGTAATAGAATTGCATTAGTCATCATAGGTTCATCTTCAGTCTCATAACATCCCACAATTCCATAATTGAGCACTTGATATACGACAATCTATTCTTATGTTTATATCCTCAATCGTCATCCTAAACATATCACTCATTTTTATCTCTTATTTCCATATCAAACTAAGTACATTCAAGCTCCATTCAAGCCTAAATGTATCATAGGAAAGCACTGATAAGCCCACAACTTATAAATGTATATGATTTGGGACAAAAAAGCATAACTTTCACTATAGATGTCGGATCAAGGTCATTTAAGCACAGTTTCAAAGAGGACTTCGAGTTCTACAAATTCTGTGAAGATCCCGGAGAAAGATTTTGTTATCTAAAGGGTCAAAAATTGTGCATTTAGATAATTGTCCCGAGAATGTCCGCTTAGGGGACATATGTCCCTCCAAATGGACATGAACTGAGTTGGAACGCTGGAATTCCTAAGAAGGTCTGCCCAGCGGACATCAAGTCTGCCTAACGGACATTTACGGGTCAATTTCCAAATTTCTAACTCTTACAAGTTACCTATAACCCCTCTTATGCATATCTATCATTTCTAACTTATTATCCTCATCATTTTCCCTTCATATCACTTTCATTTCAGCTCAATATCATTAACAACCAAATTATAGTCTATGTTTGATCATTAACCCAAAAACATAACATTCAAACTTATGCACATTCGTCATAAATTGTTGATCATAATCACATAAATACAATATCAACCATGTCAATATATTCTTCAATAATTCAGCACACATTGAACTCCCTTCATCTCTTCATTTCATCTCTAACTTATCAAACTAATTATTCCCATTTCAAAACACCATAGTACTCATTTTCTATTAACTCATGTAAAGAAAAGGCTATAAAGTGTCCAGCATGCACCCTATGCAGCATCACTAACTTGTAAAAGGCATATCTCTCAACTCCGATGTCCAAAAATTACACACTTCATATCATTGGAAAGCTAAGAGGATAAACTATAACTTCTAAGGAGACAACATTGTCTAAATCAGCCTAGATTAATACATTTTTTCCCCCTGAAGTCATAACACAGATTTTACCCCTATAAATGCTTGAAAATGCAATGCGAAAACTTGGAAAGTCATGAGCAAACAAAAATATATTTCATTAACATCAAAAGAAAAGAGTTTTACAAAGCTTTAATGGGCATTTCAAGACCCAAATACATCACCGGTCTCTTAATCCAAAAATACAAAATATATATAAATGAGTAATACTTGAAATGCGATTAAAGCCTTGTGTTTTCATAAACTAACTTAAATACAAAAAATATGCAAACTTGGAGTGATGCCTTGACTCTCTATCACTCGATCTCTTGCTCTTCACCTGGAGATGGGGAGGAATGGGGGGTGAGCTTAAAAGCTCGTGGGTAACAAGTTTATAGCGAAGAAACAAGCAAAACCATAAAAATATTTATTGATATAGTAAATTGCATTGAAACCATAAACATTGAATTTCTCAAAATTTCAAGCTTGTCAAACAATTCATAAACAACATAAGTCATGTATTTCTCCACTTGTCAAACAAATCATAAACACATAAGCAATCATAATGGTTTGGGTAGTCTATAAACATGAGGGAGTTCTTGTGAATCTCCAGTAATAACAGAATATACCCCTTTGGGTAGTCCATAAACATGAGGGAGTCCGTGAAGGAGCTCCATGCCACTAGCGGGCAGGCGGGAGAAGCCTTTAACATGGTCAACGTGCACGTGACATAACAAAATGGACCACCACAAACCCACACAAACATGAA
>JAOQMS010000008.1:19266453-19279007 GCA_027563885.1 Erythroxylum longipes
GTGTGCGCGTGAGGTGTTCAAGGGCTAACGGATTTGTTCGACGACATTCACGTGAGAAGGCTGAATCTTGCTTAAGCAGACCGAAGCGAGATTGCCGCACGAAGGTGGGCGCGACTTGTGGTGAAAATTTGGGTCCAAAGTAGACCTTTGTGACAGTATTGTTACACAGGCGTCCTCTCAACATCCGCATGAAGCTACATTTTGAAAAACCAAAAAAAAAAAAGAATAAACAAAATTTTATCGATTTCTCCTTAATAATGTGCGAATAAAAAAGATTTATATTCTTCCATTCGATCAACATGTACGATACTAATATTTTGGTGTTATAAGAAAAGAAAACAAAGCTTAATTAAAGCAGTAAACATTCCTTTGCTCTCTTCTAATTAGGAAAACCACTCTCACAAAATCACAATTACAACTATAAGCTGCTCTGGCCCTAGACCTTAGTTTGTATATGTTCTCTTATTTTTGTATTTTATAACACCAACAAAGGCATAATACCTGGAAAGAAAGCCACCTAATTTCCCAGGAATTCCCGACCCACTCAGGGTTTGCGAATACTCAGTAATTTCACATCATCAAGAACAGGGCCGCACAGAGAGGAGAAATCGTCGGACCTCATGTGATAGAATGTGCTGTAGAACGTAAATCTTGTTCTTGTGGAATCCGCAACAAACCTAAGCTCGGCACGCTTAAATCCACCTTTGCCCTTTGACTCGTAAGGGACTTTGAGAGTGTTCTTTCCGGCGAAAGCCTCCACTATCATGGAACCCGCGCAGGTATTGCTGGCGTCTCCGACCGCAAAAGTAAGGGCATAAGTTCTCCCCGGAATTGTCCTAGCAACTTGTGCGATCGCGCTCTCTTTTCCGGCAACGAGCTCCACTGCACGTCTTCCTTGCGGGACAGAGAAATGATCGGAGTCTATGTACTTGACGGCTTTGAGGGATTCTACCATCCAACCGGGAAGTGGAGAGTGATCGTCTTCAATATTTGGTGGGATTAGCACTCCCCAAGATGTGTTTGGAAACACGTAGGGTCCTTCCTCGAATCCACCATTTTTCAGGATGTTCTCTGAAAAAAAAATGAAAGCATTGTTAACGCTTAGTAATATTAAATCAACTGGGACCAACAATTGCATGGCATCATTTGTTGGGAAAGAAGGCTTACTGTTAGTAGGTCTTGGAGGGAACAAGGCCCTAATAGCAATAGAGTCGATGAGAGGTCCACAGGCAGGATCTTCCTCAACGCCAGGATTATGAATGACAAGGACCACCTCCGGGAACTCAGCTTGAAAAGCCCATGCATAAGAGTCCCAGCCGTTACTGCTGTACATGGTTTGCATAGGAAGCACACCCCAATCCGGCGACACCGAAACGTTAAGCCGCTCCTCTTGTGCGCAAGTTCTGGCGGCACTGAAAGTGATCGAGTAGTACATCCCCTTGATTACCCTAAACCTTTGCTTGATCGATGCCTCGTTGCCCAGCCTCACTGCATAAGCCCCTTCAGGCACCACCAGCAACATGTCTCCTTGTTTTTGACCGGATTTTATGTACTCAACGAATCCTGTAATCTCCCATTCCGGTATTGAAAAACGTCCGATCACTTGCGTGCCTTTCATGTCCGATGGCTTTGGGCCCAGCTCGAAGTTGCCATTTCTCATTAGTCCTGTATGATCAGATAGTCTACTAAAACTTTCACACCAAAATATTATGCTTGGCCCATGAAATAAAAAGACTGAAAACTAGGAGAAATACTATTTATAGCTAGCAGTTTGGTGGAAGTGACTGATTTTATCTTGCATCTTCCTTTTATTATCTCTACCGGGTCATAAGTTTTTATTCTATCCTTGTCTACGAATACCGACAACCGAGATACAAAATGTAAGAACACCATCAATGACTCTGTGAAGTGGGCCCATACTCCTGCAACTGATAGGTAAGACATTAAACTCTCAGCTCAAGTTCTGATCTTTCCTCGCTTTTTCAGCAACAGCAATGACTCAAACCATCTCAAAGGAAAGGAAAAGCAACTTAACAGATTTTCTGGACACAAAAGTTGACATTTAATATTCGGGCAGCTAAAATAAGTGGCCTAAGCTGGACACAGAACCAAGTAAATTAAACGGCAAACCAACCAAGCAGCAGAGTAAAATGGAATGTAGTCTAGACTTGTTTTCAGATGAACATGGCGACACCAAAACGCGGGTCTATGTGCACTAAGATTGAGCAAAAAACAGTTGAGTCCAACTGGCCAGGTCTAAGAGGAGTGCCAAAGTTGGAACTGCAGTCCAAACTACGCTGAACCTAAAATCTCCGTCGTAGCCATGTTGATCATTGAAAAATTATTAGATGCTTCTACTTCGATGAAACAACAGGAACAAGTTTAATATGATATTAAAGACCTAGTTCCAAGAATTTATTTGAAAACGAAAGTGATAAAACACAGTTTGCAATCCCATACTATACGCGCCCGAGTATGCACATAAAATAAGTACTACACCGTGAAAGCTTACCGTCTCTGATGGAGAAGGCGACCTGGCTGGTGGTGCAGAGAAGCGCACAGAATAGCACGAGCCGTCGCATTCTGTGTCCTTTTGGTTTGAAGAGAGTGAGAGGGAGGGAAGTGAATTGCAGTGAGAAAAGAGAGAGCACATCCGCTTATATGCATGCCCAAGTCCATGAGAGCCCCTAAATTTCCAGGAAATATCGAGATTGGCATTGTTGCGCTGACGAAATCACCCTTTTGGGGCTGTAGATGGATCAAAATCTGCACGCGAAGACAAAAGATGGCAGGAGGTCACATGGTTTTCCGACTTACTTTGCTTGCGTGGGCCACGATCTCCGCCGCTTCTTGGCCTCGGATTTTATCCATTTGCATTCAACATTTTCCCTTTTCCTTCCCATCCTCTGTATTATAACATTTAGAAACAGCCTTATTAGAGGAAAGGCTTCGCATTTTGTTGCTGATGTTATCCTCTATATTACACAACTTTTGCTTTTATTCAACTATCAAATATGCACCTTTAATATTAAAATCTAATTCGGAATTCCTTAATAATTAAATTAACCAAAACTAAAATATAAAAATACAACATCAATAATTCTAAGTGAGAGTTCCGCTAAAATATAAAATTTGGAGAGCTCTAATAATAGGCAGTTTTATCTCTAACTGGCTGTTTTCGGTAAAATATGAAATACCAAATAAAAAATTTAACAAGTGATTATTTTGTGAACATAGTGCTAATTTTGATAAATATGTCAATGCTTTGTATTCGTTATGAGAGGGAGTTAGGAGGGGGTAGAATTGATTTTTCGTTTTAGAATACTAATAAATAAAATATTGGTGTATTCAGTTTTATTTATTTATCAAATGTACTAAGAGGTTTATGTTAATTTAGTCGAATGTTAAGGGACTATTTAATAGTTCTAAAAGTACAAGGCATAAGTGAAAATGTAATTAACTCTGGAAAACCTACATTCACTCCCTAAATTGATAATTTCAATCCATTATGAACCTCTTCTACAGTGGATTAAGATGAATTCTACAAAAGGTACTTGTAACATTCACAACTAATTCTTTATCAGAAAAAAGGCATTCACAACTAATTTGCAACAATGATAAAGCAGTTCCTCCAATTAATGTAATAGAACAATGGAATATAAGAATTCACCTTAAACTCACAACACTAACAAGTAAAATTAAAGTTAAATTCAATTCGTTTGTTTGTAATTTAACGTAATTAATCATTGAATTCACTTGATTACAATTTAATATCAAAATAAAATTCAATCAACCATTTAAAATTCAGGTGGTTGATTTTTGCAAAATTTTGAAAGATAGAAGCAAATTTCAGTTAGTTTCTATGGCATACAGTCAATCAAATTTCCTAGACCAATCAACTTTTAAGAGTCATTTTTGTCTGTTGATATAATAAACTCTTCTTGCTTAAAAGAAAAAAAAAAGTGAATTTCGAGCCCTTCATTCTTTATTAATTGAAAGATTGAGTTACAAAAGAGAATTGCATTTTTTTATTATTCATGTTTAATTATTCTTGATTTTCACTTGTTTTGACTAATTTTCCTTTTTTGCTTATATGTTTTTCTTGATTCTTTATCTCCACTTGATAATATATTTCTAAACTCAATTGGTATCCTACGTGGTATCTAAATGAATTAATTGAGTGTTTTTGAAGATTTTTAATCAATTTAAACATAATCTAAAATAGGTATAAATAAATACATTATGTAAATCAAGTTGTTAAATTAGTGGCCATTTTTCTTTAAAGATACCCCAAGGTATTCCTCTAATCTTTCATCTAATAACCTTGCAATCTTTCTTTTCCAATTAATATATATTTTATTTTCTTTAACCTTAGAATGATATGTGCTAGCCTCGAAATATTATATAAGAAAAGGATTGAATCGTGTGCATATGTTTTTAATGAATAAATTGTTTAAGAATATAAATATTTTAATAAAATATGAATGTACAATTTAATTCAAGCAATCATAAATATACATAATTTAGTAGAAAAACACAATAATTAATAAAAAAAGGGAAAAGACATAAAATTAATCTATATAAGTCAAATAATCCTTATATCCAATTCCTAATCTTCATTTAAAAATTTTATTATCTCTCTTTTTTTAATAGGTAAAAAGGAACCATCCATAAAACATCTTTGTTATCATGAATGAAAAGGAACTCTTACAATCATCTTCTTTTGTCACTAGTCATGAGAACCCTTTATAACTCTTATTCAAAGTTAAAATGAAACCTTACAATATGTACAAAATAAATTCTTTCCAAATACTACACTAGCACATTCATACATAACTCAAAATCTCTCTTTCTTACTCACACTAATGAGTAATGAACTAGAATAAGCATGGTTTATATAACACAGATATACACTAAATCGCTAGTATGCAAAAGGTTCTTTAAAATTTAATATGATCTAGTTATACCAAAACTACTTTAGATAGTCGTAAGACACAAAAACTAGCCGTTACAATGACTAGTTCTTAGGAATATTCAACTGTTCAATCTCTTAATTTTTGCTAGCGTATGTTTGTTTAGATCAGGCATCAACTAACTTATGCCTTAGCCTAATAAATTGTACTCATTATGTAACTTTTTTATTCATATGTTTAGCTAGCTTATCCAAACCCTTAAACTAACTAAATTTCTACAAAATTCAACTTTTAAATATACTTCAAATCATTAATTTTTTAAACACTTCAAATTTTTCAAAAGCATCAAAATATCCCATTTTGATAAAAATTTGAATCAAAATAATTTCAAAGGTTCCTTAAAGAAAGGAAAAGGTGCATCTTAGACCTTGACTAGTTCGCATGAACTAGTTTTGACTTGTAACTTTGCTTTAAAAATATTTTTTAATTTAATCAATTGTTTTTCTATGATTTGAATTCGATCTTTTTCATTTTTATATTACAAAAATTGATATGATAACCTTACTTATTAGGTAGGTTAATATAAAGGAGAAATCACTATTTGAGGAAATTATTAATCACTTATGGTTGAAATCCAAACATTCTTGTCGATGACCAGAAAATTAAATAGTGACTCTAAAGATAATAGAAATAACTACATTAAAGGAAGTGATTGACCATTAGCAATTAGGTTTGGTTTTGGGCCAGAAAATTTATGTTTGGGCCCAGGCCTAAAGCCTAATCAAACCCAAGTTAAGCCTGATTATTTTCTTCTTTTTAATTTAAAATTTGGAAATCAGGTCCTTTTATTTAAAAATGACATTTTCACTAAAAATTTTATGACTTTGGGTTAATTTGGATAGCTTAAATCTAAGTCCAACCTGAAGCTTAATTTTTTTTAAAAAAGTCAAGCTTGATTTAGAACTTGATTAACTTGAACCAATCCTTTAACTTTGGGTTGCATCAAGCTATGTTGGGTTAGACGCAGACTAAAATACCATCTCTATATAGTAATTCATTACATAATAAAATGAAATTGTTGTCACATTTTACAATTGTTGAGATGAAGAGGGAGGATATGGAAATGCTTTTATATAACCAAAGATTAAGGGTCCTAAGCCTAATGACAAGATTCAGATGGGAATTAGGGATTTCATCCTTATTTTTTCTGAAAGTGATGGTTAATAAAGTGAAGGGGGTTATCATTGCTAGCTAAGATGACATGATGGCAATTGAGGGTCCAAAATTATTTTTTAAAATTCCAAATAAATATTTTTTAATACAGATGAGACTTTGGCGTTTCATTAGTTTTAGGTTAAAACTAGGTAGTTTTTGCAATAATAGGATCCTTTTTGAATGGTACTAAAAGTTAGGGTTTAAATTAGATTCTAGTGTAAATGTTTGCATCCGAAGTGCATTTTTGCCTTTACATAACGATCAAAACATTCTCTTTAAAGTTTTTAAAAAAATTCTCTTAATTTTGAAAGGATTTATGCATTATTCCATACATGTAAGTGGTTATGCAATGATTGAGCCTCCAAACAATTGAAATGTCAAAAGTAATGTTATAAAAAATATTATAATGATTTGTTACATCTTGTACTTCATTTTTCCTTGTTCATAGTTCTTCACTTGAATTTTCTTCAACTCGTTTGAATTAAAATTGTACTTAACTTTGCTTATTTTATTTATCTATTGATTGTTCAAGTGACTAACTTCTCTTTTGGTCACTTTAAGTTCCTTTTGAACTTAACCTTTCATATAATGCTTTATTCCATAATAATTGACCTATTAAGTTCACAAAATGTAAGAATATTTGTCGTAATATATTTTGTTATCGTCAAATCAATGAGTTAAAACCTATATTGGTTTAACAATCTCTTTGTTTTTATGATAATAAACATTTGGTGATATTATAAACATTTGGTGATAATAAACATTTGGTGATAATAAATATGAATGATCAAGTTTTAAGAACTACTCTCTCTACCTTTTTTAACATTAAAAAGGTTTTATGATATATAAAGCTATAATCACTCCCTTTTTAAAGATTGTATCATAGCAGCAAAGGGTATCAAGTTTTGGTCAAAGAAATAAACAAATTTCAAAATTTTCATATACAAAATCAAATATCAATCTATCCTTCTCTCTAAGGTATATTTGTGAATACTTTCTCTCCTAAATATAAATTCTAAGTCAATATGATTAAATATTATGAATATAAGATTAAGTGGTTACCTCATTTTATGTAAAACTAATGGGTACCTCCTTTTTCTTTCTCACTTAATTAAACAATTAACCTTTTTGATACCAATTTCCTTATTTTGTCTCACATGAGGTCTCTTATTAGTTTTCTCTTTGAAATCAAATTTACAGATACATTTATTCCAAATTTGAAAATAATAAAGGTGATATCAATTATTGATATTCATTTTATACCATTTGACATTAATCGACAAAGCACAAGAAATTAATATACTATAGAACCATATAAATTTTGGGTCCTTATAAGTTAGCTCCTAAATTTTTTCAACATATAGTCTCTTACATCTAATTAAAAAACATTCTATATTAATATGTATATAATTACCATAAAAATGACATCCCACACAAGATAATTTGAAAGTATATAATTATGTGAATGTGACTAAAAAAGAATGTGAAATATATGCATTTCTATTTATTATTTGGATGTAATGGTAAATAAGAGCTATTGAATATATGAATAATAAGAAGCTTTTCTTGTGTGATAATAACGCTTAGCAAATAGTTTAGAATATGACATACTTTTTTGTTGTAAATATGTCCTATAAGTATTGTGAACATGTTCCAAGTTCATATATAGTAGCATATAATGATTGTGAGTTTGTTTAATGTTATTTTGATGAAAAATAGGCCTATATGAATGAAAAAAATACAAATGAGAACCATGAAAGCCTAAAAATATACATACCTAGAGCTCCTGTGTAGAAATATTGTAATAATCATTATTATTTGGCAACTCAGTTAGGTAGGAATAGATATGTAATTCCATTATTTTGATATTATTTTGTAAGAAATTATAGTTATGAATAAAAATTAAGTTATCATGCTTACTTATCCACTATTTAAGTCTCCAACAATATTTTATACTCTTTTACTATGATTTCATATGAAAAATGTATCTATTTATGAACATATGAATGCATGAACATTTTCCTTTTTCTTAAGACCTAAGATGATGGATAAGCATATGATTCTTGCATGTATCTAAAAGATGCAAGTTACTTATGTGATGATATATGTATAGGCTCATCATATAAGTGTTTACCATTGAAAACTTTGTTTTGACATTGGATGGTGCACTTTAATAAGTGAAACCAATTTCCTGGCTGCAATTAGAGCTCTTTTAGGCTTTAAATAAAATATTCAAACGTAGTGAATATAGACAAGGACTCCTTAAGGCCACTAATTTTCTTATTTAATTTATTATTTTCATGCAATGATCATGTTTATTTTCATTGACAATGACCATACCTTTATATTTTATCATTTCATGCATATCACATTTTAATTTCTCATTCTCAATTATGCATATATCTTGGATTTTTTAAACCTTTTTATACTTATAAAAGACTTTCTTCTATTTCATGCTTATAGACTCTAAACACTCAAAAAGCACATTATATGATAAATTCTTACCACAATCATCACCATCAATATCATCACAAGAATAAGAACAAAAGGGTTCCTTGTCATTATTTTTCCCCTCAAAAAATTGTCTTGACATTGGATGGCGAACTTTTATAAGTGAAACTATTTTCATGCCTAAAATTAGAGCTTTTGTGGCTTTAAGTATACTATTCAAATTTTCACTATTCATTGTGAATTTGAGCAAAGACTCATTAAGGTCATTAATTTCCTTATTTATTTTCTTACTTTCCTGTAACATCTCATGCTTATTTCTATTGGTAACAACCAATCCTTTAGATTTTATCATTTCATGCATATCACATTTTAATTTCTCACTCTTAATCTTACATGTATAAGAGGTTTATCAACCCCATTATAGTTAGAAAGAGACTTTCTTCTTTTTCATGCTTATAGCCTCTAAATACCCTAAAAGCTCATCATATGATAAATTATTATCACAATCATCAATTTTAACATCATCACAAGAATAGGAACTAGAGGCTTCCTTATTATTGATAACCATAAAAATATTCTTGCCACTATAATTTCAGGTTCCTCGTTCTCTAAACTAGTAGTGTCATCTCATATGGCTTTAAGCACTTTCTTCTTCTTCTTTAATTATTTTCTCTCTTTATTTTTTAATAACTTCTTGATTTTTTTATTTTCTCACTTATAACGGTCTCTTATTTATTGTTTTTCTCATCCTTAAAGGCTTTAAAGACTAATTCTCTCTTTATTAGAGCCACTCCTTATTCATATAATTCCTTTGTATCTTATATGTCAGGAATAATCTAATTATCACTTTTAATGGCAAGTTGCTTATATCTTTTACTTCTTTTATGATCTTCATCTTTGCGTCCTAAACCTTTGGTAAAGAGTTAAACAATTTCTCACAAAATCAAGATTAGTATATATTATAAAGACTAATATAAAACAGGAAGCATACATATTAGAAATGGATTCATTTTTCTTTATATGAAATAACTCATACTGATGAACTAATAATCTCACTTTTCTCTTTTACTTGAGTAGTGCCTTCATATGCTTTTTCAAGTGTGATTCATATCTTAAAGGTGATTTCACACCTAAACAACCTATTAAATTCATTTCTTTTAAGAAAATAAAACAAAATATCCATTTACAACTTGTTTTGGATCAAAATGAATCCTTACAACTTTAACTCAATAAATTCTTTCCAATTACTTCACTAGTATAACTATATATAATTCAAAACCCCCCTTTTTGCTCACACAATTAAACTAGGAGTCAATATGGTTTATGTAATTTGCCTATAACTATGGTTTCTATTAGGCATAAAGACATTCTTTATAATTTTCCATACATCAACTCCTTCATTTAAAAAAAAGAGTTTTTTTATAATAGTTTTCCAATATTTGTAAGCATTACCTTCAAAGAAAAGGGATCTACCTGTACATTGTCTATATTGACTAAAAATTCACCAAGAAAATGTCATAGTGATTTCTACTCAAAATTTGCTAGAAAAATATGTGGAGTAATGATACCTACATTGATACTAATTATTGGTCCCTACATAATACATAAAAGGGGAGTGAATCATGTGTAAATATTTATTTATTTAAAAAATAATGAACAAATTGCTAAAGAATTTGAATATGTCAATGTAATATTTATTTACAATTCAATTCAAGTAGCCATAAACTTACAAAGTTTTAATGGAAACACAATAATAATAGAAAAAGGTACACAAAACTAATTTATAGTGATTAGGCCAAAAAACTATTAATCTATGTCCACATACCAAGGTTTAATAGAAATTTTCACTATTTCTCTTTCTTTAATGGGTGAAGAGGAGTCCTTTTATATAACATCTTCTTTAGAACCAATAAAGATGAACTTTTACAATCATCTTCCTGTGTTATAGTTGAATATGAACCGTTAATAACTCTTGTTCAAATTCAAAAGGAATCCTTACAATTTGTAACTCACCAAATCCTTTCCAATTGCTACAATAGTATAACTATATACAATTCCAACCTCCCCTTTTGCTCACACCAATAAACTCAGAGTTAATATGGTTTACACAATTTACTTATAACTATGGTTTCTATTAAGCATAAAGACATTCTTTATAAATTTCCAAAGATCAACTCCTTCTTAAAAAGAAAAGTTTCATAATAACTTTCCAATATTTGTAATTGTCATCTTCAAAAAAAGGGATATACCTATACATTGGTTATCTTGACTAAAAAGTCATTAAAAAAATGTGTCATTGTAATTTTTACTAAAATCAAACTTATGATGTGAATTTGTATGTAAAATTTTTTTCCTATTTCAAAGTAATGAATGAGTTATCAAAGAATACAAACATTTTAATATAATATGCATGAAAATTTTAATTCAAGCAACCACAAACATACAAAGTTTTATGGAAACATAATAATAATAATAAAAAATAACCATTGGCCTACTTTCACTTCCCAAGTTTCAATTGAAAAATTCACTATCTCTTTCTTTAATGGGGGAATTTCTTTATAAATGATAAATAAAACCCCCTATAATCATCTTTCTTTGCTATGGTTAAATATGAAAAATATACAACTCTTGTTCATGGTCGAAAGAAATCCATAAAATTTGTAACTTAATAATTTTTTTCCAATTGCTACACTATTACAAATATATACAATTCAAACCTTCCTTTTCTACTCACACCAATGAACTAAGAGTTAATATAGTTTATGAAATAAGAATAAAATGAAACACTAAAACAATATTAAAGAATCACTAAAGTAAGTGCACCTATAATTTCCTATAGTATAGTTTATGTAAGATAAGTGTCAATCCTATAAGAACTACAATTATTAGTCTAATAGTCTTTCTCTTATATAATCTAAATAAGATAATGATATAAGTATAAAGGGAAGTAAACAAAACTAAAATAACAAATAAGAGTTAATTGGTCGAGGTGATAATATGAATAAACAATCATTAGATAGAATAGATTTGGATCAAGAATTCCCCATGAACTTTACTATACTTGAATTTATCCTAACTCAATCACTAACTTTAGTTACTTAGAGTGATAGAAATTCCTAAGTTATAATTATATTCTCTCTCAAGTAATCCCTATCATCAAGTTGATTGAACAAAATCTCATAATAATCAAAACAACCTAAGAACACATTAACTCACTTTACAAATTCCGATGATAGGTTTCACCCTAACTTTGAAAGATCATATAGTTCTGTCTCTAGTAACATACTCAACCCTCATTATTCATTTTTTGATTTATTCATAGATATCATCTCCCTATCTTAATGTACAAATACAATTATTAAGTCTTCAAATCTTATTTATTGAGAATGTAGTGGCAATGACAAAGGAATTCAAATATCACTCAAACTGTGGTAAATTTAAACTAACTAATCTTTGTTTTTTAGATGGCTTAATTCTACTATCAAAAGTCTATTTTATATCCATTTCCACCTTGATTAAAGCTTTGAAGATGTGAAAGGCCCTTTTCTTAGTGACTAGGCGACCTACCCAACACCACACGAAAACCCTCCAGTCGATATCTGATAGCGCGTCGTAATGCTAGTTAAAATAAAATAACTAGACCTACTACTATAGCAGTGTTAAGTCTAGGTCGATCCTACAGAGAGTGTGTGTAGAGTTGTTAAAATGAAATTAATCGGTATTTAGGTTTAGATCGAGGTTTTGGATTTTGGAATAAGAAAATAAAATAAAACTAACCTAATGAAAACAAATTAAAGAAAACATACGAAAAATGACAAAAGTGGAGAATTTGGTAGGAACTCGATTATTTGGTTCAATCTCGGCTTACAATGCTGGAACCCCTCCTCGAGCGGGTCACGGGCCCGACGTTCTACGTGACATCTGGACGCGTGTCCCACGAGGGAGGAATTCCCCACCAGGTCAAACTTAAGCAAA
>JAOQMS010000008.1:19279107-19291418 GCA_027563885.1 Erythroxylum longipes
TCTTGACCTACACAATTTACAAGTCGTTTAATCATTTATTTCCACTATAGGAAATAAAGCATTACAACTATCAATTTGGTTTTACTACAATAAGTTATTCCATTGGTTTCCATTTCATAATCTAACTCTGAAATTTACTTAAAACTTTTTTTTAAAACATCATCCCATCTGCTTAAATCATAATATGGCCGAATAGGTCACGCTAACTTTTTCCATTTGATTTTTCATGAAAAAATCCTAAGATTTTGGGTTATTTACATCACACCGTCAATTACTTTCCTCTTTAGGGCTGAATTGTCCTCACTACACATATATATATACCATTCCACTTTCATTCAAACTTTTCAACACATTTCACCTAAAATCCATACCAAGCATCATTTAAACTCATCAAACCAAAAATTACAATTTTGCTCCAATATTTCTTAGCTTGGTCGAATACGCCACTCTTTCACTGTCCTTCCATTTTTCTTAACACATCTTCTCTTCATTACACATAAATGAACTCAAACCAATTCTAATTCAATCCCTTTATATTTCTTTAATTCATTGACATCAAATCCATATCATGAACATCATAACCCTAACCTTGGTTTCTTGATTCACTTTTATTGTTTTCAAACTTTACATGCTTTCAAGTTTATTATCTAGTCCATAATAAGTCAAAAGCAACCTTTTATCTTAAATAACTCCATTCCATATGAAACCCACAAAATAAACAACTTAAACTAAGAAAAACTTACCACTTTTTCTCCCAATCTCTTAAAATTGGTGAACAATCCTTAATCAAGATTTCTTCAATTTCTACTCCAAATCCACCAAAAATGGTACCTCTCTTCTTGCTCTTCTCCTTGGCCTAGTTCTCCCTCTTTCTCTCTTCTTTTCTTCCTTTCCTTTTGTTTCTCACGAATCCTCCTTTTAAATGAACCAAATTTTGTCTTCTTGTGCCTTTTTAAACTACTTTAATACTTTATACATGGCATTTTTTTTATTAAACATCTTAAATGACTCATCATCATCTAATTTATTGTTTCTTAAACCATTTGGAGTCTTGTAACTGGTCAATAAATGTGAGTCATTTAAAATTTATTAATTAACTCCATTTAAGTTAAAAAGACCAATTCGCCCTTTCATGAATTACTATACCTATAAACCATATTAAATCCCAAAAATATTACACAACCGTCTCACCATCAAATTGACCATGGGATACTTTAATTAGGATCAAAACTTAGTAATTGGGTGCCTTAAAAATTTTGAATGGGTTTAAAATCATTAATACCCATTATTTTCCAAAAAGGGCATTTTTATCCTAAACTTATGAAATTCCTAAATTCATCCAATTGGACTTGTTTTCGATCCGTTTCAATGTCATTTGGCTCTAATACCTATTTGGAGTTGGGTCCTTAAAATCCCTATTCAAGTGGAAATACAATTTCCCCAAATTCATTATTCATCTGGAAATACTATTCACCCAAAATAAAATCTATAAACCGATAAAAGGGAAATTTTGTGGTTTTACAAGATGTTTCAAAGAGTCTCAAGATTGCAAATAAATTGTTCCAAAAGCAGTATATTTCTATCCATGAGTGCCTTAGAGCTTTAACGATTAATTTCAACTTTAACTCAGTTTTAATCATAAGAATTCCCAATGAAATACTTAGATATCCCTATCACTCCAAATAGATTCAAAGCAAGGGATTACATTAAGCTGCTTGATAGAATACAAGCTAGAATTTCAACTTGGAACTCTAGACATCTTTCGCTAGCAGGGAGAATATAACTCTAACTCTATTCTCAAGTCCATCAAGACCTATTGTTCTACCCACTTACCTTTTCTAGGTTCAATCTTGAAAGCCATTGATAGTAGTTCAGTAATTTCTTATAAACTAATAGCAAGGAAAAAAAATCCACAAAACTATGGTGAAATGGAAAGAAATATGCACACGTAGGGAGCAAGGTGGTTTGGGAATTTGTTCCATTAAAAATATGAACTTTATCTTGCTCACAAAAAGGCTTTGAAGACTAATGGTGGACAAGAAATCTCTATGGCAAATGGATGCATAGCTACTACATCAAAAATAGGAGTTTCTAGCTAATATATTGTTCACATTTTCCTTTTACTACTCTTAAAGCCATTCTAAGGATGAGGGATAAGCACAAGACTGACTTTATTGCGCTAATAGGTAATGGGAAGTCAGTGAATTTTTGGTATGATAAGTGGCTTTCTATGGGACCATTGATTAGTTACAACATAGCTGACTCCCTAAAGAATTCAACTCCTTTACAAGCTTCAGTCACTACAACATTTTAAAACAAGGAAAAATTTTATAACTCAACAATATCCAATTCACTAGCTAATGAAATCTGTGGAACTTACTGCAATGCAAAGTCTAACAAATTTATTTGGAGACACTTGCATGATGGTAAATACTCTAATTCCTCTTACAAGAAGTTACTTTTAAACATCTCCCCAAGTTGTCATAGAACAAAGCCACCTGGTCTAGTTATTTTTAAACTCGATCATCATTCACTCTATTGATTGTGATGAAAGGCAAATTAAGAACAGTTGATAGGATAGCCAAATACACACAACTTACAAATTGGTACTGTTTATGCAGAGAAACGGAGGAAACTAGTGAACATTTATTCTTCAAATGTCATTACATTAGAGACATATGGAGGGAGTTGTACAACAAATTTATGTTAGCTGCTAAAATTAATAGTCTAGAACAACACTCTTTATGGAGAGGGCAAATGTGAGAGCATCTAGAGATTGCTACTCGTCAGTTTGATAGAGGAAAGACTCCAATAAACCAGATCACTACCAAGACTATCTTAAGGTGTAGCGTATCCAGGAGGTTACCGAGGCATATTTGGTGGGATACTTCATTACGCCATCCATACCAAGTAGGTCACTATCTTGCTAAGGAATATGTAGATGACTAGATGCACTAGGTCATTGGTGTATAATACGCTGCACATTTTGTTATTCTGTCCAGTGGAAGTGACTTAAATGCTACTAAGATGAGATGACAAATTGCTACAAATGTAGAAACTCTTTTGAATTACCTTTAAGTCTTGATATATTCAAAATTTTCAAAAAAAATTGACACAATATATAATCATTAACAAATTTAGAAAACTAGAAACTATCATTAAGTTAAGAAATCAAATCAAAAAATAATTCTAGAGTTCATATCATCTAAATCTATATCCCAATTTAGTTCATAATAAAACAAAGAAAAAAAGTAAAGAATAATAGAGAAAACAATAAAAAAGATAAGAGTTATCACGGCTTTAATCTTGTTATTTCTTGATTGTTTTTTATAAGATCTTGCTTTACTCTGAGATTACTTCTTCTTGATGTTCTTTTGAGAATCCTCTACCTTGGGACTGATTTTTATTCCTCCTAAATATCTCTCCTCTCTCCCTTCTCTCATCTCTTTTTCCTTTTTTATTCCATGAATCTTAGGTTTTATTTCAAGCACAAAACTGATATGAGCATATATTAATATTGTGTTCCTTTAGCGTTACCATAAATCCTAATTTTTGTAAACTTCAACACTAATACAGGTAAGCAACACAGTACCATATTAATCTTATGTTAGGTACATGATATATGGATTTTTAACCATATTTATACATCCATATTTGACATATTTCACTTGATATTTTCTAATTTTGTTATATATTTGGTATTTAATTCACTTCAAGTGCATTTATAGGTTATAATTGCCTTTATGGACTAAAGGAGAAGAATTTGGATGAAAATGTGGCATAAAAAGAAGATTTGAAGCAAAGAAGGGATACATGGTTGTGTCTATGGCCATTTAATTCTCTTAACTCATGCATAATCGTAAATTCTAGAGATTTTGGGTTATATATGGTCCAGTACACACTCGTGTACCTCCTAAAACCTTAAAAATTACTGTAAAAAGAAGTGAGCGGAGGCAAAAGAGGATAGCAAACTTATAGAGCTGATACTAGATTTAGAGATCATTCAGAAGGGATATTAATCCAAAGACGGTAAAAAGACGAAGAAATCATCAACAGATCCCATAGAATACATCATCAAACCTTTACCTTATAAAAACATTGATAGAAAAGAAACGAGATTTAGAATTATGAACTCGATGTTTTCTATTCGTTTTTCTTCTTGTTTATGTTTGATTTCATTTTCTATCATATGTAACTAAAAATCTTTAGTGTCTTGGTTTGATGAATCCTAATGTGTGCTATAATAAGTTTAAACTCTTTTATTTAATGCAATTGTTTTGGATTGATGTATTGTGATTCAATTGTGTGTTTAATATATGTTCTAATAGATCCAAAATATTAGTACATAATTTGATTTCATAATATAGAGATTGAGAAATCTTATTTATGAATATATCTACTGTAATTGAAAGAAGTTTATTGCAAACCTAGAGATAGGTCAACATAAATCCTTTGGATCAGGGTCAAACCTAATTGAGGAATTCACAAATCGGCAGAACAATCTTATATACTTTAACTTAAGTAATTAAGTTGATAAACCTAAGATTAGTTGTTAGTAGCCTCAAGTGAGTTATTAGCATATGAAAGGAATTTTCATGGTCCAATAACAAAAAATTACATAATAAAAGATTAAGTTTATAATGATTTTATAGGGATTCATTACTTAGGCATTAATTTTTGATAGTGATTGTTTTTTAAATGATTTCTTTGTTCTTTGCTCATTATTGTTTCCTATTTATTTTATCTATTTAATATTTATTTTCTTTATTAAAAAACCATCTTTATTAAAAAAAACCAACACTCAATTCGTAGACTAGATAATAGGATAACGGTAATTACTAGTATTAATTGTCTTCATAGTATTTGATCTGTACTTACCAGTACTAGCTATAATTACATCGTGCATTTGTGGTAAAATTATTATTAGTATTAAAATAAACCTATTAGTCTATTTCTCTTATTTTCGTGTTTAAGACTTCTCGTTTGTAACATAAGCTTGGACCCCATATTGTGTAGGTGTTGTGTTAGTGAATAAGGGACTATGTCCAAGTAGTGTCCTTTATGCATCTAATATGTAGAAGAAGTAGAATACCCTCTTTTGTAACATAGGGATTATATAGGGATATGTTTGCACCATGTTCCTTCATACCCAAGCTGTCAAAGAAGCAAAATGTTCTCGTTTGTAACACAGTTTGAACATAGTATAATATAGGTGTTATATTAATGAATATAAGGCCATGTTCAAATTATGTTACTCTAAAATCACTTTAAAACTTCTTTAACTCAGCTCCAATTTGTCAAAATTCACTTCTTCTTCATTGGGGATCTAAAATAAGGCCTATAAATGAAATGTGAGCTAAATTAAGTACCAAGTAGTATAAAAAATCTCATAATACAAGCTAAATCCCCTTGAAATCATGCTAAAAACATAATGTAAGTAGCACCTATCAACTAACATCACATTTAAAATATTTTCTTATCTTTAAAAATCAATTTCATTACTTTTCACTTAAATAAGAAACAACTCTAAGAAAATTTTAAACACATCAAAGGTCACCACTTTTTAATGTTAACTTTTTTCTTTCATATAAAACTAGCAAAGTGAATTTATTTATGCTCTTTTCTTCATAATTTTTTCCTTTTTAAATATTTTGTGGGATAATAAGAATGCTAAGAAAGAATTCAAATTTAACTTAATATGTGTACAAATTATATACAAAGTATCATAGTGCAAATCAATTATCCATTCTCAAAATTAATGAACTAAATTAAAGTAAACTTAATCCTCAAAACTTATAACTATTTGCCTAAAAAAATCAAATCATAATAAAAATTAAACTTGTAATGGATCATCTTGATCATCATTCTCTAATAGTTAAAAATTTTCCTAGAAGTTTTCCTATTAAGCTAATTATAACAAAGTTGATAGCATAATCATTAAGTCCCTCCCCACACTTAAGTTATAAATTATACTTAAAGTACAAATATGCAAAAATAATCAAAAATACAATAAGAAGAGGTAAGGATATCTAGTACTCTCTTGAAAATAAAAATCATCAGCCTTGTTCAATACCATTAATATCTATTCTAGGCTAGTGAAATCTTTTATATTATATCGCTTTAAGGTAATATTGCCTCTAAAGCCTGCAGAACTCCATCAAATCTCATCTTAGTTAAAAGTTAATAAATATGAGAACAAACTTGAAACCATAAGTTTAAAACATAAAACAAGAGACTAAACTACTAATTAAATTCCTACCAACTGCTAAATCAAAACAAAACACCTAAATATCGAGTTGTCTCCCAAATATACTTCTTTATAAGTCTTTTAGATGGACTTCTCCTTAAGCTCTTTGTTCAACCTAGATCTATAATCTTTTTTTCACTCTTCTTCTCAAACAAGGGTTTATTAGCTTTTTGATATGCCATATGCTATAGTATAGTGAGGACATAGTGCAACAAATTAATAATAACAAGTAAATCCACTAATTCCCTTTTAATTGACAAACTACCAATATAGCAAGGAATAATAAACCCCCCTAATCTTTAATTGGTTAGTTGTTTGTTCTATAGGTTGTAAGAACCCTCATCACTTAAGGTTACTATCAGCAATTCCTCAACAACATCTTCTTTCTCTTCCTCTTCTTCCTCTTCCTCTTTATTGTCCTTCTCTTCTTAAACAAAAACAGAACCCTCCTCACTTAAGGTTACCATCAACAATTTGTCAACAACATCTTTTTTAGATCCTATTCTTTACTTTCCTCTTTATCATCCTTCTCTTCTTAAAAAAATTTTTTCTCTTCCTATTCTTTTTCATCCTCTATCTCTTCAACCTAAAACTTCTTTCCATTCCTCAAACTTATTGCATCCACTTACACCCTCAGATTCGGTTTGATGTAGCTAGGTAAAACATATTGATGTCCTTTAGAAATAATTTTAACAAGCTATCTAATTTGAATTTTCAAGTTGTTGATGAAGGCTTCAGTCTTTTGGAAGTGAACCTCAATTATAATAATGACTTTTATCATGAGCTCCTCAAGACTTAACTTCCCTCTCACTATTGTTATTGTAGAAAACCTAGATGGAGCTTGATTATTCCAAGAAAATTAGTATCGTCTCTTCACTCTAGATTATAACTATCACTTTAGAAGATGTTTTGAGGCTAATTCCGTGTGAAATTTGGCTACTTTTATGGTTTTCATATAGTACATATAGAAATTCTCTCTCAAGCAATACGATCCATATCCTCAATTTTATTGTAAAAAATCTCATTTTAATCAAAGTAACTTAAGAATGCATTAACTCACTTTATGAATTCCTATAAAAGGTTTCACCTTAACTCAAATAGATCATGTAGTTTTATCTCTAACAACCTATATAAACCGTATCATTCTTTTTGTAATCTATTTATACATATCATCACTCAATCTCTATGTACAAATTTGATTATTGAATCTTCAACTTTAATTCCCTTAATGTAAAATAATATACAAACATAAAATAATATAAGGAAACTAGGAATTTTTATTAAATTAAGAAATCAAATTGAAACATATTTCTCGAGTTCATCTCATCTAAATTTATATCCTAATTTATTTTATAATAAAACAAAAGAAAATTGATAAAAATAATAAAGAAAGCCAAATAAAAGACAGAGTTCTTATGGCTTCAATCATGTTGTTTATTGACTAATCACAATGGGATCTTGCCTTTAACTAAGATTGTTTCTCTATGATATGCTAGATTGTATCTCTATGATGTACTATTGAGTCTCCTCAATCTTGGAGTTGATTTTTGGTCCTCCCAGACATCTGTCCCCTCTATGCTCTCTTTTTCCTCTTTTTTTCCATAAAACCCTAGGTATTGTGTTAAACACAGGCCAACATTCCTTTGATGCTACTAGAAACCCTATTTTTTAATAAAATTTAATGCCAACATGGGTCAACAATATGGTATTGTGTGATAGCTATAGTTTATATCATGTTTTAGTAGGTGTTTTAGTATGTTTTTAGGTGTTGATAAGATTAATTATGCATGTTTAAGATTATACTTATGTAAAGTGATTATGTTTTTATGTTTTAAGTATTATGTGGTTTAGAGCATGTCATTGGACTTTAATTTTGTGCATTTAAGGTATTTTGATGTGTTTGTTATTATTTGATGTGTTTGTTATTATTTGAAATCAAATGAAGAAGATCGAGAGAAGTTAGAGAAAGTGCCAGGCCACGATTGTGATATCCCTGTCACAGTTGTGACAAAAGTGATCTAGCCAAGGGTCACGATTATGACAAAAGCTCATTTTCAAGGGTCACGATTATGATAGGCACAAGATAAATGTAGGGATCTACTTCTGTTTTCTTTTTAGGAGGGTCGTTTTGGACTTTTTGGCTTGGGTAAAAAATAGTTTTTACCCTAAAAGGCAAAATGACTATAAAAGGAAATAAGATGACCCTAATGAGCTAAGCCTTCATCTTACCATTTAGAGAAAGAAGCCAAGGAAGAGAGAAGAAGGAGAGAAGAGGAGAAGAAGAAGAGGAGGAGGACGAGAGTTATGAGCCACTCCTTATTATTCCTTTCAAAGTATTTTTTTATTCCTCATAATATTTACTTCATATGATGTATGATTTGGATATAAGGATGATGAATACTATGTTAAGGATGTTTTAACTTAATTTAGGATTGATTCTTGAATCAATTGTGATTTAATTGTTTTTAATGTTAATGTGCTTAGGTATTGTTATGGTTTATGGTTTTTGCATACTTCAGTAACATGTTGAGAGATTGAACCAATAGTAATGTGATTAGGTTGGGTAATGAGAATTAACAACCTAATAGATCACATAAACATCAAATCAGTAATTATACAAAGAGAGGTATTTTGTGAGAACCCAATTGTCTATTAGATTGCTTAAGAACTAATTAGAACATAGGTTGTTTTGTTAATTGAGAAATTGAAAAATCAAAAATTTAGATTCAATTGGGGATTATGATTTAGGGTTTAATGATTAGGTCTTGAGAGAGAATAATCAACCTTTCAAAATTCTAGGACTGATACCAATTAAATCAAAAGTAATTAATATAGTAATTGACGATATAATGAATCCCCTCTTCCTATAATTGTTTGATCTTGTCTTGTATGATTTCTCAATTGCTAAGTGGTTGTGCTCTAATTTGATTTCCTTGTGTTAATTTCATAATTTCAATTTCAATCAATTCATAATATAAGCCTGGACAAGTTATTGTATAGGTGTTATGTTAATGAATGTGGGGTTATATCCAAGTTGTGTCCTTTAAGAATCCAATCAATTGAAGAAACAATAAAGTTTTATTGTGATGTTTAGGTAGTCTATTAAAACCATTATACTATTTTAACCCTTACACAATTCAACTTTCAAAACACTTTAAATCATCAATTTCAACACTTCAAATTTTTTTAAAGCATAAAACACCCTCTTTTAATAAAAACTTGACTTAAAAACATTTTAAAAGTTTTCTAAACTTTGTTTGAAAATCAAGAGCTCCTCTTTGAAATAAAAAAATTTCTTGATTACAAAAACATTTATACATTATTTCCTATATGTAAATAATCATGTAATGATTGAACCCCTAGACATTTACCAAAAGAAAATTACATTAAAGATTATAATGATTTGTTACATCTTGAAATGGTTAATTCCTTCTTTTTCTTGGTTTTTGAATTGAATTTTCTTGAAACTCACTTGAATTACATTTGTGCTTCACTTTACTTAATTTTTCTTCTTTTCATTTCTCAAATGATTTAACTACTTTTTTCATTACTTTGCCCTTCTATTGAACTTGATCTTCTATATATTGTTTGATTCCATTTTAATTAAGAAATTAATATCACCAATAATAAGAAAATTAGTAGCAATATATTTTGTTATCATCAGAAGTTAGGACCTTACTTGCTCTGTCAATATAAATACTCAAGTTTGCATGTATGAAAAAAAAGTAAGATAAATTGATAACTAATAAGGTTCAAGGGAAGAGAGAATGTTACCACTATTTATAGTAGTTTAGTCCCCTCCTTGGACCTATGCCCACTCCCTAAACACTTGAGTATTTAATTTGTTATAGTCTTATTTAATTTATTAAAATCTTCTCCTTTAACTTAAGCAAAAAAGAAATGCTTGTACAACATACTTCTTTAAGGGTGAAGAATGACCTAAAAGTATATGTTTTATAGTTGAATTTCAATAAAGACTTACAAATAATATTAATTTAATTTTCAAAAAAATCACTTTATTAAATATGACTGAGCAAAACTCTCAACAAAACACTTATTATCTAACTCATATAAGCACCCAAAAAGTTATTCTTAATTGATTTCAATTTACATAATTCCTTCATAATATAATTTTCATTTGAATTTTCTACTTTTATTCTTCCAAAAATCATTTCTATAAAATATTTCAAAACCCTTAAATTATATGTTTATCTATACTCCAAACTATTAAAATATCATTTGTAACATTAATAAGGAAGTTGTTGTATAGCCTTAATATGGTAGGTACTGTTATGCAATATTCGTCATGATATGGTTAATTACCTATTAAACTGGTTATCTAGAATGAAATTGTGTATTTATCTTCTAGTGACTTGATAGTAGTGATATCTTTTCACACTCTTCTAAGTATATTCATCATATGGCAATGTATTGTGAAAGGTAATCTTTTGACACTTTTCTAACCACACATTCGTATTCATGTTCTACATGTTGTTGTTTAAATCAAAGTAAATATGCATATAGCCATACAACTTATAGTTGATTTGCTTATAAAATATGTAGATAATTCATTTAAGTTAGTTTTAACTTCAACATATTGACCTCAAACTACCCATTTCCTTCACTATCAAAGATTTATGAAAGTGTAATAGAGTTAAAAAATTGAGAGACTTACATATTGGAGAGTGGCTAATTCATGCTCAAGTTAAAACCAACAAGTAGCGTTATATTGGTTATAAAGCCTCTTTTATAAAACAGTATTTCAATTGTAGTCCTAAAAGGTCAAAGATTCAATATGATATTAGGCTCAATATATCTTAAAATCCGTTCCATTATTTGAGCATCCTTAACTTCCCATTTGATATATTCATCTTTATTCTTATTTTTGTTAAGAATATAATTGATACCATCAACATGCCCCCCATAAATCCTTATCTTTAACAAGTATCTTGAAATGGAATTTACAATCTGAGTAATTTTTTTCGTTAAAATGTACTAAAAGACTTTCATACTTATTTGAGGATATGGTGTTAACATTAAAGAAAAAAGGATAATCAAAGAAAAGAAGTTGAATGTCTAAAAACTAGGGGTTGGATTAGTTTTAAGATAAATAAAGGTGGAACTAAAGTTAAGTTGGATAAAAGGCTAGATAAGGATGAGATTAGACAAAAGGCTTTAGTACTATGAAAACTTAGAAACAATTTATAGAATTTTTGTCCATAAATGAATGAGGATTCCCTAACATATATATAAGTGCAAGTTGAACATTTATCCATTATAAATATCTAAAATATTATACACATATGTTTATATAGATAACAAATCTTGTTTAAGGAAAGATTTTCAAATTCTTATAGTTATAGAAAAGGCATAAATTTTCCTTTAATGAGGTATGAAATCGACCTTTTACAGGGTTATATGAAATCAGCCTTTTAAAAGGGTGTATCAAAGTATTAGTTGTCGTAATACTGTTAACAAAAATGAACTTAGGTTATTACAGGTTAGTCTTGGAGCTTTTTTGTAGTCACACGTTATTTGTATATTTTATGTATCCAAGATAGTCTAATAGCTTACACATGTTAATTCATATGTCACCAAATCGTTAAATGCTAGGTCCCTATTATATGATACATATTATGGGCTTTACCACTTCTCTTTTCCCTAGAAATTCCTATAAACCATAATTTCTCAATACAAGTTATGATTGCTAAATTGTATAAATTTTCCAATATTAGATATTCTCGTCCTAAAATAGTTACAAAAAGGCGATCACCCTATAAGCTCTAACCTTGTTAACCAATCTTGAAGATCTAAAGACAAAGATTGTTCTATAGCTACCCATAAAGAAAATATGTTTATATTAATCAATTTATCCACAGTCACCACAAAATAGTATCTTACATATAAGCAATAAGAATTATAACCACAAGAATATGCTCTATCTCAACTTTCTGATCGAATTTCTTTATAATACAATTTTCAAATTCTATATATATATATAGGTATATGATGAAGGTGCAACATATTGTATATTTCTACCTTTCATTATAGAGAAATAATGATA
>JAOQMS010000008.1:19291518-19304030 GCA_027563885.1 Erythroxylum longipes
TATATATATATATAGGTATATGATGAAGGTGCAACATATTGTATATTTCTACCTTTCATTATAGAGAAATAATGATAAAACAATTTTCTTTATGTTTTTTAAGTAGCAGTTCTAAAATAAATAAGATTTGTACAAGTATATATGATTATTTTTTCAATGACTTCTTAATAAGGATACATGACTTAAAGAAGTCACCTTTTTTTACATAAATTTGAAGTCAGTGAACTTATTTTTTATTATTGATAAATGGCTCATACTCATACACGAGTTTACATTGTAAAAGAAGTTTTGGAATTGTTAAAAATACTAATAAAAGTGTATATGGTTCCATATTTAATGTTTAAGGCCTTTAAAACACAAAGAAAAGTATCTAAATTTTATTCCTTTATTAAACTTTGAATGACAAGGACTTTAAGTTAGTAATTTTTTTTAAATGTGTTCATGTTTTCCATTTCATTATTTATTTTTTATTCTCTTTTATATATGCATCTAGATTGGAAACAATCTCTTTATTAATTAGGGTAAGATTGCGAACTACTCGATCTCCCTAAATTGCAATATCAACAAATTTTTTAACTTATTTGAACCATTTTATATACGTTTCAAGATTTCTTTCTACTTGAACTTCTTTTTTCTTTTACTCTTTCTGATAGTGGAACCTTGAAATTTGATATTAGTGTCCTAGACTCTTAATAACAATATTATTTTTCTTTAAAAATCACTTTTATCTTCTTTATTTTGATCTCTTTTCCTTTAAACTTTCTTTTTGAAGATTTTATTGAATATTACAATGACAGCTATTTTATTTTCATCGTCACTTTTTCTTGAGGTGGTCATCTCATCATCTTTATTATCATCCTTTAAGGCTTTGGAAGTAATTCTTTTCTTTTTAATTATACCTTCCACATTTTATACCTCTTAAATCATATCTTATACGTGAGGAGAGATTTAACATATTCTTTAAGTGGAAAGGTATTTTAATTCTTGACTTTTTAGATAGTCCTCACCTCTAGTACCCATGTCCTTAAAAAGTGACTTATCTTTCTCACTAATTTAAAATTAACATGAGTTTGCTAAGACAATTTGATCAATGTATAATATTAAAGAAATGAGTATATATTATTAAAAATAGGTTGATCATGCTTCATATAGTATAATTCATATTAATATGTAACATATTTACTTTACTTTTTTCCACTTGGATATTGCCCTCATATGTAACTTCAAGTACATGTTAAATTTTATGATTGGTTTCCATATAGATATGCTTTGAAGCTCATTTATTTTTAAGATATTATATGTAATATGTACATTCTTACTATTTATAACAATAAGCCTTTTTTCATTTTTCATTAACCTATTTATTAAAATATTTTTTCTTATTTCAGTCCTATTTAGCTTCTTAGTGATGGTTGTAGTTACACCAATGGTTTTGAATTTCGTTCCGGTACGGTATGCAATAAAGGTTTTATGTACCGGGTGTTTAATACCGGTCGGTATTTATAATAACAACCAATACTGAAAATTCTAAAAAATATCGGGACTTATTAGCAAAATTTTTATTAAAAAATTTAAAATTTTTCCTCCCTCTTTCTTTTTTCCAAAGTTTTTTAATTAATCATTTAGTTTAACTTTTATTATGATTTTTAATTTTAATTATATTTATTAATAATTATTAAATTAATTTTATAAATTAAATTAAATCAAGATATTTATAATCTTAGTAATAATTAATTTTGATTAATTAAATATAATATATTTAATTGATAGTAAATTAAATAATATATGTTTTTATTTTATGTTTTAATTCTACTTGGTTGTTTCCTTATCACGAAATCTTGTTGTAAATTGTAATAATTTGAGAGTTAAGGATATTTATTGTTCTTTTTATCAGATGTTTGATGTAATTATTAGTTATTATATAATGAAAATTGTAATTGTAATATTTTAAATACTTTGTATCATTCTTAATTTTATATTTGTATGATGATGATTGTCTTTTTTAATTGTGGTTATTATTTATATGTGAAATATCCGAAATTATTGTTATTTCATATTAATTGTGATTATTATTTATTATTATGATTTTTGGAGACAGGAAAGTATACAGTACAACTGCACAATATGACATTGGACTATTTTGTAATTTTTAAAAAAATTCAAGGACTATTTCATAAATTTAAAAAATTACCTAAAATGGTACTCGGTATTGATCGATACTAGTACAGTACCGTATCAGAACCCAATCCAATACCAAGTTCGGTACGATATTTGCAACATTAGTTATACCCCTTATGAAAAAGGATTTAGTTAACCCAATGGAATTTTTTTTACAATACAATATAGTTCAATTTTTTAACTATTAAAAAGTAATCATTGTCATTACTGGTGCCCTACTAATGTGGTTATCCCTTTTTCACTAAGTGATGGTCTCATAATATGCTATTTATTAGTTAATTCAACTTATGATTTGATACTAATAGTTACAGGATAAGAAAAGTTTGGGGTTAAATTACGTATTTATAAAATTTTGATACATTTCTTTAAATAATCAAATAATATGCCTAAAAGAATGCAACATTCAAATTTATGTTGCAACATTCAAATTTATGTAAATATAATTGATTCAATTTAAATATCTCATATAATAATAAATGATTAACAAAGTAATATGTCACTACAAGAAAAATAGATTTTAGTAACATAGATTATCGACAGAAAATCTTTATTTTCTATTGGGAAACAAATTTGGGGACATAAATTATCGACGGAAAGAGTCGTCGGAGAAACAGCCGTAGGTAAATTTTAGCAATTGATATTATGAATTCATCGCAAATTTCACGACAGAATATTGTGATTCTGTCGCTAAATTTACCTCCTGAATATTGTATTTTCATCGGTATAGTTACCAACAACTGTATAAAATTTTGTCGCTAAATCTACTGTTAGAATTACAATATCCATTGCAAATTTTTACCTACGGACAACATTTTTTGTTGCTAAATTTGTACCGACAGAATATATCGGTAAATTACCTACAGAATTAAAATATCTCATCGCTAATTTACCGATGGAATATTGTAATTCCTTCGGGAAATTTAACTATGATAAATTTCAACCACCATTTCTCACTTCCTACTTAAGTTTTTTGTCGATAATCTTTTGATTGTTTTATACATTTAATCTCTGTAAATAAAATAACATTGATTGATAATATAAAGTAAAAACTATCCTCGTTGGTAATATAATAAAAAATTATAATATACACCAATAATATCTTGAATATAACTATAAATTAAGAATTCATACAAAAACTTAACAATAACAAAACATTAAATACATTCACTTATCCATCTAAGTTATGCAGTTGGAGAAGGCGGATGCTCTGACTGCTACAATGAGGTCATGTCCATCCCTTTCAACTCATCCACCTCATTACGGAGCTGGGTTATGCACTCCATCAGCCTCTCTACTGTGTTCTTAAGATGAATGACTCTCTTATTTTGATGCAAACCGCCTACTAGATCCAGTTGTATTGGATGTGTAGGATTATGAATAGCATGTGTTCGCAAATAAACCTAAGATAAAAATCTTTCCACAACGGTCCCTACCACCTATTGCATCAAGATATGATTGACTCTTATCAACAATTTCAGAGTTCTAAGACTGTCGCTTAATGCTTTCTTGTATTTGGTCTTATCATTATAATTGTTTATATTAATAAGTGATAATTTTAAAGAATTAATATTAAAGTATAGATTTTACATACATGAAGTTGTCTGCATTGGGTGTTGACGAAGGTCACACCATCTGTTTCTTAGTGTGGGTGTGTAAAAAGAACTAGTATAGTGTAGGCTTCCTGCCTATAGACTTTTCCTGCATCAGAATAAATTGTCTAAGTAACTACAATTTATAAAAATTTTGGTAGAGTTTACTCTATTTTTATGATATCTACCTCCTGTTAAACAAAAAAGTTTACTCAACAACACAACCATTATGGCACTAGACATTTATAACATTATTATTCTCTATAATACATATATATTTTCATTCTAATTTCATATATAAAATTACATTGAAATCAAATTTCATACATCAAAGTACAAAAATCAGAATATAAGTGTAAAGTTTTGATACTTATAAGTTTCTTTATGTGCTCCTAGTGGATCATAGATCCTCCAGTGTGTACAAGTAGACTCTCTTCCTCTGGTCCTTTATGTTTGTTTGTAGAATTGGGCTCTGAAATGGACATTGCCTCAGGTGTTACTCAATACTGCTGCCAACGACTCCATATTTCCTCATATATATATAAAGAGGTCGTACACTATTCTTGTGTATCAAACCAAGAAAGGCTCTATAACGTGTACGAGCTCGCCTCTCCCATACATTATAAATTACAACATCAAATTTTGAATCCTAAAAAGGTTTTTTCTGAAAAAAAAAGAAAAACATACCATAAGTAATTATAAACTACAATATTAATCTAATTAATGTATAAATTTAGATCAAATAAAAAGATTAAAGAATATATTTTTTGTACCGTAAACTCTTGATAATAAAATCCTTTATCGCCTAAGAGATATTCTTCCATATATAACCATCAAGATCTATCCTCTGCCTGAACTTAGATGAGATATTTCTGAAGCACTTTTCAGACAGAACCAACTTAATATATAAGCAATTTTATATCATTGTCAAATTAAAACATATAACTTAAGTATAAACCTATGGTGTTATCATGTATGCATTACAAAATTTTTAGAACTTCACTTACATATTGTTGACAATTGTGATGTAAGTTCTTCTATCAACTCCCTTAGCTCCACGCTGGAGGTCACCTCTTTCAGTCGCAACGTTTACCCCTGATATCTCTGTCGGTATAAGGGTAGTGGATGGTGTAATAGGGTATTGGATGGTGTAGTAATAGATAGGGAATGTGACTCTATAGGGGATGTAGGTGGGGAAGGTGATGCATGATCTAGATGTGCACTAGTTAGACATGCATTACCTGATTCTGTAGCATCCACAGAATGTGATGATTCACTTGGACAGTCACTGGCTCCTCCAAATCGTGGTAACCTGAACCCTGGCTGCATCATATCCTATTTGATTTTCTGTGGCATATTTTTAAGTTGACATTCACTTTTTATTGATTATTCCACTAATATAAAAATATATATGAAATATATAATAATATATTTTAATGCAATAATACATTTATTCATATAAAATTTTATTACTTACACAAATTAATCGTTATCATCACTTAATTGTAAATCGAACTCATCATCATCTTCTCTTTTTGAAGAATTAGAATCAAATTTAGGTTCCTCTTCAAATCCATCGCCCTCCTTATCCTCTCCAGATGAAATTTCAACATATTCATTATTTTGATCGTTCAAAGGTTCATTCTCATCATCTGTTACACATGCCTTTATTTCATGAACATCTTCTTGAAATGCTTCACTTTCAATTCTCTTATTTTCTCCTTTTCCATATAATTCAAAAACACCTCTCGGCTTTACTTTGCAAACGGCCAACCAATCTGATTTATCTCATTGTAGGCCAGGAAAAAGGACATAATACACCTAGATCGCTTGCATCACAAACATGAAAGGTTCAAATTGTCTAAATCTTCTTCATTGGTTGATTTCAACTAGATTGTATCGACTGTGCACTTTTGTTCCAACATCAAGAGAGTTGGATCAAATCATTTACATTTAAACATCATAGTCTCACAATTTGGCCATAATTCTTAGTCAGATGATTTTAATAAGTCAAGAAGCTTTTTTGCATGTGGGTTTGGTTCTTCTTCAATATTTTTTATATTTGCCTGAAAGGTATAACCAGTTGCATCATAAACCATTTGAATGTAAAGATTTTCAAAAAGCAATTTGCCAACTAATATCCTATAAGAAGTTACATTAGGAAGTAAAAAGCAAATTTTCCTCAAAAGATCTAAAGCACATTTTTTGCTTACATATATTAATTCCAACACTAGATCGAGCAATCACATTGAAGTTCAAGTCGTTATGTTTGAATTAATCACCTACAAGTTCATTTTCAAAGTTTGATTTTAAACAAGCACTATGGTACGTGGCATTATTAGACCACATGAATTGAGAAAGTAAGTTCTTACTCTAATTCCTAGACTCATGGAATTTTTCACTGATAAGCCTTATAGGAGCTACATCTTGGGTTTTCATCCTATATACTATCCTAGTGGTTTATTATGCAAAGAATTTTTATGTCAATGACGTGAATTTTTTATGTTAATACTAATTTTGAATTAATCATATTAAAGTTCAAGTCTTTATGTTTCAATTTTAACAAATTCGCAAACATAAAATTCATCAATCATTGTTAGAGGTAAAATTGCAAAGAATAACACAAAACTGGTCACATTGTAGACATTATTTAGTTGAACGATTTACCTTGATAGACGGACAATCACAAACTACAAAGAAGACAGATGAGGTTGGACAATTATCGATGCTCTTCAATACAAAATACGGCCTACAAGAAATACAATAAAAAATTAGCTATTAATGTTTCATATCCTACAACTTATAATATTTATTAAGACATTGAAGCCTTGATCTCTGTTTGAAAAAGAACAATTAACCTCAATTTAATCATAACCATTTTTCACAATATCACATATGGACAAAGACAACATATAAATTTTTTACAAGATTATAACCATTATTATGCAAAACCATTATTATGGACAAAGACCACAATTAACTTTATTTGGGTTTTTTTAATAATAATTTTTTTCATACACATTAAATGTTTATTTTTTAAACCTCCCGTGAGATATGGAATTGGTTTCATGCATACCAAGTGTTTATTTTTTAGCTTAAAACAACTTTAATGGTAGGTATGGAATTAGTTTCACTTAAGGAACTGCATTAAAGAATGCCTAGAGTATTTTTATAAGGGCCAAATAATTATATGACGAGAATATGTCTAAATCTTCATATGATCGTATTGCATTTTTTAAAATGTTTACAAAAAAATACATTCCCATTTATCATCCTCTAAGTCCCAAGAAAAAGGAAATTGATGTACAGATCACATTCTAAATCTAGAGGGTATAACACTCATGGAAAAAATAGACATAATTTTTATGTAAGGTCATCTTAAAAGAACTTGCAACCTCCTTCTTATTCATACACGCCTCTTTCTCATCAAAATGGTATAAAACAAACTCACAATCATTATAGGTCTCTTTATAAGCATAAAGGCATAATACTTGCTCCTATTTAATATCAATCCTTATGATAAACAAAAAAGCATCACATTTTCTCTAAACCACCATAGGTCATATTTCCATGAAAAGTGTATATATCATATGCTAATCATTTATTAGGCTCTACTATCACACAAAGAGAACTCCAAATCCCCTTTAGTATAGACCTTATAAGAAGTAAAGAAGCATGACATTTTTCTCTAAATCACCATAGGTCATTTTTTCATTAAAAGAGCATAGCATATGCTTTATCATTTGTTAGGTTCCACTATAACATAAAGAGAACTCCTAATCCCTCACATGTCGAAAAGAAAGCATTATATAATCCACATCCTCTAACTAAACCTAAAAATGCATATAAGTTATACTCTTCAAGGTCTTTCTCATATGGTAATAGCACTTTCAACTCTCATCATGTGAAATGCTATTTTATGGTGATTACAGACATATCAATAGAAGTTTCTCTTTGAAACAATGCTTATAAAGTAAACCAAAAAAGATATAGGTTGAAAGAAAAATTAAGAACTAATCTCCAAGGACCAAGTTTGTGTGGGTACCTAGAATTGATTTTTTTTAACCTAGTAGGACCAGTTATCTATGCTCTTCAACACAGAACCCAACCTGCAAGAAAGAAAATAAACAATTAGTTATATAGGTTTTAGTTAGATGCTTGTCTTTGGTTGACAACTCATTTTTTATCCATTTAGTTTCTCTTATCCATTGAATTACCTTGTGTAAGAGTTCTTGCTAATTCTTGTTTTGTTTATTAGAATTCATGTTAGTTCTTTCTTTCCATATGTAATAAACAAAATAGCTAAGTGTCAACTAAATCGAGTTTCCTACTTCATATTTCTTATTAGAATAAGATATAATCCAAAGTGGAGAGCTTTGCCAAGGACATATCTAGGGAATATTGAAAATAAGTAGCATAGATTTCCACATGGATTGAAGAAAAGAATAGTTTAAAAGGAGGTGGTTAAGGCTTTCACATGGTTCAAGGAATAAAAAGTAGCTAGTAGATGGTAAATTCATGAATGAGAGTTTATCCATTATTGTTTATTTCTATTTAAATGCTAGCCACAATATTAAGCTAGCTTTATAACTAAACAAGACTTATATCAAAGAGAGGTTTAAACTAAAGCCCTTAAGTGCTTTAGTTTAGTTTTTCTTAAGAGGATATGATGCATTCTTAACATAAATGATTGCCTTTAATGAGACCCCTAGTTGCTTTCAATTGATGTTACTTATTTTAATAAAATATTAATGAAAGTTAAATTATTAAAAAATATTCTATGATGTTAGAAGTTTAACTTTTTATTAATCATTTATGAAACTGTTTTAATATAAATTGTTATCTAATTAATTATTAGGTACATGATTAATTTAAAGGTGATTCTAAATATTTTATTTTTAAGCTTTGACATCCACCTTTAAGCGTTTCATTTTTATTTCAAGTCCTATAATACAACTTCAAACATTTTCTCCATTTTAAAGCCCTAATATTCATACTAGAGATTCCATTTCATTTTAGTTTAGTTTTAAGCCCTAAGAACTACCTATAGGCTTTTCATTTTCCATTTCAAGTCTTATGGAACTACTATAGGAGGTTTTATTTTCCATTTCAAGTTTTAAGCCCTAAGAACTACCTATAGGCATTGCATTTTTATTTTCAATCCTCAACCCCTAGGTATAATTAATGTAGAGTATAAACTAATTCTAAAGGTGCAAAAGACATGCCAAATTCCTTTCTGTCCCCACTAATGCCATGTCGTGAATGATATGTCTCATTTAATTGCTTTTAGTTCTAAAACTAATCAACTTACACTTAATTCACCATTTGGCTGTTTTTTCCTAATATATGTTTTGACCTTCTATTATTGTTAACAATTAAGATTCGAGAAACCATATACTAGTTTAATTATGTATTTTCAGTAAACTAACAATTTTAAGTGTTAACACGCAGCTTTTTGTTATAAAAATATAAACATTATGCTAATGCTCCTACTCACACACAAACATTGACAATCAATTTTAACAAATTTCAATACTTTTTTCCCCAATCAAGTTATTGGTTAAGAACAAGTAAATTGCTATCCTAACTGTATCTGAATCCATTTAACTTACCATATTAAAACAAAATTTTGAAATTGAAATTAAATAAATAAAGTAAGAAACAAACAAAAACACATTCAGACACATAAGAAATTCTAACACTTTATAGAACACATTCTTTAGAACTTTAAAACTAAAATTTATCCCTTTAGAAGTTTCATTGAACACTTTATAGCACAAGAAATTTATCACTAACTATTAACAAAAATACTAGTACGTGGCATTCTTTACCAACAGGAACACATTCAGACACACAATGAACCATTAACAACTGAAACAGACGAAAACAACACAAATGACATTAAAAGCTTTTATACAAATTAAAAGCTCTCAATAATTACAGTCAAGATAAAATTTTATGTTGAATTCTCAAAAGATTGTTAAGCTCCTTAATTCAATATATTTAATTATATTTTTCTCACTTCTCGACAACTAATAAGATCTTAACTAATTCTATTTCTTGCTTAATTATTTATTAGATCCACTCAATTACTATTTAACATTGAAAACTAATTGTCACATATTTTAAAAAAGTGCAATTGACCCCATGAAATTTGATCAATTGATTATTAAAAATACAAGAAGTATAAGAAAATTTTTGGTTAGTTTAAAAAATCGAAGCACTTGAGTACAGTTCATTACGTTTCTCAGAGTAAATGCATTCTTAAAGTTGTTTCCAGCAACTTCCTAGATCTTTTTAAACTTTTCAATTACCTAAAAAAAATGTTTTTTTAATCTTATTATAAAAGCTTAGTTTAAAATAAATAATGAACTTTAATATTCTAATTCATTATTAATTGAAAGATTACATTACAAAGAGAATTATCTATGATAATTTTGTTTAATCTTTTACTTGACTTGCTTCTATGCTCTTCGTTATCACTTAAGTCAATTGATAGTGTATTTTTTAAATATATGAATCAAATCATTTATATTTATTTTGGTTTATATTTATTATTACTTAAATCAATGGATAGTATATTTATATAGAAAAGTTTGCCCAATTCTATATTTGTAAGTTAAACATTTATATTTATTTTGGTTGTTCTTACTTTTGTGTATATTAACCTTTCATTTAATGATAAATTGGTAGGTCCAACCTCCTCAAAGCAACGGCACATGTAGCCAACTTCCATGGATATTCATGCTCCTGAGTCCTACGCAAACCCATGTGAAATTGTTACCCCTTAGATGACCGAGAAGGCCCTAAAAAATAAGGTGGAGGCAGAGAATTTGCAGAAAAGTTTTATAGGTGTAATGTGAAAAAATACATATCGGCAGGAACGTGGGCCCAGGTAATCAGTGAGGTCGAGGAGATTGCGGCATACTGTACTGAAGACACGAATAGGAAAGTAAGGAGAAGGAAAATTGTTGGTGGCTTTTTTATTGGGCGTTTTATCGAACAGGTGAGCAGCATAAATGTATAGAATTGAAGCAAGCGGGAATGGGCCGACTTCATCAACCTCATCCTTGTCAAGCACGTGGACGTGGTGGACGGTTCCTTTGGCGGATATTCAGGGGACTCCGGTGTCCCTTCCCTTGTACATTTTTCCTTTTAACTTGGATTGGAATGCCCAATCTGGTTCTATTTTTCCTGTCCCCAATAGCAATAGGGAAATTGGATCTTTAAATTATTTGCACTCAATATTTATGTTTATCATTAAATGCATGATAAAATATATTAATCAATTTTTACAAAATTTAAATGAATATTTGTAAATTAAATTTGAATATTATAAATCTTCTTCTTTTTTTTTCGCAATTAGTCTTGATATTAAGACAAAGATTACGATTCTGAATAATTTAACATCTTAGTATTATGTCGTTGCTTCACAAAGGTTGAATCAGGGACCAGTAGACGAAGAATGGGCATTTGAAAACAATTTACATATTAGCAAAAATGATAATGGTAAAATGTACAAATGAGTTTAGGATCTTTTGGGCAAAAAGGAAAGATAAGGGGCTGGAACTGGAAGTGAGCGGTCGGATGGGATGTGAGCCCGTAATAATAGACACTAAACAGGCCATGGGTGGATTCAGTAGGAGCCAGGAGGATTTGACGAAAGAGACGACCGACCGGACGAACTAGACGGATCTCTTCTCCTCTATTTCGTACAACATCATTGGGCGGTGATTCAACCTATCGCGTGGCTTGCAGTTAATGAGCCTTTGTCTTCTATTAGCCAGTAGCCACACACTACACTATTATTACGGGACACCGAATAAAACAGTAAGTCTTAACTCTTGGGATAGGATTACGAAAGAAATATTTAAAAGGGCTCTTCCATAAACATACTAATCCGTTGTGGCGGCTTAAAATGCGGCAGTTGTTCTGTTCTGCTCACAAGAATTCTTTAGTTTGTCTGCCAATATGATAATAAAACAGAACGTTTTGCCATTAGAAAAGCAGCTTGCCAACTCCTGTTCCTCTGGTAGTCTTAAAATTCAACTGTGTTTTGGGATTACTTTATTAATATTGAGTAACTTTTTTTTTATTTGGGTCTGAAATTTTGATCAACATGGATGATTAGAAAAATTATTCAGATACTCTATATACCCTAAATCTTTTACCTTTTTTGTTGGACAATATTATAAAAATTGTTAGTAATTTTAAATAAGAATTTAGTTATTGGTCAATTTTTTTGTACCACAACACATTAAAAGTGTAACTTCATAACTTCGTATTAACAATCAGACAACAAGAAATTCTAATCCACAAAGTTCCCGAAAAGAATATATTGACTTTGTTTAGTAATCAGCTGATTGCATTAGTTGATAGTTGATTATATAATCTGTTAGATGATAGTCGATTATATCAGCTGATTTGACCAACAAATTGCATTAGCTATTTGTTAGAGATGTTTTGTAAAATTAGCTGTTTATTTGTAAAATAACTTATGAGGACGACTTTTAAAAAAATTATAATGGTATGAATATTATATATCTTAGTATTTCGTTGAATATTCTTAATAAAGAATAATAAATTATTTAATGAGTTAATAAATTAGTGTTAAATAAAATGTTTAATCTAATCAAAATTTAATATATTTTTGTTTATGATTTATATTTTTTAGTTATTAAAATAAATAACAAATTTTAAAATGTTTAAATTAATAAAGACATGAAAAACAAATTTTACAAATTA
>JAOQMS010000008.1:19325314-19351671 GCA_027563885.1 Erythroxylum longipes
TCATCATAAATGTTATTCTAACATATTTCAATAGGTCAATAAATTAATTACTAGTTCAGCTCAGTGTCTCCTCAAACATCAAGCTAACCTAACCTTATGTGCAATGTTTACATCCTCTTCTTCCTAATGTTTCGTTATGAACAAGTTATCTTCTTTTAATCATAACTCTCTCTACAAAGATCCAAATGCAATGATTCTTGTGCCTCCTGAGACTAGACTTCCATTAGTCTTATTATATATAAAAATTACACAAACAACATCTCCCTTTAAAATATAATCCCCATCCAAATTCTGTCCTATTTTTGGTAAGAAATAGACTAGCAACCAATACTTAAAACCACAATAAATCATTATCAAGACATCTTATAACTAAACTGTTTCACATAAGCATTAATAAGACATAAATAATATTTTTTCATGTTCTACAATTTCACTAATTTGGACTTTGGACTCTAAGGTCCCTAAAAGTTAGGAAATAATACAAGGTTCCAGCATAGGAGTCTATCATAGGCAATATTAGGGCAACGAACATAACTCAAGATCTAGTCACTATTTTATCAAGAAACTTTCACAGAGGTCAAGATATGACCTATATCTACAACTTTCATTCTTTGAGTTTCTTCAAATTCGTGCTCTAAAGATATGAAAAACAGATTGAAAGAGAAAGTTGAAATTGAAACTAGAATTTCAACTTACTTTGATAACTTCTTTACTTCTCCTCTTCTCTCCCCCTTTTTCTCTCCTCTTCTTATTTTTATTTTTCTCCCTCTTCTAACCTTATGGCTGACCTTCACCGTCACTTCTATTGCCTTTTTCATTCATTTTCTCTACAAAATTCAAAGAAAGTCAAACTAATCCATGTGTCACCATTCCATTGGTCCATGTGTCACCATTCTATTGGATATGTTATCCTTCTATTGGTTCATACGTTACTATTCTATTGGCCCATGTGTCACTTAATTTAGGCTCCACATGTAACTCATTTAAGCCTCCATATGTCACTATTTATAAGGCTATACATTTCACCAATTGTAATGCTACACATTTCACCAATTATAAGGCTACATATGTCATCATTTATAAAGCTACACATGTCACCATTCTATTGCTCCACGTTTCACAAATCTAAGGTGCCATTTGTCACAATGTTAAAGGGATACTTGTTGTAATTATACTCAAGCCACTTGTCATCCATTTAACTAAGCCATTTGTCACTTATTCCCAATGCCACATTTCACCATTTCATAGGCCTAATCAACATAAATTCCCATGTATCAATTTGTCTTGCTCTTTAACATTTTTCTTAGACTAGATGCACATATCACTTCGTCAATTACTCAATTGTAACAATAAATTCCCAATTCACTAATTATAATCCACCAATTCATGTTACTAGTAAATCAAAATGCAAAACATTGGGAATGCACATTCATATCACATTCATTTTCATTCCATACCCTAAAATATACCAATTGAGTGCAAATACTATCTTGAAATTTTTTCTAGATCATTATTCATATGTGTATACGCATATTATGCAAGTGAATGAAATGCACCTCGTAAATTCTTAAATGAAATAACTCATGTGACTCAATCTAACAGTTTAATCTCTTAACAATTTCAGGAGGTGGGATATTACACCTGAACTATAACTAGTAAAATCTATAATTCCATTTAACATCAAAGTTCAGGCTTTTATTAATGATAAATCCTAATTCTGGCCCTTTCAGAAGAAGTGCTAAACCTTTGGTAAATTACTCCTTTAATCAATCTACACCAAATCCTATAGGAAGTTACCCTTATACTATAGAACTCCAATTCTTGGTTTTAAGTTGATATGGGACTCACTGATTAGCCCTTATTATTCCTTCATTTTATGGCTATTGTCAAGGAGATGCTAAACTATTTAAAGCAGCCTTTGGCATATTGTTATACAATATTTTGCATGAGAGGAACAGTAGAATCTTTGGCTCTAAGACAACAAATGTTGAAGTCTATTTTTGTACCTTAACCCAACATATTTAATCCAAAGCTATAGCCAGTAATCTACATCCTATTTTGTCTCCTACAATTTTCAACAACTGGAGGCTTCTCTAGTTTTTTGATGGCCATATTTCAGTACTTAATTAAATTTTCCTTAGCTAAGAGTGTATGATTTCCTTTCTAATAAAGCTAGTAGAACTGGTGGTTATCTCCTAAACCTTTATTATTGTAACCTTTTAATTTTTTCAATAAAATTAATCATCTTTCAAAAACAAAACTTAATTTTCTCTTCTAATGATTGGACACAAATTATTGAATGAAGTTGTCAATTACGCACTACATATAAAGATGATAATTTGGTCTTCAAAATCTCACTTACTAATATGGTTTATTGGATATGGAATGAATGAAACATGATATTCTCTAACAATGCAATTAGTAAAGAGACATTTCTAAAGGATCTCATCACAAAAATCATAATTCAACTTCTCCCTCATAGTATTAAACAAGGATAAAGGTCCATCATCAATAGAAAATTAGAGACTGTCCTTATTTCTTGGGTTGCTCTAACTAAGTAATCCTCCCACAAAGGGCTTCAAATATCCTTGCAAAAGCTAACTTGTTAATCATTTAGCGTGAGTGAGTTCATCTCATGCTTGAATGACACAGGATAATCACTTTCATTGCCTGTAATTCTATGGTTTTCTAATTTAAAGGCTATTGTATAACTTTGGTCATTATTTTTTATTAATCAAACTTATTTCATTTCTTTAAAAATGTTGATTATTCCATTTCTTAAAAAATGTTGATTAACTTTTCTTTTTGTATTGCTTACTAGACTTAGTGCTAGTGTTTATTAATTTTTGGGATAATGAAATTCTAAAGTATCTAACCTTTTAATATTTTTTTCAAAATGTCTAACTTTCAAAATGTCTAAACTTTTAAAATTTTTCATTTTTTAACCAACCTTTCAAAACTTGTACAACCTAGTTTAAAACATTATTTCTATTAGTTATTTGACAATGTGGCTAACGTAACACACTTTTAACCTGACAAGTAGACGCCAACTTTACTTTTAGTGGACATCTAAATACCCAAATAAAATTGGAACCAAAATAAATTATAGCATATAACCTATAATCCATAACTTATAACCCATAGAAAAAGATTTGAAATTGTACTTGGTATGCTAACAAATTTAAGGAACCATTTCACAAGCATGTTAATAAGAGCAAGGATGACACAAAAATAAAAACTAGCATAAAGAGAATGAGAGGGAACGACAAATAGCTAATTGAAACAAAAAATAAAAGAAAAATTTTATGGAGGTCTAGGGGATTAAAGGTTAAAAGAATGACAATCCCCTAGTGAATAAATACATTATATTTCATAGAAATAACATGAAGGATTTGTAAATCAACTTTATGTTAACAATACTAAGCTAGAGGAAAGAGAGACTTTAAGAGAGAATTAGTAACAAATAAGAGACAAGGAAAAAAAAATGATAGAACCAATGCACAAAAGAGAATAATCCTAAAAGGCTAAAAACATAAACAAGGAACCAAGTAAATAATCAAACAATTGAGAATAAACAAAAAAGGAAAAGAACATCTATGAGAGGAAATTGATAAAGAAACAAAAAATAGCAAGAGCATCAATAGTATAAAAATGGATTGAGAAAAAATAAGGGGAAAAATAGCAAGAGCATCAAGTAAATTAAGGAGAATTTTGGACAAGGAAAAAGGAAAACCAAAAACAAAAAGGAGTGTATAAAGAGGGGAGGGAGAAATGAAATGAGAGCAATAAGAAAAAAAAAATAGAAAAAGGTAATTCCGACAGTTTGAGTCCACTAAAATCAAATTCTTAGGGTTACAAAAAGGAGGAGAAACTAGTTTTTAATGGCGAGTTCATATTCGTACACCTTCATCTTTGTCTGCTTCATAATTGTCAAATAGCATATTTCAATCTCAATCATTTTCCCTGTAAATTATGGTTGTGAATTATGAGTTATGAGTTAGATGAGTTATTTTGGATCCAAATCCATGTAGGTATCTCAAGGTCCACTAAAAATAATGTTTCCTTGGGCTATACATTATCAAATAATTAATGGATTTTGATATGTATTGTATGAGTTACGAAAAGTTAGCCACTAAATTAAAAATTTTAAAATAAAAGTCATAGAACTCCTTTGTAGCTTAAACTTTAAAAAAATTTCTTAATCTTTAAAATTATCAAAAAGATTCTTATAATTATTAATTTTCCAAAAAAACTCCTTTTTTAGACTTTGTCAAAAAATAATAATGAAATACTACATGACATGAATATCATATATGGACCAACCAAATGTTATTTATATAAGGATTCAACCCAACTTTTAAAATTGAACTAAACTAATTAAATTCGACTCAAATTAATTTGTATTATAATTATCTTAAATTATTAATTTAAGTGGAGTTTAATTAGTTTGAGTTAAGTTTAAGAGCTAACTTGGGTTACCATGTCATTGACATTTAATTTTTTACATATGATATTCATATCGGGTGTGTTTCATCGATATTTTATAACCAAATTCTAAGAGAATGGATTTTTTTGAAAAACTAGAAATTATAAGAAATTTTTTGAAAATTTTAAAGATTAAAAAGTTTTTCTTAAGTTTTTCTAAATATGTATTATAAGTAAACTAATAAATGTATTATCAACGATGAGTAAATATATTTAATTATTAAAATGAAATGATATTATATATTATTATTTTACTATAAATAATATGTAAGTATGATAAGTCAATAAATCAACCTCTTTGACACATACCTACGTATGATCTAAAAATTCTTAATCATCTCTTGTTCCATAAATATTCATATGAAGAAAGTTTGAACTTTTAACGAAAAATTTTAATGAATGGGAGTCTAGAAAAATTTTAAGTAAATATGAAGACTTTTCACAAAATTTTTATAAAGTTATTTTTTTGTAAGATCAGTAAAATTACAAGAAAAGTTGATGTTGTTTAACCTTTTTATGTTTAATGTAGCAGATTTAACAAGATATGCAATATTAAGATAATGTTTTGCTCCTCTTTCTAATAATTTTTTCCTCATCTTCCTCTCCTTTTTCTTCTGTTAACATAATTCGGGCATCACCCTCCCAAAGAAACAAAAAACACCAATAGTACGACCGAGAACGAGTGAAATTCAATTATTGCAATGCTAGCACTTTTGTAGAGCTGACAGTTTTAAAGTTTAAATTGTTAAAATCAACGAAGACCATTGGCTGTCTCTCTATTCTCCTTTTTTCTTACTTCTGTCTAGACCAACTGTTTCAACTTTATAACCATAAATGCAAAATTTTGGTTTAAAATCACCGTCAGAAACAGGCAACCTTATATATCTGTATATACTGTAAAGAAGCAATTGCATTGAAACCTAAAGTTAATAGAAACGACAGACAAAAAATGTACCGAGGTGCTGACCAGCCTGAGAAAATCCCAGTTGTTTACACGCATGTTTCTGCTTTACATCCAACTCTACTAGATTATAGCCTGAAGCTTGCATTACCTGTAAACTAACAGGAGTTTATATACAGGTAGCAAGAATCATATATACCAAAAAGCCTGCTGGCTAAATGCCATCTTTAAGCTTTCATCTAGGCCCCTCTTCCCTGAGCTATCACTTGAATATGAAATTTTAGCACATCAAGAGGATAGCTTCACGGGTACGACCTAAAAGTCTTAAAACTGTTGCAGCAATGTGATGTCCAGTTAGTCCAGCAAGAGCAAGCTGTTCCTGTGGCAATGCGTGTTCAATATAGTTGTCTGGTAACACAATTGGTCGCCACTGCAGAAAGTTATAGCAGAAAGTTATCAGAATAAGAACAAAAGTAACAGGATTTTGATTCTAAGATCTGCCATCCCAAAATGAACAAGTTTTTGTAAAGGTAATACGACCGTGCTTTTGAAAAGGTAAAGATCTGCAATCACAAGATGAACAAGCTTTTGTGAAGGTAATATGATCAAGCGTTTGAAAAGGTAATCTTTTGATCAGAAAGCGAAAACCCAGACGCAGTCAGTGTTTCAGGAACATACCCCATGGGTTTTTCTGTCTCTTTCCAAACCAAATAAATAAGTGCATCATATCATAAGATACAATACCTTGATCCTACCATCGAGTTGTCCATCAAGTGCCATGAACTGTGCAACATGGGATCCAAATCCTCCAATAGATCCTTCCTCAACTGTGACCAAAAAGGTGTGATTTTCACATAGTTCCCTGACGAGGATTGTGTCTAGGGGCTTGCAGAATCTTGCATCAGCGACAGTTACCTTGATACCAAGTCTTGAAAGAAGGGCCTGAGCTCTAATGCAATTCTGGACCATTGCCCCATAGCCAAGCAATGCAACATCTTTGCCTTCTACAAGAACTTTTCCCTTCCCAATCTGATCAACAAAAGTTCCTTTTCAACAAAACACTATAAAAACTCCATTAGAAGTTTTAGGGAAGACTTGAAACTTTAGAACAGTTGTACAATAGTCCTTCGTAAAATGTGATCAAGTATACATACAAGGAGTAAAACAAAAAGAAGTAAATTAATGGATCTAACTCAATTTTTGGTAGTTCTCTTTTGGCCATCAGAATATTAGTAGACATCTCAAACAACCATAGAGAAGCAAAGAATGAAAGGAGAGAAGAAAAATATCAACTGAAATGAGCAAGACACTATCTGTTGAGGAAAAGAAGTGTTGATAACAGTAAACAAGAGCCAAAAATTGAACAAGTGAAACCTGCAAAGTAGGTTACCTCGATTGGAATCCCACTGCGTATGTAATGATTTGTCCTGACAATAGCACCCCTTGGATACCGGAAACAAACTGGGCGATCATTTATGTGGACTGCAGTAGCCACCATGTCTAAAAGATCATCTTCATTGGATGGAGCCATAACAATCATGTTTGGTAAGCATGACATGAATGTTATATCATATGCACCACATTGCATAGGTCCATCCGAACCTACCAAACCTGCACTTGTAATGACAAAACGAACTGGAATTCTCTGTCGATCTACATCATGAACCACCTACAACAGGCTCAACCAAAAATGTAGCATTAGACTTTCTATTTCCCAATTGCATATAAGCACAATAAAAAAAAAGGGTTCAACTCAAATGCCCAACATGTCCTGGTTTCATTCAGAAGTTTATTCAAGCGTCAATTCAATGAAAGATCATTTTTGACAGTGACATTTCTCCACTACTCGGGGATAAAACAGATGCAATCCACTAAAGCAATTTTTACCATGCTAGCATGTAATGCCACGAGAACATGCTTGTCTCCACATATCTCTCTATCTCTCAATCACCCATACACACGCGCGCGCACACACTAAGATAGACAGAGAGATGGAGACAACCTGGTCATATGCTCTCTGTAGAAAAGCAGACGGGATTACACAGAATGGTTTCAAACCCCCACATGATAAGCCAGCAGAAAATGTCACAGCATGTTGTTCTGCCATTCCTACATCGAAATATTTATCTGGGAATTTTTCCTGAAATAGATGCAGTGAGGGTTCCATCTCCATCCCTGCATGAACCGCCACAATATCCTTGTCCTTCTCTGCCTGCATAATTAAGGCTTCCACAAAGCAATCGCTAAATGTTCTAGTATCAATACCAAACAGCAAAGAATCACATGAACCTGCAAAAGATGGCAAATTAGTTAAAATATTGGATGGAAAATTGGAAGAGTCACATTTCACTGCTTTAGAGGATAACTTGGCATCAAAGATGTGAACTACATCAGGGAGAATTCTCTTCAAGCAAAACGAAACAATTAACGCTATGTAGTAGAAACAACACCATCCATATATAGACAGATGAGATTCCTTCTAGAAAGCAACAATAACAACAAAATATCACAAAATGAAATTAACACTAACCATTTATGTAGTAATAATGACACCCTCCGTATGTAGTCCCTCCTAGAATGCAATAATAACAATAAAATACAGATAACATGCTAACTTTAATTCAATTTGTTGATAATAATGTATAACAAGAGAATTTATCTAAATTACCTTTCTCTAATTAAAAAATACGTTAATGATCCTAACTCACCCAATTCCCTTAATTCATATGGTATGAGAGTCATAACCTAAGTCAAAACTCTAGCCGTCAGCGTCTCCTACAGACGATTTCGTCCAACTCATTTTATCTTCTCCAGCAATCTTATCATCTCTTCCCAATGAGTTTCTCCAAGTCCTCTTATCATCTTCGGCAACTTTATCCTCTTTCCAGCTATCTTATCTCCTGCAAGAAACTATCCTCTTCTTCTTTCCTTTTTCTGGAAGCTATATGTTTCTTTTCCTTCCTTTTCTCCAAGCTGTTTGTATCATTTCCCTTTCTCCTGGAATTTTTCCCGACTGTACCACTTCTTTCACTAACAACAACAGTAACAATACATCTTCTCTGCCCAAAATGCTGATTGCCATCCCTCTCCTTATAGAAAGACAAAGTTACTCATTAGGCTGCCTTCCTCTATATAGTTTCAAGGACACCAGTGATCACTAAGAAGCATCTCAATGATCGATATTACTCCTTTTGGTCCACTACTGTTCTCATTTGATTCCATAGTCAAGGAGTTAAGAATCATCTTACAATTCTCATTTCTAATGTTTCGTTTAATAACCTTTCTCATTGAACCCAGGTTGATGCACTAATACTGTCTATTTTATGGCAGTACGTGAGCACTTGATCTCACTGTTTCAATCATGTATTTCATATTATGTTGATTGGAATTAGACATTTCAGATGTTCACATGAGATTCTACTCGCATATTTGACAGTATCAACACTTTCCTATCTCTTTGGCAGACATTATGGACCTTACCTATCTTGGCAATTCTAGATGTTACTATAGGCTATTATGAGTTGATAGCCCTCACTATTGATGTCACAGAGCAAGCCCATCATAGAAACATTTTCCTCACCATGATCTTTCAATCCAGCCTTCATCATTAACTTTAGTCAACTTGCGCTCAACTACTTCATGCCAAGACAGCAACATCCAATTTGAGGTATACGCTTGACTATTCCAAGCTACATAATCCATTTCATCAACCCTTCTACTAGGATGTTTTAGCTACTCTGGCGATCTCTCAGCGGTTCCGGTGAATTCTGCCTCACAAGGTTCAGTCGTGGCTCCTCCAAGCAGCACCTTTTTTAAGGGTACTTGTCATCGAGTAGGCCATGATAACTGTGGAAGCCATGATTTATTTATATATACTGCAGAAGTCTAGGGCATGACAGAGAAGAGTCTCATTCTCTATATGGATATCCTCCTCAAACTGCAATTGTGACTCAACCGCCTTTCTAGCCTACACCTACTTATACAAATCCTCCAACATGTGTGCCCCCCTCTACAATCACACATTTATTGAGGAGTATCTTCACTCAATCCAGTCTTTTCCCTCCATGGGACTCAACCAACTACCTCTGTCATTCATTGTTCTCATAAATACCAAACCTAATCTTTGGATTTATTAAGGTGCTTCTGACCATATAGATGGTAATTATCTCAAATTGGCCTTCTATTAACACCTATAGTACTCTACCAATGTCACTCTTGCTGATGGATTTACCACACAAGTAGGTGGCATTAAAACATTTACCTTTGTTTTCAATTTTATATGCTCCTTATTGATCATTTAATCTTATTTCTATCAATCACCTAGCTTGATCTTTATATTGTTTTGTAACCTTTTCTCCATTTGTTTGGATATAAGATTTGAAGAGTAGACAAATGATAGATATTGAATATGAGCACTTTAGAATGTGTTATCTACCTGGATCACCTTCATGTCCCAAACCTTGCATGGCAACTTCCTCTCCTCTCCTAAAACATAGTTGTTTTAATCACCTATTGTTGTCTGTTTTACAACAGTCAATACCTTATCTATCCACCTTGTTTTCCTTATATTGTGAGTCATGTCAATTGGAGAAGCATTATCTATCCACTTACCACATAGTATTACAAGAGTCTTTTTACTTTTCTCTGTTGATCACTGCAATATTTGGGGTCCAAGCTCAATCAGTCTCAGCTTGGCTTTAAGTATTGTCCCTTTTATAGATGATCATACTCACTATAGTTGGTTTTTCTTATTGAAAAGTTTTATCTAAATGTTTACTGTTGCGGAAGAAAAACAAGGCTGAGCTCTGGAAGCCTCAACCAAGAAGATGAACTTCAAGCAAGAGATGACAGTGTATTGGTAAAGGATTACTAGTTCAAACGCACCGTTTGGATTACCAGTAGTAGATGAATAAGAAATAGCCAGATGTCAATTTTTTAGTAGTACAATTGTTGTATAGCCAGCAACTCTTATTTTCTCTTTCTGTTATATGTAACCATTGCACAATGGACACTCTTCAGGCAATAATAGGATATATTTTCCTCTCTCTCTCTCTCTTGCTCTATTCCCCTTGATACTTTTCACATCTAATAGAAGCTACGTGTTTCCGTTCAAGACAAATTAATACAAAACAATCTGGCATCAGAGTGGTCGAACCTCAGAAACAACTAGAAATGGTAGAGGGAATGCGTGCAGCCGAACTACGACAGATTGAGGAGAATGTGAAGATCTGGGGGGAAGCTCAGGTTTGAAATGAAAAGATTTTACTAGAAACTAAGACCATGGACGATAAGCAGGAACATGAGATGGATCAAATCCATGTTCACTCAATTTTTGCAACAAGCTGGAGTGAACCCAAAGGATAGCGATGAGCAGAAAGGAGAGCTCAAGTGAGGTGATTCAAGCTACTGTTGACTCAGCAGAATCAACTTCCCAAGATTAGATGGAGCAGCATCAAGACCTAGTTGTACAAACCGCCAATCAGAATGGAGAAATGGCAGTGATGCACCTAGAAGAACAAGTATAAGAATGCTACCAATAGGATCTGAAGAATTAGTTGAAGGAGGCACCTGTCGAATGGAAGGCGTTTACCGAATTGTTCAATCAATGATTTAATGAGGAAATTTTTGAGGATCCCATGGGAGATTTGAAGGAATTAAGAAGGAATGGTATTGGCATACTGTGTGAAATTTGATCGATATTCATATCGATTATCCATGCTGGAGAATTACTCAATTGGGTGCTTCCTTAAAGGACTCAAACCAAAGCCAGAAATGGTGTCCAGCAAGCTTACATGCTTGCCAGAAAGCAAGAGGTAGTGGTGGCTACCAATGTAGCTGTGTACATTAGGGGGTGAGGGGTCAAGCGACATAGCACTCTTGTAAATTCTAACGGTGGCTCTCTGCCGAAAGAAAATTCTCAAGGGCTGAACATCACTAAAATCAACCTAAAGGAAGAAGTCCTTCCCACCCTTATTAACAAACACAACAAGATAGGTTACCTTAGAACAAAAAAACTCCAAAACCAATAAGTAGCAGAGAGTTCAACAAAAAAAGGGCCAAGGGCCTATGTTTTTGGTGTGACAAAAGGTACACATGTGGTCATAGATGCAAAAAGATACAGCCACATTGCTTAAGGAAGAACAAGAATCAAGTATGTGGGACAAAGAACCAGCCAACGATGAAGGTACTGAAAATACATTCCCTAATGTTTCCTTGCAAGCTATGGTTGCAATAGAGGGGGAATGGGAGTTCAAGCAGATTCATGACACACTGGAATTCACCAAAAGAGAGCAATCCACATTTCAATAGATAATGGGAATACCCACAACTTTGTGGATGTGTCTGTAATTAAGAAAAGCAGATATAATGTCAGAGAAGTAGCACCATTCCAGATTACATTAGGAAGAGGATTGAAGCTGGATTGTCATCAATCTTGCATGGATTAGCTGTGGTCAAAGTAGGGAAAGGAGTTTCCCATGAATGCTTTGGTTATAGCATGAGGTGGATTTGGTGTGGTCTTAGGGATGCAACAGTTTGTGGGGCTTGATGATGTGTGTAACAACTTTGATATATATTGAAAGTTATATGTCTATGCTGCAGACTCGTAGGTTCTTATATAGAGCTAGGTTACATAGTTTTGGTAGTCTCCTAATTTAGGAAGACTCCCTATTTGGAAATATCCCTAATATAGCTAGATATTACAGCTAAGGATAATCTCTAAGAATAATCCCTTAATTAAGGGACTATCAATTATTACGGGATTATCTACACTCCCCCTCAAGTTGGTGCAAAGATATCTATCATGCCCAACTTGCTAATTTTCTCTTCAAATGGTTGTCTGAACAGCCCCTTTGTGAAGACATCTGCTCTCTGTTCTTTAGGAAGAACAAATGGAATACATATGCTTCCATCTTCCATTTTTTCCTTGATAAAGTGCTTATCAACCTCTATATGTCTTGTCCTTGAGCCATAACCCTGTACTCAGCTTCTGCACTACTCCTCGCTACTACATTTTGCTTTTTGCTTCTCCATGTTACCATATTCCCCCATAGATAGGTGCAGTAGCCCGATGTTGATCTTCTGTCAGTAATTGAGCCAGCATAGTCTGCATCCGTATAGACTTCTATGCTTCTTTCTTCTTTCTTCTCAAAAAACAATCCCTTACCAGGACATCTCTTTAGATATTTCAAAATTCTGATAACAACCTCCAAGTGTTCTTCATATGGTGAGTTCATAAATTGGCTTACTAAGCTCACTGCAAATACTATATCTGGCCTAGTGTGAGATAAGTAAATTAGTTTCCCAACAAGCCTCTGGTACCTTTCTTTGTTTACTGGAACACCATTTTTGGGCTGTCCAAGTTTCTTTCTTGGTTCCACTGGTGTATCACAAGGTTTACAACCACTCAAACCCGTCTCTTTTAATAAATCCAAAGTGTACTTTCTTTGAGTCACCACAATTCCCTTCTTGGATCAAGCTACTTCCATGCCAAGAAAATATCCAAGCTGCCCCAAGTTTTTTACTTCAAATTTCTTCTCAAGCTGAGCTTGTAACTTCTCTATCTCCACAAGATCATTCCCAGTAATTATGATATCGTCCACATACACTATTAGGACAGCAATTTTATCTTCCCCATTCCTTTTAGTAAACAAGGTACGATCTGATTGGCCTTAGGAATACCCTTGACTTGTTACAAATTTGGTGAATCTGTCAAACTAGGCTCTTGGGGACTGTTTTAGTCCATACAGGGACCTTCTAAGTTTGCACATCTTGTCTCCAAAGCTTTTCTTGAACCTAGGAGGTGGCTCCATGTACACTTCCTCTTCCAAATCACCATTCAAGAAAGTATTTTTTACATCTAGTTGGATTAGAGGCCAGTCTAAGCACGCAGCCACTGATAATAGGACGCTAACAGTGTTCAACTTTGCCACTGGAGAGATTGTCTTAGTGTAGTCCACCCCAAATGTTTGGGTGTAACCCTTTGCCACCAACCTAGCTTTAAATCTTTCTATTGACCCCTCTGCATTGTATTTAATGGTAAATATCCACCGGCATCCAACCAACTTTTTTCCTCTTGGAAGATCTATTTTCTTCCAAGTGCCATTCTTTTCCAGGGCCTTTAACTCTTCCAAAACCGCCTCCTTCCACTCAGGAACAGCTAGAGCAGCATGTATATTGTTTGGAATTTCTGCACTGGTTAGTGTGAAAATAAAGGCAGAAAAAATTGGAGACAAGTTTGCAGTAGAGACAAAGTTAGAAGTAGGGTATTGTGTGCATGATCTTTTCCCTTTTCTCATTGCAATAGGAAGAAAAATATCACCAGAGAGATCATTTGAGTTACCTAGTTGGGTACTAGTAATTTCAGTCTCGGATTGTGAGATGTCAGGACTCAGATTCGGAAATGATAATTGGGTTGTGTCAAAGATCACTTCCCTTGCTCCCCTGCTATAGACTGCACCGTGAAGTGTTCTCTGCTTTTCTCTTCCTGCACCGTGAAGTGTTCTCTGCTTTTAACCATGTTATAGAAGGACACTAATGTGGCACAAACATCTGATTTATCTCCCAAAAGAAACATCCATGTGACCCTAGAACAATCATCAATGAAAGTAAGGAACCACCGTTTTCCATTAGGTGTTTGAATTCTAGAGGGACCCCATAAATCACTGTGTATTAACATAAATGGCTCCGGACATCGGCTGTTTTGAATGGGGTAATGACTTCTGTGAAGTTTAGCTAATTCACAACATTCACATTGAAAGCTAGCACTTTTATTGATAGATAAATGAGGTAATGCATACTTCAGGTATAGTAAACTAGGATGTCCTAACCTATAATGCCACATCATTATTTCTTCCTCCTTCTTGCTAACAGTAATGTGACAGCCACCTTCTTCATGTTTCTTGCCTTCTTCTTGCAAGATATATAAGTCTCCAGTAACCTTAGCAACCCTAATCATCCTCCCCGATTCCAAATCCTAAAACATACAATGAGTCGACCAAAAGTTAGCTTTGCAATTCATATCTTTGGTTTGCTTGCTAACAGAAACAAGATTATACGAAAGATTGGGAATGTTAAGAACATTTTTTAGTGTTAAGGTGTCTGAAATAGGGACTATCCCTTTTCCTGCTACTGAAGCTAAGGAACCATCTGCAATTCTTATTTTCTGGTTCCCTGCACACGATGAGTAAGAGGAAAAAAATTTGGAGCTACCAGTCATGTGATCGGTAGCTCCAAAGTCAACTATCCAAGAGTAGGAAGGTATAGAACAAACAAAGGCTTTTGGAAGGATTATACCTGATTGGACTATAGAACAAGAGAGTTTTTGGGTATTCTCAATTGGAAGGAATGTGTACAGATCATCAAGCTGTTCCTTTGTGAAAGGAAAGGTCCTAGTTGAGCTGGAGGTATCCTGGTCATGATTGGACTGGTTTCTAGCTTGCAAAGCTTTCCCGTCTCCTGCTCCACTAGCCCGTTTTTTCTTCCAGTTTGCTGGTTTGCCATGTATCTTCCAGCAGGTATCTTTTGTATGCCACGGTTTTTTGCAAAAATCACACCAAGTTTTCTGCTTGTTTATACCTTTCTCACCCTCACTGTCACTATTCTTTGAGACAAATGCTGAACCTTCATTCTGGAAGTCCATAGCGTCATTTTTTCCCAACATGACACTCTTCCTAGCTTCCTCTCTTCTGACTTCAGAGAACACTTCTCGGATGGAGGGTAGTGGCCTTCGCCCCAAAATCCATCCCCTGACTTCATCCAATTCTTCCTTCAAGCCAGCAAGAAAAACACACACTTGTCCCTTGTCAACTTTCTCTCTATATTGGTCTGCATCTTCTGGATCTTTCCACTTTGTTTCCTCAAATAGATCCAACTCTTGCCATATTATAGTTATCTCAGTATAATATGCAGTCACATCTTGTTCACCCTGCTACATCTTCCACATTTTTGAATTGAGTTCAAACAGCTGAGCATAGGTTTCCAGGTCTGAGTATGTTTCTTTGACTGCTTCCCATACATCTTTGGCTATTGGGAGGAAAATAAAGGGTCTTCCCACCCTTGGTTCCATGGAATTGATGAGCCAGGCTGTAACCATGGCATTCTCCAAGCACCAATGGTCGAAATTTGGGTCTTTTGACATTGGAGTTTGGATTGCTCCTGTTATGTACCCTATATTTCCTTTTCCAGTAATCATGAGACGGGCTGATTGGGACCATTCTAGGTAGTTTCTTCTATTCAGCTTCTGGATTGAAATTTGTAGGGAATTTTCTGGTTGTATGCTAACTGAATCAGGTTGATTTCCTGATCCAGAGAAAGGGGTAGAGCTACTGGTGGTCTCTTGGGATGAAGATCGAGACCCCACCATTGCAGCCTTGTAATTCATGGAAGAGCGTGAGGCTCTGATACCATGTAACAACTTTGATATATATTGAAAGTTACATGTCTATGCTGCAGACTCATAGGTTCTTATATAGAGCTAGGTTACATAGTTTTGGTAGTCTCCTAATTTAGGAAGACTCCCTATTTGGAAATATCCCTAATATAGCTAGATATTACAGCTAAGGATAATCCTAAGAATAATCCCTTAATTAAGTGACTATCTATTATTACGGGATTATCTACAATGTGCTATGCAATTTCAAGAAGAGGACTACGTCTTTCAAGTGGCATAACCAACTATTCACTCTCAAGGGTAATCCTTGTAAAGGGTCTAACATGATTTTGGGAAAAAGCCTCAATAAGGTGCTCGAAAACACAACAAGAGGGCAGCTTTACATGCTTCAACTAACATACCTGATATAATACAAGCTCCAATAATCAACGATAAGAGATGAACAGCCAAGCACTTTTGATGAAATTAATGGGACCTTAGTTGAGTTTGCTTGTGTTTCTCAGCAATGTACTCACTCACCTCCAAAAAGAAAACAAGACTACAAAATTTACTTGAAGGAAGCGGTAGAGGGAATGACAATAAGACCGTACCGTTACTCTAGCATACAAAAGAATGTGACAGAAAACTCAGTCCAAAAACTGATGAATCAAGGGTTCATCCACCATAGCGTAGGGCCTTATGCTTCTCCAGTGGTCCTTGTCAAGAAGAAGAATAGCTCATGGAGGATGTGCATAGGAATTGAGCAAAAACACAATCAAAAACAAGTTCCCTATTCCTCACATTGAGGAGCTATTAGATGAATTACATAGTTCCAATTGGTATCATGAGTTGGATCTCATATCAGTGTATCATCAAATAAGGATATATCTTGAGGAAACACCCAAAACAACGTTCAGAACACATGAAGGTCATTACAATTTCTTGGTTATGGCATTGGGTTTTACCAGCGCTCTTAAATGATATTTTCAAACCATTCTTGAGGCGGCCCATTCTAGCTTTCTTTAACGATTCACTAATTTATGGTAGCTCCTTTTTATAACACTTGGAACATATTAGAAAAGCAATGGAGATCCTTGAAAGAAAATCAATTGTTTACCAAATAGAGCAACAGCGCTTTTGGAGCATGACATGTTGACTACCTAGGGTATTTAATCTCAAAAAATGGAGTCGCAATAGATTTTGTGAAAGTGCAGACAATACAAACCTAGCCATTGCCAAAAACAATAAAAGAATTACAGGGCTTTTAGGATTGACAGGGTATTACCATCAATTTATCAAACAATATGGGATGATAGCCAAGCCTCTCATAGAAATGTCGAAGAAGCAAAATGTTGTCAATTGGGTTAGAGTGAAGAACAACGACAAGCGTTTGATCAAATGAAAAAAGTTGTCACCTCTGTAGCCATTCTTACCATACCAGACATCTAAAAACTTTGTAATTGAAGTTGGTTCTAGTGGAGCAGGAATTGTAATAATCCTTTATTAGGATAAACATCCCATAGCTTTATCGACATACGAAAAGGAATTTCTTCTGGTGATCAAGGCCATTAATTATTGACATCATTATCTCAATGGAAGGTTCAAACAAATCATAAAAGCCTAAAATATTTGTTGGAATAAAGAATCTCTGATCTTTTCTAATAGATGTGGCTCCCCAAGAGTGACTTTGAGGTGCACTATAGGAGTGACATAGAGAACACAGTTGAAGATGCATTATCTAGGCCCCCATGCAAAAAACTTGTTGGTTATGACAATATCACAAGTGCAAACTACTTTGTTGGAAGAAATTAAACAAAGAAGGAAGTTCGATCCTTCGATTCAAGATCTCATTAAGAGGTTAGAATCAGGGACGAGAAAATCGGAAGCCTATGAATGGAAAGATGGGTTTTTAAGGTGGAAAGGGAGGGTGGTAATAGGATTTAACCCATAGTTAAGAACCAAGATTATTTCTATGGGACATGACGAAGCACGAGGAGGAAATTCAGGGATCTTGTCAAACACAAAAAGGCTACAAAACCTATTCTACTAGAAGATGCTAGCTAAAGATGTCAGAAATTACATAAAACAATGTCTATTGTGCCAAACTCCAAACAAACAAACATGACTACATGGCCTATCCTGGACTCCTTCAACCTCTTTTGGTACCTAACAGGTGTTCGAAGAAAATTAGCTTGTATTTTATAGAGAGCTTCAGTCATACAAGTGGTGGTTGAAAAATTTAGCATATTTCATTGCCCTAAAAATTCCTTATTCTACCTTCGGAGTAGCTCAATTGTTTATTAATCATGTTTTTAAACTTTATGGAATGCCCGAGTCCATTGTAAGTGATTGGGAGCTTCTATTCCTGAGCACTTTTTGGCAAGAGACATTTAGGTTAGAAGGATTAAGTTTGAAGCTCGACTGCCCAACGTCAATTTGATGGCCAAACAGAAGCCATTAAAAAATATTAGACATATTTGAGGTTTTTTTTTTGTGAAGTTCCACATAAGTGGGTTAAGTGGATTTCATTAACAGAATGGTGGTACAACAAGAACCACCACATACTATAAACATGACAACATTTGAGGAGGTGTTTGTGTACCCTTGCCCATTATATGTCCCTTATTTTACAGGAGATTTCAAGGCTTTCAAACATGGATCAAGCTATGAATGTGAGGGAAACAACATTGGCAATGACAAGATTTCATCTGAGGAGAGCTCAAAATAAGATGAAACAACATGCTAATAAGAGAAGAACAGATAAAGAAATATAGTTGGGTGGGTACTTCTCAAACTACAACCCAATAAGCAGCATTCACTTCAAGGAAGAACCCATCACAAACTCTCTCCTCCATACTATGGACCCTATGAAATTATTGAGAAAAATAGGTAGCTTGTAAATACAATTACTATAGGGAAATTCAATACATCCTAAATTCCATGTGTCTCAACTAAAAAGGCGCACATCAGGACTAGTCCCTACATAACCTGACCTCCCTAAGCAACTCTCTACAATTGATCATACACCTACAGTCATTTTGGAAAGGAGAGTCGAAAAAAGGCATAATAAGACAACAATTTAGTTTTTCTTGCAATGAGTAGATGGTTTAGCTAAAAATGCAATATGGGAATATCTTTTCGACTACAAAGACGATTTCATGAAGCAAACCTTGTAGACAAGGTCGTTAAAAGGGGAGGACTTCTGATGGAAGAAAAACAAAGTTGAGTGCAATAAGCCTCAACCAAGAAGATGAAGTTTAAGAAAGAGATGACAGTGCATTAGGAAAGAATAGCTAGTTCAAGCACACCGTTTGAATTAGTAGTAGCAGATGAATAAGAAATAATCACATCCCAAGTTTTAGTAGTCCAATTGTTACATAGCCACCAACTCTTATTTTCTCTTTCTATTATATGTAACCTTGGAAAACCCAGCCATTCTACAAGCCAATTTTAAAAAATTGTCATGAAGTTTGCACCTAATCACTATTGACATCCATCAAGCAACTCCAAAATGTTTTACATGCCCATTTAACACGTATACCAAGTGTTACTTCATAGAATTAATGAGTAAATTTGACATGAATAGTAAATGAGATAAATTGTATGAAATGAGCATACCTTCCTGTTGGTTTTCCATTGCCTCATTTTTATGTACATCTTGCACCTCCTGATTTTCCTCTGTTATCACATGTACAAATACAGGACCCATTGAATCCAAAGATGCAACTTCCTGTAGAACACAAACTAGGTCTTCCATGTTGTGCCCATCAATAGGACCAATGTAGTACAGACCAAGTTCTTCAAAGAGAGTTGATCCCTTGGGACCCATCATACCACGAGCATACTCATCAACTTTGGCAGCCAATTCATGCATACCTTTACCAATCCTCTTGGTGACACCCTTTGGAAGCAAAGTCAGAAAAAACACACACAAACAATTAACTCTGAAAGACAACCTTTTGGTGTAAGGAGATGCCGACACATGTGGTATGGAAAACCCTATACCATGCACAAAGTATACCGTTTTACTTATGAAAGAAAATAGTTCTCAACTTATATTAAAGATGGACGATCAACAATCAACAGTTCCCTATAAGTGTAGTCAAGAAGAAGAAATTAAAATGATAGGGTACCTTTGCAACTTCCCTAAGTTTCCGAAAAGATTTACTTGATTGGATCCTGCTTAGGGTACTAGATAAAGCATTAATAGGAGTCTTCACATCCTCTTCAATCTTCGGATGTAAGGAATGACGAGTGTCATTCAAAATCACAATCATATTTGAATCTAAATAGCCCGCATTGCTCATTGCTTCATATACTTGTCCAGCTAGAGTTGTCTTATTGCTAATTACTGTGACTACACGTTCCCGTTTCCCTTTTATATCTCTTGCAATTGCCAATCCTAGTGACAAAATAATTATAGTCAATGTTATGAATTTTCATTAAGAAAATAGTGAAGTAAATGTCTTTACTAGTTATGGAACTTATGGAAACGTATAAGAGCATATTAAGAGAAAACCTGAGTATTTGATTTCATATGCTTATAACATATTAGAGTTTCGAAATACTACCATTAGTAGGCCAATATGTTCTAAAAAAATTAAAAGGTTAACTATCAAAAAATAAGCTAATCAAAATTAGTGCAAAATACATTCACAAAGAATTTTTAAGGGAATTTACCACCAAAAAGCTATGAAATAGCTATTTAAAGTTGAAACAAGAATAACAAGAACAAAAAATTTACCAAGTCCAGCAGAAATACTATTGCATCCATGCCCTGCCCCAAATGGATCATATTCACTTTCTGAGCGAGATGTCAATCGAGAGAGACCATTCTTTATTTTCATTGTATGCATATGGGATCGCCTTCCAGTTAGAATCTTATGTGCGTATGCCTATCAATGAATAATAAATAGATTTGTAAAGAAAGAAGAGTTAAATGTAAATCCACTAGCTATGTACCACACTCCAGCTTCTCAAATCAGAATCATGAACAATAACTATCCAACCCCCATATGCACCTTGAAATGCCTGCTAAGAGATCAAGGAGCAAGTTTTAAATGTTGTTCTATCTCCTTTACATGCTTAAGCACTCATGATTACGAATATCAAAGCTACCTTACCTGTTCTCCAACATCCCACAATATCTTATCCATTGGAGCATGGAAAACATAATGAATGGCAACCGTTAGTTCCACCACTGCTAAACTAGCCTTGTAGTATTTTTCTTTCTTTAAAACTATAGAAGCCAACTCTAATCTTATTTCACCAGCTAACTGTTTAAGTTCCTGCACAAAGTAAATTCCGTGAGAACAACAATTATGACCCAACGTAGAAATTGAAACATTGAAAGCACACATCTAACCTTGGGGGTTAAATTCTTCAAGTGTATAGGGTTTTCAATAACATCAAGTATAGGTGTAGGTACTTTCTCCCAAAAAATATCATCAATATCTGGTAGAGCATGAACTCGACCAGTGAATCCCTACAAAAACAAAGCATTTAGATCACTAGCAGTGGCTATCAATGATTATACAAGATTTTTCTATTTCATAAATTGTAAGTTTTTGACAATCAAAATGCACCCAAGTAGGTAATTTATGCTAAGGACGATGCCACAAACAACCCTCAACCTTGGAATTAATACAAACCCTATTAATTGAGAAAAGAAAAACAATCAATATCTCAATCAACAAAACTTTTCCTAAAATGAAGTGTTTGTCATAGAAATAATTGCTCGAGGTTGAAGGATTAGCCTAGTGGTTGGCACACACAAACTCTCTCTTAGACCAATAAGTCTTGGGCTCAAACCCTCACCTGGGTGGGACATGGCACCTTACTCACAGACCCATTAATAAGTGTCATCGAAATTCTAAATGTGTCATATGCTAACTAAACGATCAACATTATGGTTATTACATCAGTAGTCTCACCTATAATTCACTCTTTATTAAAGAAGTAACAGAATTCCAAATGTATTAGATGCTACCTAAATGGTCACTATCATTCAAGAAATAATTACATATAATTCAATGTTTATCAAATAAGTTACCCATCTTCTTTAGGATGCAGACTAGAACCACTGGGATCAAATAAATCATCTAATAGCCCAATTCAAAACTAAAGTTCACTTAAATACCTCTTTAAGCCAAAGTAAAAGATCCTTAATGATTTCAACATTTTACTTGTTTGCTATCATTGATCACTCCTATAACCAAACACCCAGCCTAGCATTCTTTTAATATTTCTTGATCATCAGAATTCCTTGATATATCAAAATTGCACGTCTTACCACTTGGTTGACCTACACACCTTAAAATGCACCGTTCAAAGCCATGTTAAACTACTTTCGTAGTGGAAAGGAGCCTTTGAAACTTTATAAGTAATACAACGGTTCTTAGTTTCCCTGTAAGTTCACTAATTGACCATAAAATAAGAATTACACCGCCATAGTTTCGTTTATCAATTATCTACTCCACCAGAATTTTCAGTTGCTTAATTTGAAGTTCATTACCCCCATTTTCCCCAGGTGTCGGACTTAACTAGGACTAGCTAGTCCAAATTCAAAGCGTCAATTACCAGTATATATGTCAAAAGCCAATAAAAACAGAAATTCCTATGTCACAAGTGGGTATCTCAGGCAGTAAGGTCAAGCTCAACTTTCCTTATAAAAGACCAATACAAGTCCAAAAGTTGTGTTCTTTTCTCGGCCACTTGTTTCTATGATAAATGAGACCATTTAACTCAACAAAGATGAAGAAAAGAAGGCGAAGTTTGGGTGGTACCTTAGAATTAGCGGCGGACTCAAAGGTAGGTCGAAAGTTAAATCTTGATAATTCTAATTTATGAGGAAAGCTAGAGACTGAAGCCAATTCCCGGGCCAATCTTCCATAGGAATGATTGGTGATTCTGTGTGGGCACTGAGCAGCTGCAGTACCCATCGGCGTATGGAAAAACCCAATTATCGAAAAGAGAAATGATTTACATTCGGCGATATGATGATGGCGGAATATACAGGGAAGTGAAGGAAACCAAAGAAATGCAAATAAAGGCAAGAAACAAAATTAAAAACAAAAAGGACATGTAATGTAACAGATAGAATCAACCGATATGAGGCGCTGAAACAAAGGTACAAATATAGGAGACAAAAATAGAATAAATTTCAGAGCAAATGGGTTAAATTTGCAAATTCCATTACTACTTGTTTGCTTTTCTTTAGTTACTATCATATTTTTTTTGTATTAACGCAAATAAAATCAAAGCAAGGAAGGAAAGTAGAAGTTTTTGCATCGCACGTTGCGATAACCGACAGTTGAGCTGTTTGCGGTGGCAGAAAATGGGACTGGGCTTGCCCTTCGAGTCCCACAAATACAAAGAGAACCATATTCAACCTAATCCTCGGTGTTTGTACTCGTTAGAAATATAATTGTTAAAAGAATATATATATATATATATATATACATTACAATAATTTGATAAATGCTTAACAAAAGTTTCCTTTTCCAAAACCTTCACGGTAAAAAAAAACCAAGGATAAAATGTGCATTTTAAGGCTCAATTTTTTTAAAAAATTAAATCTCTCTAATATATTATGTAATATTCAAATAATTCCGTACTCTATGAAAATAATTTTAATTGGTCCCTAAATAAATAGAAGCACTAAAATCAATCAAGATTTGGTTGTTTTAAGACTAAATAATATTTTTTTCATGAAGGGTCGTCTAGTTAGTATGGTACTTAAACTAGCCCCCGTTGTAGATGAAAAATTTTCTTTTCTTGAGAATTATATAGGTTACGGGGGCTAGTTGATACTATTAAGTAAATGACCGTATTTAAAAGTGTCGAATAAGTTAACAAAAATCTTGATTAGAGTTAGTGGTTCTACTTATTTAAGGATCAATTATAATTATTTTCATAACGTAAAGAGTTTATTTAAATATTATAAAATGTTATGATAAAATTTATTAAAAAATTAAGAGTAACTTTGGTAGAGTGAACTAAGGGAAGATGCCAAAATCACATCTTTATTTGAATGCAACCCTCATATTTTGCAGCAGCAGCAATAATAACAACAACCTCCATGTACAAGGCTCCCCGCTTTGTAACAGCGAAGAGAGAAACATCAATTATACAAAGTCTTTCCTTTGCATTTTATAAAAAGATTATTTTTGTGACTCGAATGAGTGATCTTTTGTCATAAAGGAGTAACATTTCCTTTGCAATTAGTGCCTATTTGTACTTCTAAGAATTTCGATAAGAATTATCCCACTAATTACAAACATTTGCTTTTTATCTCCACTAAATGTTAATGAAATTTGATAAAAATCATGACACTTTCATCAATAAGGGTAAATTTATAAATTTCATGCTACGACTGATACAAAATTAAAGATCATATAAATCAGATTGGACTTAGTTAAAATGATTACATAGGAGAGTGTTGTTTTTTCTAGTTATAAATTTTCTTATTACTAATTTATTACCAAAAATTAAGGCAAATGTGCATATCATTATCAGGTATTATAACGGTAAGTAAGAGTTGATCCTTTAAAGAAGCTGATATAGATTATAAAATAGAACTAAAAAATAGTTTAAACTAAATTAATAAAAAGAGTGATGATGGTGGATTTTGATTAATAAAATATAAAATAAAACAAAACTTGAATTGGTAGCTAAGAGAATCAATGAAAAGGCAAATTATCAAAAAAGAATCTAATCTTACATCGATGCTTAGACAAGTGCTTCTTCTGGTATCATTTTTACTTCATAATTAAATTAACCTAGAATGAATATATTAATCTAGAATTAGCATCATCTCTTAGAAACTAAAAGTGCACTCTCTCATACTATATCTATTTACTCTCTAGTTGGTTAACTCGTATTTCTATTAAGCTAAAATCCCTTTGAATGTATTAAGATATATAAAACCTCATAATAGGTTTCGCTTATTACATTAACTATAATACACTCATAAGTAAACTCTCTTTAGGCTTTTGTAGGTGAATTTAGAGATTCAGTCATCGGCATGACTAAATCATGCTCATGATTAATCAAAAGCAGTTAACATTAATATGTCATATTTCATAAATTAAAACAAATCGATATATATACATATATATATATATATAAGCTAGTATTTTTCCTATCCAGACATGGAAAAACTTTTAGCCATAAATTTAGTAAAAAACAACTAAAGAAATAGATAAAAATTAAGGAAATCGTGGTAGAAATAAATCTAGATGAAAATTATGATTTCAATGATTACTTGATCTAATAAGATGATATTTGGATCTTGATTCTTCAAGAAAATAGCTTTGAAATTGGTCTTTTAAGGTTTTGGAACATTCTAACAACTAACGATAACCTTTAGAGAGAAAAAGATATGTAAGATGTGTAAAGTCTATAAAAGTCTTCCAAAAATTACTTTATGTCCATTATATAAATTTTGATGCCTATGGAAACGGTTCGAGTCACGTTAGTAACCTAGTTTATAGGTCCTTGTATTTCCTTTAAAGAAGAGATATGGTCTCTAGCACATTTGTACCCTAAACTGTGGACCTTCATGTTTTTTGTGACCTGCACAATTTTTCGAATGACCATTAATCAGGCTTGTTGCTTTCTTCTATGCCACACAGTCTATGCTTAGGTCATGTTTTTGGTTGTGTTCTCTAATGAAATATGTGCATATTTCGTCAAATATTCTTACACTTAAGCTTTTATTTGTCTTTAAGTAAATCAATTTTAGTCACTCTTAACTTAAATAGGTCGCAATTATAGGGAAATTTGATAAGTTAATTGGAATAATCATCCACTCAATTGCATTATTCATGAACTAGTTAAACATTTAGATTCCTATAATAATTCATAAATCAATTCAATTCACTCCAACAATTCTTCAATCACCAACTTAATCCATATAATTTTATATAATATATAAAGTAGACAAAAATGAGTAAGAAATTTCCACTTTCAAAAATAATTTAATTACATAAATTAATAGGAAATACAAGAGCAATTATTATTGAAGTAATGAATGAGCATTAAAGGCTTGTTGGAAAAGTCACCTAACCTTTAACATGAAAGTAAATATCTTTTCATAAATCCTCTAGATTGCTTAGTTAGGTCACTACTTCAAATGATTACTAGCGCCACTCTTTAAATACTTCAGTTAAAGTTAGTAAAGTGAATTTATTTATGCTCACTTTAAGCATATTTTTTTACTATTTTTATTTGGTGGGATAGTGATTAGTGCTACTTTCAATATATTTTAAACATGAATTAGGAGAGCGTTATCCTTGTGTTTTGATATTTTTCAAATGATTTGGTACTTAAAATAACTTATATTTTGTTTTAGGTCTTGTTTTAGTCCTATAGTGAAGGGGTAATGTGCGAAGATTCAAGTCAAGTTAGAGCTATTTTTGTAGACTTTTTGTTAAGGACATGGAACATAGTACCAACAAAGTATTGTGCCTATTCATATGTTCTAATAAGTCATATTTTGTTATTGAAAAAAAAATTATGAATAACTTGGTATTAATACGTCCTAGTGTTCTTCTTAAGTTCAACAAGGAGCATTTTGTTCCTCTAGGCATCTATGACATC
>JAOQMS010000008.1:19366515-19378497 GCA_027563885.1 Erythroxylum longipes
AACATGTAACCCACCTTAATTCATTGCTTAAAAACTTGATTAAAAACTTGGTTAAAAATGCCCCCCCCCCCCCCTCTTATTCCTCTTGCCTCTCTTGATTTCCTTTAACATTGGCAAAATTACAATTCAATAGGAATATAAATTGAGATCCCAAAAAGCATATTCACTAAAAATTGATTCTAGAATACTTAAACCCACCCATGTCTTTCCTAAGCTTCATAAACCAAAACCCTTCCAAAAATCCAAAAGATTAAAAATATTCTTACCTTGAATCTTCACCAAATAGAGAGATGTTTGGCTCAAATGGAAGCTCTTCTCTTCCTCTTTCTTTTTCTCTTCTTGTATACCCTCAAAATCACTCTTGAAAGCTAAGAAAAGATGAAACCTAACTTGCTTCTCCTTTCTTTTCTCTCATGAACGACTCTCTCTCACTTCTCTTTCTTTTTCACGTTTTTCCTCCTTCTCTCCCTTCATTCATGTTTTTCTTCTTCTAATAACCAAGACAACATTTTTCCTCTTCCAATTTTACCCTTAGTGAGTACTAAATGTCCACTTTACCCTTCCTTTAATGCTTTATGCCTTTTAATCTTAAGTGACAAGTCAAAATTGCCCTCAACACATTCCTATTGCTTTAATTCAACTAACCAGTGTAATAAAATCCTACTAACACTGTAATAATTAACTAAACTCCAATAATAATTCTATCATGACCTCCTAATTCATTTAAATCATGCTTAACTCAACAAAAAAAATTCGGCGGCCAACATCCTTAATCCACAGCTCCCGTGCCTTTATACATACAATATGCAATGTATTTACTACTCAAACATATATCTCATATTTATACATCATAACATAAGTGTCTAAAACATAATATCACTATTTTTAAGCTATATGATTCGACCATTAAGCTTCTCACATGATTACTTCCCTTTATCATTCGCATACGCTTTCTTTTGCATTTTCCAAGGCATTTAATGCCTTTGATCCAATACTTACACATTTCAAAACATAATTAAGCACATTTTTATCCAATCACATTAGGCCACTACTCATCAATCTATGCAAAAATTCAAGTTTACTCTAAGTAAACATGAAAACATCATTCCAATCCAAACCATTATAATCCTTAAATACTAAGCCAAGTTTACTTAGGCATTTTATCAAACACCTAATGTGCATAACTTTCAAGTCATATTTTCAAGACTCTATCATAGTAATTCATGCTCTTATCTTGTTGTACAGCAAGTACTTCCAAACAACAAAACATTTCGCTACTCCATTAAATCCAATTCTCTTCATTTAAACCATCAATTTCAAAAGATATTCAAAATTTTACAAACTTTCACCAAAGAGACGATATCTCGGTTTTGGCTTAAGGAGACTTCGCCATGACCCATTTCATTCATATAAACCATATTTCATGCATGTTCAAGCATGGAGAACAACATATCTTAACACCAAACTCAAAATCATAATATAGAGAGAGATGAGACAAAATTTACCTAAACTTTCCTTTGGTGATATCTTAAAATCCTTTAAGAATTTTTTAAATATAATGGTAGATTTGAGTTACTTGATCCCAAATTAACTTAGAACACCTTAGTTTGGTTTGGATAATCAAAAAAATGGTGGAAATTGGGTGATGGTCGAAAGTGTTCGTCTTCTCCTCTCTTCTCCTTTCTTCTCCTTTCTTTTAATTAAAACAAAGTGTTTTAGTGGTAAATGGTGGGGTGCACGGCTGCACACAAGGAAGAAGGGTCTAGAATATTGACTCTTCTTTGACAAAACATGGTGAATTTACTTTTTTGCCCTTAACTTATGTGAAATTACCATTATAACTTTTCCTAGATTTGTAATTAAGCCCAAATTTTGAGAATGACCAAACTTTTATTTTCATTTTGATCCCCAAACTTTTGAAAATTATAATTAATCCCCTTAAATTTATAAAATTACATGTTGATCCTCTAATAATTGAAAATTTACTGTTAAATCCCTTATATACATCAACTTTTCCAATTAAGATTTTTAAGTGTCCAATAAGTCTATAAATCATGTCCAATCACCTCTAAGGCATTAGAACATATTTAACTCGACCACCATGGCCATTTCCATCCCATGGACTCAGTTTTACACACTTGAAAGCTTATATGTCTGAAATCTGCAAGATTTCGCATACCGATGAACTTTAAGTTCATGTAAGGGCATATAACATTACATATTACTGGCATATATATCGAAAGGTTTCAAATACATTTTTTAGCTCATATATAACCATGTATATATATCAATATACAATAGTATCTCTAAGTACAGACCAATACAAAAGGGGCTGAAAAAGTCCAGTGTTACAAGTCCTCCCCCCTTAAAAGAGTTTCGTCCTCAAAACTCCTAAGTTGAGGATGCAAATAAAAAGGGGTACTGACATCTCATAACATCCGCAGGCTCCCATGTCATCTCCTCGACCCTGTCGCTCTTCCAAAGAACTTTGGCCGTGGCAACTTCCTTACTACGTAACCTCTTTATCTGTCGATCCAAAATCTAGACTGGTTTCAGCTCATAAGATGGGTTCGGTATATACTTCTTAAACATCAAACCATGGAACACATTATAGATCCTATCCAAATTCAGTGGCAATTTCAACCGATATGCCACAGTCTCGACATGCTTCAGGATATGGAAAGGTCTGATATATCAAGGGTTTAGCTTCCCTTGACTCTAAAATCAAATAATACCTTTCCATGGTGATAACCGAAGGAAAACCATATCACCAACTACAAATTCTAATGGCCGTCGCCTCTTATCCACATAACTCCTTTGACAATCTTGGGCGACTTTCATTTGCTCGTGGATGACCATTACTTTTGGAGTGGTAATTTCTATCATTTCAGCTCCTTCGACTTTGATTGTACCAACCTCATCTCAACATAGAGGTGTTCTACACTTTCTCCCATAAAGTGCTTCATATGGTGGCATACCGATACTTGTCTAATAACTATTGTTATAAGCAAATTCTATCAAAGGCAAGTGTTAGTCCCAACTTCCTTGGAATTCTATCACACATGCTCTCAGCTTATCCTCCAGTGTCTGAATGGTCCTCTTTGACTAACCATCAGTCTAGGGGTGAAAGGCAGTACTGAACTTCAGTTTAGTACCCAAAACTTCCTAGAATTTTGGCCAAAATTGAGAGGTGAATCTTAGATCCCTATCTGATATTATAGAAATTGGTATCCCGAGCAGCTTCACAATCTCATCCATATACAGCTTTGCCAACCTCTCTAATGAATAGGTTATGTGGATAGGTAGAAAATGAGCAGATTTTGTCAATCTATCCACTATAACCCAAATAGCATCATGACCCTTCGACGTACGAGGCAGTCCAAATACAAAATCCATTGTCACGTGCTCCCACTTCCATTTCGGAATAGGCAAAGAATGTAACATACCCGCTAGCTTCTCATGCTCTACCTTTAACTGTTGACAAGGAAGGCATTTAGCCACAAATTCTACTATCTTTCTCTTCATCCCTGGCCACCAATAGCTCTCCCTAAGAGTTTGATACATCTTGGTGCTACCAGGATACATAACATAAGCCAAACTGTGAGCTTCTTCTAAGATAGCTCGCCTGAGAACTTGGTCATCCGACAACAAACTCTCTCTCTCAAGACTGAAAAATCGTCTTCTCTAAATCAGAACCCCTCATCCTTTTTGGATGGTAATTTCTCTCGAATGACCTTTAACTTGGGATCATCGGCCTGTGATCTCCTGATCTCATCAAATAGTGTTGGTGGAACTTTAAACCATGCTAGTAATGTTCCATAATCCTCATCCATTGAGAGTCACCCCAAGGCTCCATATACTTATCAAATGAGTCATATAAGTATTTTTCCTGACGGTTACTACCGAACAGGACTTACGACTCAGTGCATAAGCTACCACATTTGCTTTTCCTGGGTGATAATTAATCACTAAGTCATAATCCTTAATCAAATCCAACCATCTCCTTTGTTTGCAGTTTAGCTCCTTCTGTGTCATTAGGTACTTCAAACTCTTGTGGCCGGTGTATATATGGCAAGTCTCCCCATAAAGATAGTGTCTTCAAATCTTAAGTGCAAACACCACCGCTGCAAGCTCCAAATCATGAGTAGGATAATTTAACTCGTGCTTCTTTAGCTATCTAGAAGCATATACGATCACTCACCAGGCCTGCATAAGTACACAGCCAAGTCCCTGACGACTGGCATCATTGTACGGCTCATATCCAACCCCCAGGTAGGTAGAGCAAACACTAATGCATAAGTCAATAGTCTCTTCAGTTCCTGAAAACTTGCCTCGCATTTGCGATCCCACTAAAATTTTACCTTCTTCCGAGTAAGCCTCGAGAAGGGGGCTGCAAGTACTAAGAAACCCTCAACAAATCTTTGATAATAACTAGCTAACCCTAGAAAACTGCAGACTTCTATCACATTCTTGGGTTATTCCCACTCAAGTATAGCTTCCACTTTTCTTGAGTCCACAAAAATACCTTCTCCTGATACCACATACCTAAGGAATCCTATCTCCTTCAGCCAAAATTCACACTTTGAAAACTTCACATACAATTGTATTTCGCGAAGTATTTGCAGCACAATCTGGAGATGTCTAGCATGCTCCTCCCTATCTTTAGAATAAATCAGAAGGTCATCAATGAAAACTATGACAAACTGATCTAAATAAGGATGGAACACCCTGTTCGTGAGATCCATAAATACTGCAAGTGCATTTGTTAATCCGAACGGCATCACCAAAAATTCATATTGTCCTTACCTTGTCCAGAAAGCAATTTTGTGCACATCATTTTCAGCAATCTTCAATTGATGGTACCCAAACCTCATATCTATCTTTGAGAATATTGTAGCTCCTCTCAACTGATCAAACAAGTCATCAATCCTAGGGAGTGGATATTTATTTTTGATGGTAACCCTGTTTAATTATCGATAATCAACATATAAGTAGAGGGTCCCGTCCTTCTTCTTGACAAACAATATTGGTGCTCCACACAGTGAATGACTTAGTATGATGAAGCCTTTGTCCAATAACTCTTGCAATTAAATCTTCAGCTCTTTCAATTCTGCTGGTGCCATGTGATGCGGTGGTAAAGATATCGGTGTTATCTGTGGGACCAATTCAATCGCAAAATCAAACTCCCGATCAAGTGGTAATCCAGGTAACTCCTCCAGGAAGACATCAGGAAACTCGCATACAATAGGAACATCTCTAAGCTCGACCCTCTATGTCGAAGTGTCAATAACATATTTGAGGTATGCCTGGCATCCTCGATGAATCAACCTCTTAGCCTTGACCGCTGATATCAAACAACTCGGGAGCATCTGTCGGTTACCAGTATATTTAATCGGGACTCCACCCTGAGTGTCAAACTCCACCTCTTTCTTATAACAATCAACACTGGCGCGAAGCCTTTCTAACCAGTCAATCCCTAATATCACCTCAAAATCCTAAAGATCAAGGGGAATAAGATCTGCCTCTAACACAGCACCATCGACCTTTATCTCACAGGCCGTATATGCTTCATCACAAGCCACTTGCTCTCTAAGAGGAGTGACGATAATAAGAGGGGGATCTAACGGCTTCAGGGGATGACTAATGTCCTCCGCGAAAGTCATACTGACAAAGGACTTTTATGCCAGTGTTGATCAAAACTTTAGCGTCTCTATCGAGAACACACATAACACCTTATAATATTATATGTTAGCAGCTCATACTATTTAAGAGTTTACCAGTACCACACCCAAGGTTCCTTGCTTCCTTAATATACCACGAAATTTTAAGCATCGGATGTTACTCGGAAACAGGACTAGGTACCACTACTGGTTGCTGACGTGGCGGTACCTGTGGTGCATCTATGGCGCTCCAACCCCAGGCTGCTGTTGTGCAGTGTACTATGCCTTCCATATCATCACCTGCTGCAGAGCCTCCCTCGGCACCGGTGGCAAACCCGGCTACGCTACCTCCAACAGTGCCTCAGTGTGAGGCTATCTATAAGCTGAAGAGCTAGCAACTACAGGTTCTGCGACTACTTTAGTGTTGTGTTTCTTTAGCTCAGGTCGCAAAGGTCTAACCTTGCGACAACTTCCCCTTCCTTGTCCGACCATGCTATCACTATAAAATCAAAAGAAAAAAATGTTATTTAATAAAATAGATTAAACTAAGCCTAGCTTATCTGATGTCCCTTACACTCACAAGGAATGTTGATAAGTACTCTCACTGAGGTTGAAATCATCCGACTATTAAGGACGTCAACTTAGCGATCCGAGACTCAACTTTTTGACTAAAGACTGTCAACACCCAAACTCAACTCCTAAGGCTCATGAACCTTTTGAAAATGGTAATAACACTTTTGAAAACATAAAAACCTTGCTCTGATACCAATTTAATTGTCACAACCTGGAATCACATCGGGCACATGACAATTGCCACATACCCAAGCTAAGGATACTCATGGTACCTTTAACCCGACTATGCAAGGTTAACTGAATATCTTTAAAAACATTTGGACAACACAACGACTGTATTTTGAAAATCCCAAACTTAATTAAAACACATATAAATCAGTTTTAAATGCACTTCTATATTCACATTAAAACTCTACTGCAAATTCTGGACTTTTAAGTCCACTCAAGAGGAATCTCAACGACAATACAAAAGGTTCATACATAAGGTCATTTACAAACCATAAGATAGTCAAGAGTTAATTTACAAAATTATAAAGCATATCAACATAATCATGAACCACTATACAATACAAAACAGAGACTACCCACGTGCGGTAATGCCCCAAAAATGTCAAAAAGACCGAATGATTCATTCAGAGCTTCAAGCTCACCAAATTAACCTACATGGTTAGGAAGCAGAGGAGGTGAGTACACTATGTACTCAGTGAGCCGAAAAAACATATATCAAAAATAGAATCCGGTACACATCAAGATAGTCTAAATAACCTAAGGACAGCTTTATGCATCTAACATGCATATAACCACCTATGAAGTGAACATACATGAAATAGAAACACATAGGCCTAGTATATGACTCATCCCACACTGGTTAGGAATCACTCATTCAGTGAACATAGGTTCCAATTCCAGTACACAAGAGCAGAAAAGCATCACATGTAAAATCAAATCTCGTCAGGAAGCCATATCTCAGAATAGGTCAAAATAGTTGTATGTGTCGCCACTAGTAAACCAAACTAGTGTGCACACCCACTGATTCCCAGTATTGGCTAGACTTTCATTTATGGTGAGTCCAGCCTACGGTCGACAAGAGCATCATAACCCTAGGTGATGACCTCTTCGGTGACCAGACCTCTAGGTGTGCAATCACCCATAAGTCCCGTAGAAATGTGTCCATACAAGGACTTGACTTTTACATATCAGCGTTAAGGGTACGGGGATCGCTTAATATGTTGTACCTAGCACACGAATGGCCAATCGTTACCTCACCAATGATCATATACAAATATTTAGTTTTAAAATCAAGTAAGGTACCATGCATTTATTTATCAGTCCAACTGATAAAATGGAACCTTGCCATGGCTCTAAGCCAAAAGAGAATACATACATGCAACGTACATGACTTGGATATGCATATGTGAGTTCCAAAACATTATTTCATGCAGTGAAAGTCATCTTTTGCACTCCATGTGCAAAGTTATTCAAAAATGTAGTTTCAGAAAATAAAACATTGTCCTTTGTACTTCAAGTGTAGGTTTGTTGAAAACAATATCATTCCTTAAAATACGTAATAAAAATATCACTTTCACTCCAAGTGCAAAGAGTTATTTAAAACAATGTCGTTTATTAAATACATAAGTATACTAGCATCTATTTGAGATTCAATTCTACTATGTATTACCTAGGTTCAAAATTCACAAAGTCATTATGCATGTCTTAGGTTGTCCTAGTCCTATTTGAGAGATATGTTTTCCCCAACTCACCTCAAAAGAAGGTGTACATTCCTTTGACTTCAACAATCCTCTGTACGAGCTCCTTGATCCACAGCTCCCAAGCCTTTATACATATAATATACAATTTATTCACTACTCAAACATGTATCTCATACTTATACATCATAACATAAGTGTATAAAAAACAATATCACTATTTTTAAGCTATAAGATTCGACCATTAAGCTTCTCACATGATTACTTCCCTTATTATTCACATACGCTTTCTTTTGCATTTTCCAAGGCATTTAACATCTTTGATCCAATACTTACACATTTCAAAACATAATTAAGCACATTTTTATCCCATTACATTAGGCCACCACTCATAAATCTATGCAAAAATTTAAGTTCACTCTAAGTAAACATGAAAACCTCTTTCCAATCCACACCATTACAATCCTTAAATCCTAAGTCAAGTTCACATAGGCATTTTATTAAACACCTAATGTCCATGACTTTCAAGTCATATCTTCAAGACTTTATTATAGTAATTCATGCTCCTATCTTGTTATATAACGAGCGCTTCCAAACAACAGCACATGTCGCCACTCTATTAAATCCAATTCTCTTCATTTAAACCATATTTCATGCGTATTCAAGTATGGAGAACAACATATCTTAACACCAAACTCAAAATCTTAATATAGAGAGAGATGAGACAAAATTTACCTTAACTTTCCTTTGGTGATATCTTAAAATCCTTTAAGAATTTCTCAAATATAATGGCAGATTTGTTGGATCCCGATTTTTTTAGGATTTATTTTATTAAATTATCAAGCATGAAAATAAATTAGAATTTATGAATTAAAAAATTTTGGAGTTTAATATGGTATATTATGAATTTTATATGGTGGCATGAATTAAAAAGAAAAGAATTAAAAATAAAGTGGAGTTAGTAGGAATTTGACTTAATAAGGAAGGGCAAAATTGGAAAATCAAAAAATTTTGTCTTAAGTTAATAAGACAAAGAAGAGAGGAGTCATGAGGGTGAAGGAAAATAAAAGAAAGAGAGAGTGTCGTGGAAGAGACTAGAACGAGAGAAGGAGAATGAAAGGGAAGAAGAAAGAAAGAAAGAAGAAGGAGAAAGAAGAAGAAGGAAAAGTTTAGGTGAGTTCTTTTGGTATTCTTTGTCTATTCTTTTTGTTTTGATAGATTAAGGAAGTAGAGAAAGTAGGTTTTATGTGAATAAAATGAAGAGAGAGAGAGAAGAGGAACAAGAGCTTTATCTTCTTGGATTCTTATAACTTTAGTTAGATCTTGGTTCTTTGAGTTAGAAAAAAATCAAGAATAGATTAAGCTTAAGTTCATTCATGGATAGTTAGGTTTAAGGAAAGCTTATTTGTTATATTGATTAAATGAATATATATATGTGAGTGGTCAAAGGGAATCAAGCTAGTCAAAGTCAAGAGCAAGGAGAAGAGCAAGCTTGATTTTGGAAGTATCAAGTAAAATAGGTGGGTAATATGTTTATAGTTTTGTGATGATGAGCAAAACTATTTGTGTGTATAAATGCTATAAATGTTTGTTTTGATTCATTGTGAATGTGGGGAAAATGTATAAACTTTTATCTTGACTCATTGTGAATGTGGGAAAAAAATTCCCTGAATTTATATCATGTTTGTTTGTTTGATTGTGTTACTTTATGCTAAGAAAAAAAAACAGAAATTTAGAAGTATGAAGAATATGATTTTGATATGTATGCATTTGAAATCTGTTTGTATGGGTAAGAGAGATACCATTTCGTTCGTCACGTGCACGTTGACTTAAAACCTTCTCTCGGCTGCCCGCTTGTGGCATATAAGCTCCGAAAAAAGGACTCATTTCGTTCATGGTGTAAACTTTGGTTTTGCCGTTTTGTTCTATGGGATTCTCTCGAGCCAATTTGTTTGCGCATTGCATCCTAAATTGTTGAATATGGAAAATACTTGAATGATATTTTGTGATGATTGAATGAAAAATATGTGGTGGATTATGTAGTGATGTGTTCAAATATGTATTATTGTGTGTGGTTCGTTATCACTAGCTATAAACGTATTAGCCACTGAACTTTCTAGCTCACCCTACTATTTTCCCACTCCTCAGGTGAAGAAAAAGCAGATCCGCAATAATCTTTGCAAAACTTTGGCAGACTCTAAGGATTTTTGTCACTTGTAACTTATCTAGGTAGTTTAGAAATTATTGGCACTTAGATTCATTTCAAGCATGAGCATCCATGATGGTGTTTTACATTTCACTACTTATATGGTTTTTGGGATTTGTAATATGGAGGGGTGCAGAAACTCTGCTTTGAAAGTTGAAAGAAGAGTTGCAGAGACTTTCATATGATTGTGTAAAATATTATGTTTGTCAAATGTTAATGTGGTTTGTGTGATGTTTTTTTTTTGAATGGATTATCTTTAAGTAAAACTGTCTATATAGAAGTGGTATGTATGAAATTGAAAGTTGGCTTTTGGGTTTTTGTGTTGAGGTTACTAGTTTTGTGTATATGTATACACATATACATGTTGTTAGCACATGAACGATTATGGGTTTAAAATGTAGTTAGAAACTTTGAGGAATAAAATGCACTGATATAGGCTAACTTTGACAAAAGTGTCTTTATTGAAGTTGTAGATCTTTTTCTTATCTTTCTAAATACATAAAGTTTGAAATTTTTGGATTTGTGGTTTGAAAGTTATGGCAGTTTGAAGTGAGGGTGCACGACTATGGATTTGCAGGAAAAATCTGGGATATGTTTGAATCTCACGGGCATGAGAATTTTTACTCACGCCTGTGCGTTATTTGGTTGATTCTCAAAGCTTTGGGTGTTTATGATGAAGTCTCACGGGTGTGAGACTCAAAACTCACATCCGTGAGGGTTGAGTTGTAGTTTCACAGGTGTGAGACTTAAAACTCACACCCGTGACTTTGGTGATTTTTTTAAATAAATTCGTTTATTAGTTCTATTATAGCCTTCTGCTATTTATTCTTATTATTAGTTAAAGTCCCACCATGAATTTATAAATTTTATTTTGTTCTGTAAATTATTTAACTTAGATTTGAGTTCCTTAATCCCAAATTAACTTAGAACACCTTGGTTTGGGTTGGAGAATCAAAAAAATGGTGGAAATTGGGAGATGGCCGAAAGTGTTCTTCTTCTCCTCTCTTCTCCTTTCTTCTCCTTTCTTTTAATTAAAACAAAGTATTTTAATGCTAAATGGTGGGGTACACGGTTACACACAAGGAAGAAGTGTCTATAATATTGACTTTTCTTTGACCAAATATGGTGAATTTACCTTTTGGCCCTTAGCTCATATGAAATTACCATTATACCCTAGTAAGCCCAAAATTTGAGAATGACCAAAACTTTTATTTTCATTTTGGTCCCCAGACTTTTGAAAATTATAATTAAGCCCCTTAACTTTATAAAATTACATATTGGTCCTCCAATAATTGAAAATTTACTTTTAAATCCCTTATGTATATTAACTTTTCCAATTAAGATTTCTAAGTGTCCAATAAGTCTATAAATCACGTCCAATCAACTCTAAGGCATTAGAACATATTTAACTCGACCACCATGGCCATATCAATCCAATGGACTTGGCTTTACACACTTGAAAGCTTATATATCAGAAATCTCCAAGATTTCGCATGGCGATGAACTCTAAGTTCATGTAAGGGTATATAACATTACATATCACTGGCATATATACTAAAAGGATTTGAATACATATTTGAACTCATATACAACCATGTATATATATCAATATATAGTAATATCTCTAAGTACAGACCAATACAAAAAGGGCTCAAAAAGTCCGGCGTTACAGTTCCTACCTTACAATAACCACATCAATCAGTTCCTAGTCAACAACAATAATCAACCTCATCCACCGATTGAGAAAGTCAGTAACAACCTCATTCTATCTTAACTAGTATAGAGAGATCTATAGGTTTGTTAATCTTTAACACCTACAAATAGACTTATACTCATA
>JAOQMS010000008.1:19400046-19420002 GCA_027563885.1 Erythroxylum longipes
GTATGTGATTGTAAATTGTTGTTTGGTTTAGAATAACATGTTAGAGATTGGAAGGGTTGTATGGGATTAATTATTTGTGGGGAGATTTAAGAATTTAATAAAAGTACTTAGTAGTTGAATTGATATGAAGTGTATGTGTTTTTTTTTGTCGAAATGTTGAGTTAGAGTTGCAGGTTAGAAGGTTTCACTGCGGCGAAGTCAGCCTCAGCCGTGGCGAACTTTTCCCTAAAGTGTTTCTGTCTCCATCTCGTAACTTCGCCGCAGCTATGTTATATTAGTTAGCCGCGGCGAGCTTTTCCCGAGAGGTCCTGGGAATTATTTCCTGATTTTGCCGTGGCGAAACATATAGTTTGCCACGATGAACTTTCCCGAGAGGTATTGGGAAATATTTCCTGATTTCGCCGAGGCGAAACATTTAGTTTGCCACAGCGAACCTATGTTTGACCCTCTAAATGGCAAAATGTCTTTTCGGAGTCTTCACAAAAGTTGTATATCTAGAAGTCCTCTTTAAAACTGCCCTAAGACGACCTTAATCTGATCTCTCTAGTGAAAGTTACGTCAATGGTCCCATGATAGGTACAATATGATTGAGGACATAACCAGGTTTGACTTGTTTGGCCATAACTCCATCTTCTGATCACCAAATGAAGTGAGTATTGAATTAAGAGATCCCATAGAAATAACCTTATAGGATAATTCATTCACTTCTTTTGATATTTTAGATAGTTGGGCTCTGGGAATAGGAATATTGTATAGCTTAACACTTTCTAAGTTTAAATTGAGTTGCTAGGATTGGAGAAACAAAGGATGTTGAGAAACAAGCTAGGGCCTTTATTCCAAAACTTAAAAAGCCTCAACTTACGAAGTAAAAGTGAAAAGAATAATTTTGTCATTAGATAGAAATAACTAAACAAGCCCTCTACCTTTCCACTAATTTGGTGCCTATATTTGAATAGTAGGAAAAGGAGGCATGAGATAAAAAAAGAAAGAAAGAAAGAAACAAGCCTACCTACTAACTGTGTGCCCTATCCTTGAAGATGTCAATATTACGTGCTATTATAGCTCTCTCTCCTTACTCTTTGGGAGGACTATAATGTATAGTAATATCAAATTTGGTCTCCTACCACTTGCTTCTAACTTCTCCACTGACTTGACAGTTTAATGTTAACAATATCCTTAGAAATTTCCTAAGGCTTAGAAGAGAAGGGAATGTAAGATGACAAGGCTAAATGAATAGGAATAAAGGAAGAGGATAGTGTCCAAATGGGGAAATCATAAGCTGATATAGTCTGCATGGTAGAAAAGGAAGCCAAAATAGGAAAGAAATAACTTTTGTGTGGGAATTTAGAAATATTGTTAACTATAAATCGTAAAATGATCCTGTTAGGATTAGAAATTAAGGGAAGTTTACCAAACTATTCTTTTAAATGAAGTAGCAACAAAAGGGAGGCGAAGGAAAAAGCAGAAGCAGAGGGAGGGTGTGAGAGAAGCGAATGATGAGAAACAAGTAAAAAAAGGAGAAGGAAGAATAGGAAATAAAGGAGATCCAAGAAATAATACACTAAGACAGGCATAATGTAGAAGAATAAAAAAGGTCTAAATACGAAGGGATTTATAGCTAGATGAGGGAGGGGGAGCACGTTCACTTTCTTTCTCTCTCATCATAAGTTAGTATAATGAAAATTTATTTTTCTTTCAAAGAGCTACTAAGCTATTTCAAATAATTCGTTGCGATATTGGTGGCTAAACAATTGTGAAAGAAACAAGATAAATTACTTATTTCATCACATTTATCATTAACTATACTAAATATAGTTTTATTTATTTATTTTTTCAAAATTTCAAACATAATGTTGTCTCCAAAAAGTATATGAATTTGAGTTAGAATTATTTATATGAAGTAAAAAGTCTTCAAAAACCCAATGGTATAAGAGGACTTATTTGATCAATTCAAGAGATTGTGTGATAAAAATTAAACTTAAAGACAGTGACTGCTCTATGAGTCCATCAATAAAGTGATAGTGTAAAAAGGAGAAATATAACTCTTCTAGAAATGGTTCGGTTTATAATAGAATAGGAAAAAGTTTTATTAGTTAATAGGGTGGTATATCATTGATGATCAAATATGACAGGGTCCCTAGCAAATCATATCTTTAAACATGTATAAGATGTAGATAGGTAAGAGACCTAATTTAAGACATATAAATTTTTTAGAATGTGTGTACTACCTACATTAATGGTCCCTCCCATAAATGTGAAAAATTAGGTCCTACAGGAAAGAAAAGTATCATTAAAAGATATTCTAAACATTACAAAGGGTGTATGTTCAAATTTAAACACAGTAAAAACTATGTAATTAAATTTGTGTCTCAGTATATCATATCCTTAGAAAATGATTTTTCAAAGAAAGAAAAGATAGTTCAAAACTTATCTCTATATGAGACATTGAATCAGAATAATCAAGTAAAATGAGATGAATTGGATGGAAATTATTCAAATGGGAGCAATATGGAAGATGATGATTTGGTTTATAATCAATTAGAATTACAAATTAGTGGGATTTCTTTACCACTACTTGATCTAAATGGGAGCAATATGAATACAGGAAGATACATTTCTCAAATTTTTCATATGCCTATATTACAAGTGGATTAATCTCAATAAGATTTTTTAACTTTCAAGGAAAAAGCCATTATAACAGTTCCAAAAGAAAATTATGAGCTAAAAAGTGTATAAAAAGCTTTATTTAGTCTTGTTAAGGATAAATGAGTTATAGTAACAAAAGAAGAATGAACTTTAATAAGCTTGATCTAAGTCTAAGACTTAGGTAATCTTCCTAAAGGATATAAAGCCATCAAGAACAAATGAGTTCTCAAATGTTAGGTAAAATACTGGTGGTAGTTTTGAAAGACACAAAGTACATATAATAGCAAAATTATATGCACAAGAGAAGAGATTTAATATAAGAAGAAATTCTCAATTATTGTGAGGTTTACATTCGTTTAACTAATTCTAATCTTAATAGTTATAATGGGTCTTGATAGACATCAATGGATGCAAAGACTATGTTCTTAATGTAAGAACTAGTAAAGGAACCCATATGGTACAACTACTAAGTTTGATTCAGAAGGTCCAAAAGCATTATATGTTCAGATTTTTAAAGGCAATATATAGTTGAAAATAATATCAAAATAAGCAGTATATTAAATTTTTTAATGTAATCATATCATATTATTTAGTCTAATTAGAAAAGACCATTAAGTGAATGTTAGAAGATCCAAAAATAAATGTCTAATTTTATTATTTTATGTGGATGATATTTTTGATAGCCAATGACAATAAGTAGTTTCTCAAGCAAACAAGTAAATTGTCTATCAGTCACATTCAAAGTGAAGAATATGGATAAGGTTGTATACACCTTTATGATTAAGATCGTTAAGTAACATTCAATAAGAGCATCATTATTGTTTTAAGATACACATAAATTAAGCAATACTTGAATGATTTTATATGTAGGATTGTAAATTGTTTTATTATAAACATTACTAATGGTGAGCACCTAAGCAATATATAGTATCTACAGAAGCCATAAGAAAAACAAGAGATAAAGATGGTTCCTTATTGTGAAGCAATTAATAATCTCATATACATATTATATCAAACATGAAAAAGCACAATAAAAATCATTACTAGACAACTTAAATCTCAATATCAAATCAAACACATAGATATAAAGTATAGCTATGTCAAAGATATAGTAGCATGAAAAATGAAGTTTTCTAAGTGGCTATTGATAATACTTATTATTAATGATGATAGTATGTTTATCATCAAGTATTTGATGCAATATATGTTTAACTGAGAATTAAGTGACATTTTCTAGAATGAATTTTAAATAAAGATTAAGTTCTAAAAATATGAGAATACTTGATTTCAAATTAAGTTTTCTGTTATAGAATGAATGTCAGAAAAAGTTTTGAGCATTCAGTTCTAGATAAAAAAAAAGTATATTGAAAAGATATGAGATACATTCCCACATAAGAGATCTCCTCTGTTACTTTATCTAGGTGATAAATGAGAACTTAATGCTTAAAGTACTAATTTTAATGTGAAGTATATTTAAGGATACAAAGGTTATCAATAATGACATAACCTAAAGAAATGATATGTTTACCCAATCTAGCTTAATATGCCATATGATTTCTAAAGGGTGGATTAAATGAGTAAACAAGTGAACTTAAATTAGGAATTAGGTATGCTTGAAACAACATCTATATAGTATTTAGCAAAATATATATGTTATAATGAAAAAGAACCAATACATAACATATGAATCATCCCATTTGTGTATTTTTTTACAAATAAGGATAATATAAGTCTTATTCTAAACTTATATTGTGTGAGGATCCTCTAAGGTCATATGAATATCAAACTAGAATATCTTTTTACTTTTCTCGAATTCTAAACACTTAATTTAATGATTTCTATCCTAGAATGTTACTAGAAAATTATAAATTATTTAATATATTGAGACATTCTAGAAAAGCAAGTTAATTTAATTTAACGGACTAAGAAATGAGGAAGATCATTATAATTATGAGTTTGCATCAAAATGTATTCAAAAGGGCCACCCTTTATATAGAAGGCAATACAAATACAAAGTATTTATATATACTGAGAACAAAATGATGATTGATGCAATAAATGATTTATGGTATAGCATCCTAAACTCACTTAAGGATCGATTCATTAGTCAAGAATTCACATATTCTTAACAGATGTATGGCAATATGCTCTCTTAATAAGATAGTTGTATAGGATATTGGGCAAGTATGAGAATTGAAACTTTTTCTTTTTGGTCAACTAACTTCATTATGTGTGAGTGGAAATAATGAGTAAGCATATATAATAAGTTAATAGATTACATAATAAGTGACATCCATTAGACAGTTGCACCTTTAAAAAAAAATCATGTAGAAGATATGATTCATCAGAAAGATGGTAATATGATAAAAAGAAAAATTTTGAAAAATAGAAAAAATGAGTAAAAGTTGTGAAATAAAGGGAGGTTCTGATTGATGTTTAGGAAAGAAAAGACGAAGTTTGCAATCTTCAATGTTAAATACCAAGTCAAACATAGAAGAAGATCAAGACATATCAATGTTATTTTATATTATACATTAGTTATTATAAGCTCACCTTGTTGATTTGATAGTTTAAAAGGCTCAACGTGCATAAACATTTTATTTCACTTTATTATATGAGTCTTTTGATTCATTAAGAGGCTTTAGTTTTAATACGCAATCCTCTTGATCTTTCAAATAAACTTTAGGGAACATTTTTCTAAGTGATTAATTTATAATTGTACATTTTTCTAAGTGTTTAATTTATAATTGTGTTAAACAAATTGAGTTTGAGTATTTAATGTTGTTAAATTCATGTTTTTGGGGTGATTAGTTGACATCTGTAAGTTAATGGTTGACCAATATAGTTTAAATTTGTTAAATGTGATATACGGAGAATTTTTTGTAACATTTGTTAATGTTTTAACCGACCAATTGACTACTGGTTAACTAATGTCTCAACAGTTAGCGAATCTAGTGCCTTTTAATATATACTAGTCAATTGATAAGCTATACTAGTCAATTAGTGCTATTTAAATAGTAATTTTAATGGCTAGTCCTTAGCTCCAAAAACTAAGTAGGGGTCACAAACCCTATAAATATGTGTTTTTTTCATTGTTTTTAGTATCAATAACCTTTTGAGTATCTTTTACATACATTTCTAAGTATTTTTCAGTTATTAAATCATTCATTATCTCATTTTAGGTATGTGAGTCGTTTTTTAGATTATAAAAATAATCAAGTCAACAAATTTGAAGGTGTAAGCTTTGAATGGATTTTTTCCCATTGTATTTGAGTTTTCTTAAAGTGATTTTTGGGTTACTCTTCACTTGGAAGAAAGATTAAAAAAGATATTCCTTTCTGCAAAATAAAAGATTGTACAAAGATTATTCTTCACCTTAAAAGAAGAATTATAATGGAAATCCAAGAAGAGTCTTAAGAGTGAATGTAAGAAAGAATTGTTTCCAAACCACTAGAAATTAGTTTCTTACTATTTTACTTTATTGTTTATAAGCATTGTTAAATCTTTTATCTTTATTTTGGACTTGCATTCATTATATTTTGTGGATGTTGTTTTATGAAATAGTAAATTTTGATTAAAATCTTGAAAACACCCATTTTTCTCCACTCTTGGGTACAATTAAGGAATAAAAGGGATTCTACAAGTCCTTTATCATATGGATTATAGAGATAAAGTTCATATGAGATTTTTCATTCATTTGATCAGGATGTAAGTATATTTTGATCATATCACATTATCAACATTTAAATTGTAACAATTAAGTTAACTATATAAATAATTATACAGTTTAACATTCTAGAGTTTATTATACTTAATTTATAATACATATATATACATTATAAATCTTAAATTTTATTCATAATTATTCAATTATATATATGTATATGTAATTTTATAATATTTTATATACAATAATGTGATGTTAAGTGTAGTGTTATTATAATAAAAATGTGTTTGTCAAAATCCATCCTTTCTTTATAATTCTTTTTAGAAAACACTTGAGATTAATAGAGGTGTTTCTAATAAGGAAAGGCAACAAGTCAACTACCTTAAAATGCTTGTTTAAACGACTTTTACCAATGTAAAACATAAGCTATGATTAATAGAACCTATATAGAAAGCACATTATTGTGATTTTAACATCTTTATTCTGGCATTGCCTAACATATATATCTTTGCAGAAAAAAAGAAAAAAAAAGGAAAACAAACCTTAAAAAGAAGAAGCATGATGCATTCATCTTTATGGAAGAAAACTTCACAACCCTATATTTCACAAAATAGAAATTTTTAATAGGAGAAATTATTTTCTTACCAAGATTAAAATAAAAAATTAACAATAAAGGAATAACAAAAAATTCTCACACAAGAAGTCAATTATCTTTATCTATTCTTTTTATATACTGTTATAAAAGTGACAAGTAGTACAACTTCTAACCCCACTTATTGTTATTAACTTTTTATAGTGCATAATTGAAATGGTTAAATTAAAATTAAAATTTATATTTATATTTTCACTTATCTAATTAAAATTTTTGTATATGACATAAATTGATTTTGTAAATTAAAAATAAAATAAAACCATCTCATATATATATATATATATACTTATATTAATATTAACTGTAGGATACAAGAACAAGTTTATCATTTCTTTTTCCTATATATCCAAAATATGAAGAGTTAAAATTTACAAAGTATGTCATAATAAAGAGTGAAATTTGTCAAGATATTAACAAATTCTCTCCTTTTTTTTTCCTAAATCTCTTTTACTCTCCTATTTTTGTCCAACCTTCTAAATAAATTTTCCTTAACACTTGCTTTCTTTAGATTCCTTTTCAGTAGGAGCTTTCCCATTTAAACTTTCTAACAAGCTTACTTTTACTTTTGGAAATAAACTTGGAACTTCTTCATAGCCTTACCATCTATCATTTTAAGCTTTCCTTCCACTTAGCCATTGCCCCCTCTCATATTGCAAGATATATCAATAGATCTTCTTTACATCACTTGATACGCCAAATCCTAAATATCACTCCAAATCCAATTTCTAGCTCAACATCCTTAGCTTTCATTACACTCACCTTTGCTTCTCTTAGAAAACAACCACGTTCTTCAATTTTACTTCCTTCCTTGTGATAGTGATCAAAATTGTACATGGTTTTCATTTCAATTCTCTTAATTTTTTATGGAATTGTGCTTTACCTAATAATAATTATCTATTGTTTTCTGTATTTGAAGGTTTGGAGCTTGATTGATCATTATTTAAAAGGAAAAAAAGTCAACAGAGTGAAGAAAAGAGATTGATCAAGAAGGAAGAAGTGGATAGCTTATAAAAAGTCATCAAGAGTGGGCATGCTTAGGGGCATATAAGCGTTTCTTTCTTTTTTTGTTCTTTGTGTCAAAACTATGATCCGTGGTTAGTTTTCTTTGTCTAATCAAAGGATAGTCAAAGTTTATTATGAAAGGTTATGAGATCTAACTATTATACTTTTTTCCCTTATTCTTAAATATTTATCTATTCTTATTCTCCAGTTCTTATTATTGTTTTATTGATTTATACAAGTGACCGATTTTTTTATTAATAAACTAGTATACCACCATTTAGGATAACAAATCTATGATTGTTTGTTTATTATAACTATAATGGCAAATCAACATAGTCATTTAGGTAAAAGCATTTGATTGATGTTAATGGAGATAGATAACATAATTTAAAAAAACTAAGCATCATGTATTTACTTGATTGGGTCTCTCTAAATTGAAACGCTACTAGTCGATTAGATCTTAAGAAATTTTCTAGGATTATTTATCAGTAAGGGAATTAACTAATGATTGTATCTTGGTTATTGAAAAGGTTATGAGAGGTTGCTTATTAGGTTGTACTAATAATGATAACCAATTTATTTAAGGACAAGAGAATTTATTTTTTCAATGACAATCAATTGTATGGATGAACAAAAACCACTCCTTTGGTTAGGTACTTTGGTATACTGATTTTTCTTCATTTATTTTATTATTTTTCTTTGTTTGATTTTATTTTCATTTTTCTTTTCCTAATGTAAAACCCCCGATTATTTTATTTTGCTTTTTGATAAAAAAGAATATAATAACCCAAATATTGATGGATATGTCCCTACTCAAAACTGTATCAATTTATTTTTTTCTTTATAGTAGGTTTGGTTTATTTATTGGATTTGACACCTACTAAATTTCAGGTACTAGTATTAGGGATTGTGTTATGTATTTTTTGTTCTTTTTATGCCTTACTCTTCTTGTGTCGATGAATTACAACTTGATTTTAAGATAAAGAAGATTGCAAAATGATTGAGCAAGGAAGCTAAACTTAGTTATAGACAAGAACAAGCATCCTCCTCCATCAAATTAGAGACAAAACTTGATTTTATTATCTAGTGATTCTAAATCATAAGAAGAAGCTGGATGGATAATAATGTAAACAACAATAAGAGGACCTTGGGAATTGGCTGCACTAGATGTCAACCAAAAACTGTTATGCATTTAGTTTCGAAAGTTAAAGGTTGAATTTAAACTAAAATCTGACTTAATACATCTACTACCTAAGTTCCATAACCTTAAGAATAAAGATCCAAACAAACATCTCAAATAGTTTCATATAGTATGTTTGAGTATAAGACTGTACGAGTAACTAAAGATTAGATTAAGTTGTGGTCTTTTCGATTCTCTTCAAATGGGAAAGTTAAAAAATGGTTGTTTTATTTTCCTTCTGTTTCAATTAATACATGGGTAGATATGGTGAGTCTATTTCTAAACAAATATTTTTCTACTTCTCCAGCTACCAACATTAGAAGGGAAATTTATGGAATCAAATAGAAGGATACTGAAACCCTCTTCTAAGTATTAGGAAAGGTTTAAACAATTGTGTGCTAGCTACCCACAACATGGGATATTTGAATAGATCCTCATCTAATACTTTTACGAAGGAATTCTATCAATAGAGAGTAAAATGATGGATGCTATTAGTAGAGTTACAATAATTAGTAAAATCCAACAATTTGCGAGAAATTTGATTTCCATCATGGATACAAATTACCAATAGTTTGAATTATGGAAAGACTTATGTTATAGGATGGTAAATGAGGTGAGTGTTTCCATTTTATAAAATTAAATTTCCAATCTAACAACTTTAATTTAGTAGATTATCATAGGAAATATGCAGCAGATAAAAGTTTATGGAATTTATGATACAAACCATCAAACTAAATTATGCCCCATATTCTAAGATGATTACATTAAACATGCCAATATAGTAGGAGATTATTTAGTTGCACCACAAAGGAGGTATGATCCTTATTCTAATATGTATAATACAAGATAAAGGGATCATACCAACCTAAGCTATGAAGCAACGTTACAAAATTGTCATCCTACTCAACTTAGACCAACTATTTTATGACCTCAACAATCTTCTTCTAATTTAAGAGCATCTCTTAAGGAAATGTTTAAAACTTTCTTGACTAATAGTCAAGAATTCCAATAAGATACAAGAGTTACTTTCAAAAATTGGAGAGCCAAGTCAGTCAGTTAGCGTCTAAAGTTAACAAATTGGAATCATAAGGAAATTTTCCATCATAAATAGTTCTATACCCCAAGTAAAGCTTGTATGCATTTGCTTGAGAAATGGTAACATATAGGAGGAACCTAAGGAAAAGAAAGCCAAAACCTATAGGTACACTAAGGAGGCTGAATAGGTGACTCCTTAATAACTAAAGTCATTCGTGATAGTTCCGTCTTTTCCTTCTAGGTTAGTAGGTAACAAGAATGCAGAGGAGGAGGAGGAGAAGATCTTTAAGACATTTTGCAAAGTTGAGGTAAATATTCCCTTATCAGATGTAATCAAACAAATATTGACATGTAAAATTTTTAAGGAACTGTGCACCTACAAAAGGAAGCTGATAGGTAATGAAAAGGTAATTATTGCTGAAAAATTTTCAGTTTGATTTCAAAAGAAGTTACCACCTAAATTCTATAAGGTGTGTTTAATATTCCTTGTAAAATTGAAAATTTGGGTATTGAGAAAGCCACGTGTGACCATGGTGCATTGATAAATGTCGTGCATCCATTTATTCATCTTTGAATATTAGTTTCTTAAAAAAATTGGTTTGATCGTTCAATTAGTTGATAGGTCTAATGTGCATCTTAAAGGCATCTTAGAGAATGTGTTAGTGCAAATGAATGGCTTAGTTATTCCTATGGACTTCTATATGCTTGATTTGGAAGATGATATTACTCCTATGTCTAGAGTTATTTTACTATATAACTTATCAAAAAATCTATTATGAAAATTGATATGAATAATGGTATACTCACTATGGAATTTGATGGTAAAATTATCGGGTTTAATATTTATGATTCCATGAAACATCCTAGTGATTCATCTTCTATTTTTTCATAGATTTTCTTTATTCACTAGTATAAGAGGTTTTTAAGTTAAATGATGATTATTTATTAAGAGTTTACTTGAAAAAATCTAACTCATAAGTAAATGCAAGAATTTAAAAAGAGATTGATAATTCATCTAGAATTATAGAAAGTTGTTTTTAAACTATAATCATTGAGGCCTATAAGGTATGATGTTTCTTATATTGAATTGCATCTTTCTATTAAACATCTTCCTTCTATTTTGCAGGTATAAGCTTTAGAGTTAAAACCTGTGATGGATCTCGTTAAGTATGTGGTAAAATGTTAGAATGTTTAATTAGTCTTTCTCATAATTGTTGTTTAGATGGTTATTCAAGTTTTCACCAATTCCTAATTGCACCCAAAAATCAAGAGAATACTACCTTCACTTGTCTCTGTAGTATATCTACATATTGTCTTATGCCATTTAGACTTTGCAATGCTCCCACCACATTTTAAAGGTGCATAGTTATTATATTCTTATACAATTTGGAGAACATCATAAAGGAATTCAAGGATGATTTTACTACTTATGGTGACTTCTTTGTTTCTTGTTTAACTAACCTTGCAAAAGGGCTTAAAAGATGAATTCAGAATAATCTTGTTTTGAATTATGAAAAATGTCATTTTATGTTTGATTAAGCATCATTTAAGGAAATTTTGTATCTACTAGAGTTATTGAAGTAAACAAAGCTAAGATAGATGTGTTAAAATATTTTGCTTACACCAAAAATGTGTGGGAAGTTTATTCTTTTCTTGGACCTGCAGTATACTATTGATGATTCTTTTCTTTGTGTAGATTTTTGTAAAAGCATGTAGTGTTTGAATTGGTTGAGAATTGTAATATGGCATTTGAAAATTTAAAGAAGAGGTTAACTTTAGCACCTATCTTTAAACCTACGAACTAGACACTCCCCTTTGAACTTATATGTGATCTAAGTAATCATATATTCAGTGCTATTTTTAGGAAAAGGATTGGAAGAGATCCTTATGTCATATAATATGTCTCAAGAACACTTGATAGTGCTCAACACTTGATAGTGCTCAATACAACTATTATACAATAGAAAACAAACTTCTATATGTTATCTTTCCTTTAGAAAATTTATTTTCATATTTATTATGTACTAAAGTGACTATCTCTTCTAATCATACAACTCTCAAATATCTGTTATCTAAAAAGATGCAAAGCCAAGATTCATACGTGGATATTATTACTGCAAAAGTTCAATTTAGAGGTAAAGGACAAGAAAGGTTCATAAAATTTAGTTGTAGACCACCTTATTCATTTGCCTACAATTGAGAATCTATTATGAATATAATATTAATTTCCCGATAAGCATCTCTTTTCCATTCTAAAGACAATTTCCTAGTATGTTGATTTAGTTAATTGCTTAGTAAATATGACACTACCTAATGAATTGTCTAGAGCTATAAACAAAAGTTATGATAAATACAACATTAGGGATGATCCATAGTTATGGAAATATTATTCCATTCAATAGTGTGTTTTTGAATTTAAAATACCATCAATTTTATATGAAAATTTCATATTTGTGACACTTCATAACATTCATACATGTGAAATTTTTAATATGTAAGGGATTGATTTTATGAGACCTTTTTCCTCTTCATTTGAAAAAAATTATATTGTTCTTGTTGTTTATTATGTTTCCAAATGATTGGAAGTATAAGCTACCAAACTGATGATCTTAAAACTATGGTGGCTTTTATTAGGTCTCATATTTTTTTAAAAGGTTTGGTATACTAAGAACAATAATAAGTAATCGAGGAACTCATTTTTTAATCAAATAGTGGTATCTTTGATAAAGAAATATAGCATCAAATATCATATTTCTACAACCTACCACCCTCAAACAAGTGGGCAAGCCAAAGTCTCCAACAAAAAAGTTAAATGTATTCCTAAGAAAGTGGTAAGTCCAAATAAAAACGATTGGATTTTGAGGCTTGATGGTGGACTTTAGCATATAGAAAAAGTCAGAAGACTCATATAGGTATGTCTCCTTATCATTTGGTATCTGCTTAGAAATTAAAACTATTAAAATTTTTCTAATACATTGAAAATAATGAACTTGATGAAGAAGGGAAGCTAGTAAAGGATGGAATCTTATTAACATATCAATGGGAATCTCAAAATTTATAGTCATTTAAGATTGAAGCCTTATTAACATATCAATGGGAATCTCAAAATTCAAAGTCACTTAAAGATTTTGCAAGGTAACATATAGAGCTTTTGCAATAAGAGTACAATAAACTAATAGTAATATTCTACATTTGGTTCTAAATGATAAAGAAGTGATACCTCAATGGGAATCTCAAAATTCAAAGTCACTTAAAGATTTGCAAGGTAACATATAGAACTTTTGCAATAAGAGTACAATAAACTAATAGTAATATTCTACATTTGATTCTAAATGATAAAGAGGTGATACCTTAAGAGGTAATTGGTCCTCTCAAAAAGGAAAGGAAACAAAGGAGGGACTAGAGAAAAAGAGTAATCTTGTGAACAATTCAAAATAGTTTTTAATTTTTATGTTAGAAGAAAATGGATAAAGAAAGGTTTATAAGGCTCTTACCCTTCAAATTTTAGATCTTAGGGTTTAAAAAATGCAAAATACAGAAGATGTTGATGAGAATTCTTGCTCCCTAATCAACTCTCAAAATTGGAAGACTATCTTGTTTTAATTGATACTCATCTAACAGATGAGAATGAGAAAAGTACAAGGAGAAAATCAAAGAGAACATAAAAGAAAGAATGTTGCAAGATGTTATTCTTCTTCTCATTTATATCAATCTTAGCATGTAATATAAAGGGATTAAATAAAAATAAGATCATAGGCTCTTAACAATGAATCTTATTTTTATTAGAGACTCAAAGCCTAAAGATATAGGGAAGATCTATAATATTAGAATTATATTAACAATAATGCTTTCCACTATAATGGTAGAATCATTAAGTCTTTTAATTTAAACCAAATCCTACTTCACTAAAGCCATTACACAAACCAAATACTTCATTACTAAGTAACCCTATTGAATTCCATATTTAGATTAAATATCACTATAGACTATGTAGTTAACATTGAATCTATAGGAAAGACTTGAGCATTACAATAGTTATAGAGTGACTAGGAATGGTAAAAGAGCATAAGTATAGCCCTACCTAATCTGAAACCAATGGCCTTAGCCCAAGTTGACTCAAATTTAGGCTAAACTTGGACTTTTTTCTTAAAAAAAGTTTTAGAATATAAACTAGGCTCAAACTTGGGCTTCATAGTCCAACTTGACCAGCCCAAAATTCTTCCGTATATAGAAGATATCATTTTATTTAAGTAACAAAATAACTTCATCTTATATATTGATAAATACTTGTGTTACAAACAATATGCCCTTCTCGTCCCTAATTACTCTCTCGTCTCTTATATTTGTGCCCTAGCTAGCCACCCAAAAATAAGTCCTTATTTTCTCTTCCAGATTCTTCTTTAATTACCTTATCAATGGCATTTGTGAGGTACATACTTCAATTCTTATTTCTTTTTCTATACATTGATGTCATCTTTATTTTATCATTTGTCTCTTAACCTAAGAAATGGAAAAAGGTGAGATGGGAAATTTTGTTTTGAATTTTTTTTTATGCTTTTAAGGAGATGATTAGTTTGATTCTTTCATGTTGGATTTTAGTTCTTTTTCTTGGGTTTTTTATAATTTTAAGGGAGGTTGAGTTTTCATTAAATTATATTTGGTTTTCCATATATTTATTTATTTTAGTAGCAATCAAATAAAGGTAGCAAAGGCTAAAATTTTCCTATCTTTTATTTTAATCTGATTTAGTTTTTTTTAGACCCTATATGGTAAGCTAATACTTAATAATTATCTTCTACCATGTTTCAATTTTTACCCTTTAATCATTTCTTTTAAATTGCAAGATTACGCATAAAACAAGTTCTAGTTTAGGTTAGGTTTTTCCTTTTTTATGCCTTTATATTTTCATCTTTTGATAATTACTTGATGTTTGTTCCACATTTTTTCTAGTTATGGTTGATATTTCACAATTTTTTCAATTTTTATATATGTTTTTATAACTTATCTCCAAGGTTTCACCACCAAATTCCTTAAAGTCCATCATTCTTAAAAAATCTACTAAATTAAAAGTTTGTTTCAAGTTTCAAATATAATAGATTGACAAATTCTCATTTTGGATTTTATGGATAATGTTATGCAATTTTCACAAAAGTAAGGAGTATTTTTTTTACATGAAAGAAAAAAGAAGTTAAGTGTTTTTGCACATAAATATGAAAAATAGACGAAGATGGTAACCTTATATGCAAAAGGACTACTTCTTATTGATTCTGAATAATCCTATATAAAAAAATTGTTTAATGTTTATTCTACTTCTCTTTAGGCTTGATCCATTCCAATCATACTTTAGGCTTAAACTAAATTGTTTTAGCTTGATTAGGCTTCAAATTAGGTAAAGTTTCATGGGGGCATGATTTGAAGCTATATAAACCATATCTAGATGGGGTCAGGTTAGGCCCAAGTCAAAATAAAAATATTTTGGGTTAGACCAAAAGCAAAAAAAAATTAATTCAAGCTTTATTTCCAACCCTAAAAGTGACAACTCAATCCCTTAGTCGATACTAGGGGATTTCAATTATATGCTTTTAGCTCATGATAAGAAGGTCAAAAAAACAAGATTTGACCTTTATAATAAGGAAATTAGAAATGACTATACTTACCTTGACCTCACTGACCTTAGATTTACATATCACCTTTTTATCTAGAGTGATAACCAAATAGGCAATAGTTCCTAAGAAAGAAATTGGATAAAGCCTTAGTCAACCTATGTTGCTTTTTTTTTCTTTTCTCAATAATTAGGAACACTTTAGTAATCCTATATGCTTACATGAATCTCCAATTGAAAATGACTTGGATATTCTTTAGCCTAAGATGAAAACAAGATTCAAATTCCATAATTACCCACTTTGAGTTCTAAGGTTTCAAGGGGAAATCATCAAAGCATTAATTATGAAATTTAAAAGTTATGAAGCCTTTAAATGCATACATAGACTGAAATTAATCAAAGAAGTACTTAAGATGATAAATAGAGCCCAATAAAGTAATAATTTGCTAGCTAAGAATCAATCCTTATTCATGCTTAATCAAATACAAGAACAATTGAGCTTTAACCCTAAAAAATGAAACTCTTAAATAAGAGGAAAGAGAAGTCCTAATCGATTATAATCAATTATTGAAAATTCACAATTCACTCATTAAGGTGAAATTAAAGAACTATTAGCTTAAAAGGGAGATGTAAATATAAAATGCTTTTATAGTTCACTTTTGCAAGAAGGAATATTAATAAAATCAACCAAATTAAGAAGGAATTACAACAATAAACCCTCAAAAGCTAAAGGAATTAGCCTTTTGCTGCTTTAAAAATACTATAGTTATTACCAATAATGTTAATTTCTTCTTGTAATATCCTAAATAGTTTCTTCCTTCCCCATTTCTAGGGAACAAACATCACTGCTCTCTAAATCTTTCACAAGTATGGAAATAGAAGAAGATTTATTCAACTTAAGGCTAAATAAAGCTCTTAGCCACAATGGATTTAGTATTAAAAAAACATGGAACTTAATATACCCTACTTTCACTATTGTCATCCTAGAGTTATTTAACAAGGGAAATATACTGTAGGAAATAAATAAAATCCATGTATATGTGATTCCTAAGCTTTTAAATCTCATAAACCTTGCAGATTACAAAACTATATCATATTGTTATGTTATCTATAAAATAATCTTGAAGATGCTTGCTTTTAGATTGAAAGTGATTTTGGAAATCTTATAAACTATAACAATAGATCCATTACTCAAGAACGCAAAATTAGAGATAATATCCTAAATCTATAATCGCTTTTCAAGAAATACTACAAGAAGAAAGAAATCAAAGTTTTTGTTTTAAAAATACATTAACAAAAGGTCTTCAATATTAAAAATTAGGGATTCATCTAGGAATACTAAAAAATTTTAAGGTTTTCCTTCCAAATTTTAGAAGTGGATAAAATAATTCATCACAATCCCTTCATGTAGCATCTTGTTAATGGAGAACTAACTAAAATCTTTAAGGGATCTAAGGGGTTGAGACTAGGAGATCCTTTTTCCCCTTATTTATTTACTAGGTGCATTGAGCCTCTCGGTAGAATAATCTCTAATAATATTAAGAAGAATCTTGATTTAAATATCATTGCAAGCGTGATAAGCTTAGGATATTTAACTTATCCTTTTACATATAATTTGCTTCTAGTTTATGGAGCTGAGTTAGACTACATCACATTCTTCCTACACTTCTTAAATTAATTTAAAATTCTATCTATTAACTCTCACAAGATCAGTTTTCTCCTCTTAGTTAGAGCTCCCCAAATAGATGATCAGGTACTTCTTTTTCCAGGTTTTAAATAAGAGCGTCTTCCTTTTCAAGAAATTACCATTACTATTAAAAGACTTATTAGGATTGTCAATCCTTTTTTTATGTAATTAAAAAGTTTAAGTTGTTGAAAGAATAAATTTCCTACCTATACAAGCATATTATAACTTATTATCTATATCTTAAAAAATATATATATCGATTGAAGTTTACAATTTCATCTACCTATTGTGTTTATCAAATTAATAGAAACACTAACAAAGAATTTTTTATAAAATGGAATGGAAAACAAATCAACTAAGGTAAAGTTAAAATGGTTTCGTTTATTGATACCTAAAGTAGAAGGAGACTTAGGAATTACTTATATTATGAAGGGAGAAAGTATATGAAAAATTAAAACAGATAATAGTAACTTTTAGAGTTTGAAACAAATTCTACTTCTAAGGGATCTATTTTAAAGAAATTTCAAGATCAAGATAAGTAATGAGAAACAAACCTTGATTTAGTTTGATAATTGATACAATTTTGTTCCAATACACAAACTTTATGAATTTAGATGCTTAAGATCAATTATTTCAAAGAAGGCTAGGATTACATGAAACATAGAGGTGGATGAAAGGCATTTCCTAACTTATAATCCAAAAGGTTTCAATGTTATAAAGGATAATATGTTAACTATAATCCTAACAAAGATGTGGAAGACTTTATATAATGGATGCACCACAATTCAAGGATCTTCATCAACAAGCTATATTTAAGGATTGGTGCAGGTAAAAACACATCATTCTCTTGATAGAAATTGGTTTGGCATGAAAACAATATTCTTGAAGCTTATTTCATTATATGTCTAGCCATAAAAAGGAGGCTCTAGACAAAGGACAAACTTCCTCAAGATTCCTAAGCTCAAATGCATATCATGAAACCAGGAAAATGAGACACTAGATCATCTCTTTTTCAACTATAATTACACCCTAAGACAATGAAACTAGATTCTTGCTCTTTTTAATGTTTAATAAAACATCAAACAATGGAACAATATTGTGGAATGAGTTTGAAAAAATTGAGTAAATAAGAAGGGGATTGTGTTATTTTTAAGATGACGTTTAGTAGCCTCATATATGCTATATCGAAGGAGAGAAACTACAAAGTAAATTGGAACATAGATTAGGATATACATTTACTCAACTAAAGATTAATTAACTAGGATAGAGAAATGATGTTAGCAAGAGGAATAATATGTAAAATTAGTACGAATCCAACATGCATATAGAATATGCTAAGAACCTTATAGTAATCTGGCCAATAAGGAATCTGCAAAACCCTTATTTGTAATTAGACTAAGAGTATACAAGATGTATAAAAGATAAATACTCGATTATTTTATGGTCCAAATCTTGATAATATTAATGAATTAAAGAGAAATATTTGTAATTAGGCATGAACGAATCTTTTAATGGATTTAACCATAGTATCATTAGCTTTAGTTTTTTATAATTGTACCAGACTTAATTTTACTACTTTTCTTTTGAGCTCCTTATTAGGGATTTATTCATTAATTTAGTTCTTATCTTTAAAAAAACTACGTCAAGTTTATGATAATGCCCAGGATACCTTGAAACTTATATCAAAGCTTTTAGTACTTAACAAATCTTCAACAAATGAGTCCTTATAATATGAGAATCTTTAACAAATAATTCATTATAATATGAGACTAAGTCAATAAGCCATAACTCTTACCTAGAAAAGTTTAAAACACATATATAAAATCAAGTAAATGACCTTAGTGAAACATCAAAATTAAAGAATTGAATCAAATAAATTATCAAAAACATACAACATAAACTGTTGTAGTTTTGTTTTTAAATTGTAAATTTTTCTTACTTACAGATTAATTAAGTACAAACTTATGTCTATGAACTCTCACCACTCACCATTATATATTTCCTTTCATTGCAACTCATTATCACCAATTTTTTAAATTATTGTTGGTTTTTCTACCTTTATTGTAACATCCCGTTCCCATACAAAGGGTTGAATCATGGAAATTGGTACACGTGAGATCAATCGTGATATCAATAGGAGAAATTAGGAAAACACAACTCATGCTCATGCATTTGTGAATAGTGATTTTCGCACATGAAAAATTTATGTACATGCATTCATGACATTTCTCGGTATTTTGTGAATGAATGTGATTTATGAAAAAAATATATGAATTGTGTATAAAAATTTTATTGGAGAGGGTTATAGTGGTTTTCTGATTTTTAGAGAATTTTAAAAATTTTTCGGAAAGTTTTTGGGGTCGTATCCGGACCAGGAAAATTTCCAAGTGGCAGCATAAGGGTTTATTGGTAGTGGAAATGACTGTCCAATGGCACTGGAAACTTAGACACATGAAATTAAGAATTTTTGAATTGAGCCATTGGA
>JAOQMS010000008.1:19427959-19441865 GCA_027563885.1 Erythroxylum longipes
AGAGAGTTTGGAGGTGTATTGAGTGTTTCTCACAAAAAACGTCTATGTTGCCTAGGACCATACCTGTTTTGACTAAGAATATACCTGTGTTAAGTAGAAAGAAGACCATATTGATAGTAGATGTCATGCCTATACACATGCCAGTTCTTAAAAGTGTCACGTATTTATTAAAGAACATAACTATGAACACACTCCTATAACTCTCAGAATTCAAATTTCAAATTTAAAAAGATAATATTGAGTGATAGAAGATAGAGAAGGTTGGGGAAGCATAAGGTGAAACCCTAGAATGCCACAGAGCATAAGAAACAACCAGTGCCCCTTTAGAGTGGATTTTCATTAATCTAAATTGAAGTGCTTTTAGATTTTAGGGATTTAAATAATGTCCTCCTTAATTTTCAACTTTTTCTTTAGTTTTGAAGTTTTGTATTCTATACATATAAGATAAATTCTCTTTGGTATCTTGATTAGATGAAAACCGAGATGGACCTTATACTGATTTTATTTTAATTTATTTTTAAAAATAAAATATATATTTCTGATAAGGTAAAGATATGTTACAAATAAAGCTACATGTAGCAATTTTTATTTAAAATAGGAGTCAATCTAATTACAAGAGTGGTTATTACAAAAGGAGAAATTAATTGATAGACACCCGAATAAGTATCTTCTAGTATTTTTACCTTAGACATATGTCCCTTTTTGCTTCCGTCTTCAATTCTATCTCACTTCCCTTTCTTCCCAATTCTTATTTTGATATGATTTGATCCATTTGAGGTATGGTTTTTTTGTTTCTGGCTTACTTATGTCTTAGCAATCTTATTTTTCATCCTCTTTTTTCTTTAATTATTACCTTGTGGCTAGATATCGATCTGAATATTGATAAAGGTTCTCTTCTTCCTCAACTCTCTTTGTACATTCTCCCTCTATATAAACCTAGTAAAATGCCATTTGAGTTCTCTTTCATATATGTTTCCTTGCTTATTTTCATTGCTACTAGTGCTTTAATGCTTAAGTCTTAAAGTAACTACTTGAGTACCTTATATTAGGAAAGATCCGAACTTGTTCTATAAATAGAACTATAACTAATGTGTAGTTAGTTGTAGTTTCTTGACTAGTAAGATCTGTCTTGTGCTTTGGACAATAAAGTTTCCAAGTGTCTATGCCTTCTATTTAACATTTTGAAATCATTTATAATTCTTCTCCCTTCAAATTTTATAGATTAGGGTATTGATGCTCAATTTCACTATTATATGGTCATTGGTGTTGGTCAGTTTCAACTTCAATACCAATTTAATGCTGTCTTCAATTGAGGCAGGTTTAAACTGTAATTTAAGTTTCCACAGTACTCTTTGCCATAGGTAAGAGAAATAAGTGCAAGTAAAGAACATATGATCCTTATTTTCAAGATATGAATTAAAAAGAATACAAGTTTTTGCTTTTATCCGGTTCATTTTGTCTAATGTTAGTAGCCTATTTTTATGAAAGAATGCCTAAGGACTTAATTCTTATTTATTCTTGAATTAATATTATTGACATGTTGATTCACTTATGATTTCAAGCAATCGAGATTAAGAAATTCAATATTTGAATAGATCTAGTATAATTAAAAGGAGTTGAATCCAAAGATAGAGATAGAGCGATATAAATCTTCTAGATTACGGTCAAACCTAATTGTAAACTTCATAAATTGATTTATGTGATTATATGGGTTTTAATTAGAAATAGAGTTCAATCAATCAACCTAGATTTAAGTTTTAATAGTCTTGAGAAAGGTATTAGCACAATTAAAGAATTTTCACTATCTAATGAACTTTAGATTGATTAGTGAAATCAAAATTACACGGAAGTCTTAAAGGAGAATCGAATTCTAGGTATAATTGGTTTATTGGTTAAATTTTCATTTTTTGCCATCATAGTTTATTTAATTTGGTTGATTTGTCCTCGGTTTATTTTTTATTTTAAATATAATATATTAATATCATCTTGAATGGTGGTTAGATAAATAATCCTTATGGGATTGATTCGTATTTGTTAGTGCTAGTCACAACTATACTATGAGCTTACATTTAAGGCAAATAAAATCACTTCATTATCATCCATCTACCACTTGCTATTCTCTTATCATTTCTCCATCTCTTTTTGGTCTCAATTACTCTCCTTGTGCGGAGCTTTCTACCAAGCCTCTTCTTTTGAATTTTTGTTCTAGGCTGAGAGTATTATATTCACTCATCAAAGCGATCTAAATATGTTTAAGCTAGTGTTGAATTCTGGCATGTATTCCCTCTAAAAGGAAATGATTTGGCATATATTTTAAGGAAAATCTCAAGATCACAATGCATTTTTAGATTGTACAATTAATTGAATAAGGAAATTCATTCTAGCACATGACATCCAAGCTAATATGAGCTCAACTCTAGTGTCTATTTGGAATGTTTTAACCTTTTTCCTTTATTTTAAGTTATTTTGTTGAAGGTTACTTTAGTTTAAGTTCTTTTGTTGCCCTGCATTTTTGTTATTTAACTTTTGCCCTTGTTTCTTTGACAAGTTGAGACCAATTGATGGATTTATGTAAAGTTTTGCTTTAATATTGTTTCAAATTGCCCTGTTGCATCATTTTGAGATTTTGAACTTTTGTTCTTGTTATATTTCCTCCTCTTAATATACACTTATTCACTTTCTAAGAAAAAAATGCCATACTATCTTAGTAAATATTAGGTTTGATTTAGTAGTTAAACTCTAATATAATAATCTTAATGTTATTTTGTTTAATTACCAAGTTACAATAATATTGACCTTCATATATTTGCTTCAACAACAATATATAAAAACGAGCACAATTATGGAAAGACTTGTGTTTGGAAAATGAATAATTAACTTTATAAATATTTTAAACATGAATCAATTTGAATTTTGAACTTTTGAATATGATGTTACAAAAAATGTCTACTTAAGTTAAATAGTCATTGGAAATTATAATTGTTCATCCACGGTTGCTATTGAATTTACCAACAATACGTACGTAAAGTGTACCTTTACAAATTGCAACCACAATAACCAATGTTAATATCAGACAGACTTTTAGCAATTCTTATCATTGTAATATGAAAATAAAATTATTATTGTCCATCTTAATTTATTACTTACCTATAACACCAAATATGATATAAAATACATTTTTTTCACTTAATTCCAATAAATTTACTTAGTTATTGAATTTCATTTCCTAATATAAAATTGAGAGAAAATCCAATTATAAAAAGCTTAGTGTTTGTTGAATTATCATAAATGTTTATAATAATATAATATGTATATATTCAATTCTAATTATTTCAAAAAAATAAAAGTCCAATTCCACGTACAGAAAACAACCTTTGGTATTTTGATTCCTTGAAACGGCCAGTTCGAGTTTGAGAAAATGTTTTGTGAAGATTCTATAAAGTTGAGTTCCTTGGCCAAAGTGATAACTATCTCTAGAAACTGAAGTATAACTCCTTTTTCTTAACTTTCAAATAAGACATAGCTTGCTCTATAACCTTTCTGATGTCCCACACCTTGGTTAACAATAATATATCATTTTCTCCAAAAATATTAAAATGAAGAATCGTGGACACCAATATAAATCCTGTTTTGGCTTTGTGAGCCGTAGAAGACACTTTTTAGAGCAAATAGATCCATCTGTTCTTAGATGCCTATATTTGGTAGTCATTAGATAATCAACTCAAGCTACTATTGTTATGTACTTCATAAATATCATTTATAAGAGATAAGCATCTATCTGTCACTACAACAGAAGGGATTGCCTAAAATTAACGTCAACTGAATTGTAATTTAGACTCTTGATCGAGCAAGGTAAATTAAATCCTTCATTCTGCTTTTCTGAGAATTCGGAAGTCATTAGAGGTAACTCTCTCGTTCTATCATCTTAGTCCGTTGGGGTCAATTTTTTTATAATGTTTCTTCCACTCTTATTTCATAAACTAGAGAGGTAATCCGTGGTCGACTTGTACCTTCCGCTAGCTCAATTTAATTGGCTTTGTTTTACATTACTTGCTTTGGGATATATAATCCATGACGACTGACTCCCAAGCTGAGTTTATGTTTGCATTTCTTGTACTTTTGCGTATATTATAATTGGGCATAGGCCAGCTGAATTGCAAGAACCGACACATACATCATGCCCGGAGAGGGACTAATGATTGCATTATCCCTTGCCCAGTTCCAAAATCATTAATCCCTTCCGCCAAAACCCAATTCCTGCGACCTCTGCTTTGTATTCGTGCTTATGGAATTATCTGTCGCTATTTCTATGCATATCCCATGGTTATATATGTATATGTATACACATCTATGCATATCCCATGGTTATATATGTATATGTATACACATACATATATGATTCTAAAATTAGCGTGTGCATGAGGATTTAATTAGTTGTTGTAGAAGGTCCAGGTTCGAGAACTATTCCTTGAACAAATACCCAGGTATGCACCACCATAAATCTGATAGCACCGAATGTTCGTAACTGTGTTTGGACTGGAGACGACCTTTAGGGAATTAATTGCCTCAATCTGTTACATTGTTTGTAATTTGAGCTCATAATCGGTGTAGTGTAGTTAATTACGGAGCAGCCGCATACGATTAAAGATGGATTGACAAGTCGCGGGGCACCTTCTATAATTTGACCAAGTAAAACTCAACCTGACTATGTAATCTAAGTCTATAAATATATCTTACATATAAAACACACGCATGTACGTGAGACGCCGAGCTTTTGTTCAAAGTTACATGCGCTTCAGATATTCTAGGTGTTCTATTATTGTAGTTTAAACTAACCACCAGGCGTTGACTTCCGGTTTCGTAATTGAAAGGAGTTCGGTGAGACACAACATTCTTCGACTTTTATATTAACTAAGTTTCGTTGCAGGGAATTAACATGATTACCTATCGGCAAACTTCTTCCTCTTCATTTCTACATCTATTCTTGTTGGCATCACTCTTCCACTTCTCGCATGCTGATGTTGGCACAGCATCTCACTACGGGCCCCCATACACACGTAAGCCGTCTCAACTCGTGTAATTGTTTCTTAACATTAATTAGCACCTGCAGTGAAATGGGTAGTTAAATAATGAACTGAAATATGAAATATTCGCTTGTTTCGGTGGTGACAATGTAGCGACTGCGTGTTTCGGTAGTGATGCATCGCAATTCCCAACCAACAATTTGTTCGCAGCAGTGAGCGAGGGGCTATGGGATAATGGTGCAGCTTGTGGCAGGCAATACGTGGTGAGGTGTATAAGTTCAGCTTTGCCTAGGACATGCGTTCCAGGTCGAACAGTTCAAGTCAGAATTGTTGATCGTGCTCAAACAGCAGTTTCTAGGCCTACCATGGGTGGTGCTACGATAGTCCTTTCAACTACAGCGTTTAGATCAATTGCTGCTATTTCCGCCAGATCCATCAACATTGAATTTCAGCAGTAGGTTTCTTTTTTCTTTTTCTTTTAAAACATAATTTGCTCCATATGAATCTCTAGATGTGTATATTTCCCTTCGGTCTTTGGGAGTTTAACTACCTATTACGTTCAGTCGTCAGCAAATTTTGTCGTGAGTAGATTATTAATAGAAGAGGGTATTTAGTCCGACCGGTTGTGCCTCCACGATTTGTCTTAAAATTTTAACTCCCTCAGCTTCAAATCATGACATATTTTAAAACTTCCTTGATTCCAATCTACAAGAAGGTAGAGAAACTAATCTTTCTGTTGAAATTTAATCATGACTTAGTATTGTTTGACTATGTGACTGCTTAACTCTGGTTATAACGAAACTAATTGAAGCACTAGAAATGACAAGAAGTTGAGTTGAAAAGTTTACAGTTTTTGGTAGTCCAGCTCTCGACGTCCTTGTAACGTTGATGACATTCTGCTACTAGCCTTACGCGTACGTAATTTTCAATTTCTTATTAGTCCTTCACAAACTGAAACATTTCAATTTCCCCATGCAGGGTGTGATGAGAGGTGACGATCTCTACAACTTGAAGGCTTCAAGTCGACGTGCTTCCCTTCATGTTTCTCCAATTTATTGTACTTTTGACCACTATTAATTAAATTAAAGGTATAAAATTATCAATTAACGAATCAAATATATTCTATACATCTTCTTTTGACAATCTATTTCATATATCTTTATTGTATACAATTATGGAGATTTGAAAGGGGCAATTGAAGGGGGGAGTATGGAGGCTAAAAAGTCCTGTGTTCGAATCTCCTTACTTACACTTTCTCGATCGAGCCTGTCATACAAGATTTACCTAGTACGGAATACCTGGTTGGCGTAATTTGTAAGTTATTGCGTCAATCTGAATATTTACTCAATACGCATCTAAAGGATAACGGTTGCGGGTTTCTTTTGTCAAAAACAAAATTCTATCCTTTAATAGTTTTATGTTAGGATTAAATTCAGTAGAACTCCTACAATTTGACAAACTATTAATGTATTATTTAAAATTTAAAAATTATTAATAAATCTCTTATAATTTTAGTTTTATAACATTCGTCCTCTTACCATCAACTTTTATTAAAAACTTTAGCTGTAAATTCTGTTATTTTTATTGCATGATACTATCACACGAGATATTACATGGCGTCATTTTAAAGTTTGTAACAAAAATTTACTCTAAGGGAATAAGTATTATAAAAGCAAAATTGTAAGTCCGTTATTGATAATTTTTAAAAGTAAGACGGTACATTCATAATATTTCGAATCACTGACAATATTATCCTATATTTTGCTTACACTTATGCTTTGTCTGGTCTTTCCCTCTCACTTGGAATAAAATTCAAAGGCAGTTGTGTGAAAATCATGACGATACTGTGACTTTGTATTACATTCACAGGTTTAACTAATTCAATTCTTCAATCAAACGAGACTTGTTTATATTTATAATTATGACTTGTATCAAATTAAATGCAATACCAATATTCCATTAGAATTCTGCTGATGACTTTTCTATTAAAAATATGATGAACTTAGAAATGAAGTTTACCCTAAGAAAGTAGTACAAAAAAGCTATTATTAATTATAAGACATTATTTAATGAATTTAGACTAAATTCAAACGTTTTAAGAGCTAAATATGATTATCAAAATGTCAAAAATAAAGTCTATAAATTGAATACGTTTTAAAATAATAGAAAAGAAATTTCATGATAAAAAAATGCATCTTACATTTTTTTTTTCATATTGGGGACTATAATGGACCTATTAATTAGAGGAGACCGAATGAAATAGTTATCTCTAGACGACGTGATTACCAAATCATATGAGCGTACATGGAGTCTGGCTCTGGACACAGTTGAATATGGCATGACATCTGGCATGGATTGTGGTATGCAACAAAAATCACTAGCATGTTACTCTTCCACAGTTTGTATTCCCTTGTATCTGACCCTACCAACCACAATCAATCAGCGACATCGAGCCAGGTAGTGGAATGCATTTGTTTTGCAATATCAATAAACAATTGTCTTAGATTGATTGACTTTTGGTCACCTTCCAAATCTGAATGCACTTGTAATTTCTTTTGTTTTACAAGCATATGGAGTCTACCTGTAAAATGATTTGGATATCACAACACGACTACATAATGGGGACGGCGAAGCCTCAACTTTTTGCTCATTCTAGAGTGTTTGGTGAAGACGAAAATTAATAGAGAAGCGTTGAGCTAGCAGCCACAAAAGTGGAAAAATCGTGTGAAGGCTTTATTTTATCCGTACGTGTAACTAACACCCTGATTAAACACTCGCCCACCGAAACTTTTTACTCACCCAACTGCCTCTGGTTCTAGATGTATTTATGTACTTGACTTTTCTATAACTATAAGCTGAGCTCAGTTAATTAGGCTGCTCGTCATTAGAATGATAAAAGCATACCAACCCAACTCGCAACTTTTCAATTGAACTCCGAACTTCTCAATTACATTAATATTGTGGCATGGGCCTCACCTTCTGGACCCTTCATGAGCATATAATATCAATATATGCCTACAACGTACGTTATGTACAGCTTTGACGATTTCCGACGAAGAAATGCCTAACCTTTCACCTCTTACTTTCTTCAAGTACTTCCTTTAACGTACGCATAAGTATGTCGGCTGATCCATTACGTTGTCAGTTGTAGTCATTGTTATGATGAACTCTTCTACGCTTTGAGATACATGTTTCACGTCGGCGATGAACGATCTGAGTTGGATAAAAGTCAAGTGATTTAGATATTTTTGTACGCTGCTACGTCAAAAGTATTGAGAGTAGTTACTGCTCTGGGCCTACTATTAATGTGCACATTTTAAAGGTCAACGTTTGCATCGAGAAACTTATCCGCCTGTTCTTAAACCTGAAATGCGACTAATGGATATTAATTAAGCAAAAAAGTCGTATCAGATTTATGAGGATAGCAACACGTTCAACAATAATTATGTTTGACTTCTATCACGCACTCAGCCTATACGCATAAATACATGGAATAAAAATTCGACATCTTAATTTCCACACTGTAATACTAATGATAACTTTTCGCACTTTTGAAAAAAGAAATATAAATTCGCTATCTGTAATCTCGAAATTCCCCATTAACATGACTGAAAATTATTTGCAATGGTGAAAGTAGACAATCAAATAAAGAGATCTTCTCACTCCAATTTCAGTAAGTGCCCAAAAAGTAATTTGATTTACCACCCGAAATGTGGCCAAGGGTTAACATCAAGCAATGAATGACAACAATCAAGCAAACCGAGTACCGGGGAAGAAATGAGCAATACATGCTGTCCCTGAAACCAACCAACAAGAAACGAGTACAGAATCCCAAACGCACAAATTTCTAAAACATGATTAAATATTTTGGGGTGAAAGATATGATATCACAAAGCAACACACCTAGGAAGCAATCATAGGGTGTTGCCTACGTATCATTGAGACAGTACTGTTGTGGTTATATACCAACTATTGAATAACTTATAACTTTATGTCGACTAAAAATATATGATATTATTCACTTATTTTCCATTTTTATGTACATTATAAGGCTTAATATTAAATATAAAGTTTTTAGAATAATTAGTATACAATTGAAATTACAACGTGACCGTAATTATCAAATTTAAATTATATTTACTTGTCATTTTTAAATTGTTCTTAATTATAATTTTATCAAAATGAGATATTGGTGGAATACTAAAATCAACATACATTATCTTTCTTGCAGATTAAAAAATTGTTGATCTTATAAACTTAAAGCATAGAAATGCTTAAAGAAATGTTTGGGTATTTAATAGAAAATAAGTTTACAGAACTAGTCTACTAATAAAGATCTCTAAAAATGGACTATTATTTATATATGTTTGGATGTCCTTATTGCGATTACATTATAACTCCTTTTAAGACTTGAGATGATCAAAGTATCCTATATAGGGATTATGATTTTTTTATGTTACTTATATTTTAGTCTATTTAGGATAGCCTAATTAGTATGATTTAGATATGTTTTGAACCATATAAAAATAGTAAAGTAAATTAATAAGGAATTCATCACTTTAAAATTATTAAGGAGAATCTTTTACTATTTTTGGTTAATAATAATATATAAATAATTTAATCAAAATGAACTACCATTTGAAAAAGTTATTTTGAAATATCAATTACTAATATGCAAGAACAAACATAGTTAGCTTTTCACAACTGCTTTTACATGTAACTAGCTTGAAGTGCTTACATTGTGTATGAAGAACTTCAAAAGGTTGATGATGTTTAACATTAGGATGACCACTCATTCAAGTTCCATATAAGATGTAAAGAGCTTAATATAGCTTGCTTAGCTTTCACTGATGATATTTACATGTTGTCTCGAGCTTATCGAGTTTAGTGAGCTCCCTTATGTCTTATTTGCAAACCTTCAAAGAGTTATCAAGATCAGAACTGAATAAAGAGAAGAGTCACTTGGTTATTTTAATAAGTTCTATGAACTTTTCATAACTCCTTTCACAAATAACTAGCCTAAAGATTATACAAGTGTCCTTCAAGTACCTTAGACACCTGTTAGCTACCAGAATTGCATTCTTTTGAATGAAAAGATACAAAAGAGGTTAAGTATATTGTGCAACAAGAAGCTATCACACGTAAGGAGGTTACAACTAATTAAGTCAGTCATAAACTTTGTGCATATTTATTGGTCCTCTCATTTCTTCTTAGCTAAAGGAGTAATCAAAACAATTGAGAGGAACATTAGGAAGTTCCTATGGACTATTGTTATGGAAAGGAAGAGTCATGAGGTAGTTTGGAAGGAGGTATGCATACGTATTGCTGAAAGGGTTATGGGAATTGCTTCAATCAACTTTTCTAATAAGGTAATGTTAGGGAAAAGGACATAGATATTAATGGTGGATAAATAGGCTCTTTAGGTTAGGTGGGTACACACTTATACCCTTAAGGGAAATAATTTATAATAAATTAGGTGCTTCTCGGTATATGTTGGGTCTTGATTTTTTTAGGATTTATTTTATTAAAATATCAAGCATGACAATAAGTTAGGATTCATGAATTAGAAAACTTTTGGAGTTTAATATGGTATATTATAAATTTTATATGGTTGCATGAATTAAAAAGAAAGAATTAGAATTAGGTTGAGGAGTTAGTAGGAATTGGATTTAATAAGGAAGGGTAAAATTAGAAAGTTAAAAATTTTGTCTTAAACTAATAAGACAAAGTAGAGAAGAAAGAGTCGTGAGAGTTAAGAAACAAAAAGAAAGTGAGAGTTGTGGAAGAACATAGAAGGAGAGAAGGAGAAACAGAAGCATAAGAAAGAGAAGAAGAAGGGAAGAAAGAAAAAGGAGAAAGAAGAAGAAGGAAAAAGTTCAGGTGAGTTTTTAGGTATTCTTTACCTATTCTTTTTGTTTTGATAGATGAAGGAATTAGAGAAAATAGGTTTTATGTGACGAAAATGAAGAAAGAGAGAAGAGGAATAAGAGAACTATGTTCTTAGATTTCTTTTATGAACTTAGGTAGATCTTAGTTCTTCTAGTTAGATAAACCAAGAATAAATCAAGCTTAAGCTCATTCATGGATATTTAGGCTTAAGGAAAGTTTCATTCGTGTGTATGACGGGAGCTTGCTTTAATTGTGGAGAAAAAGGGCACATAGCCAGGGAGTGTCCATAGTATATAAAAAGAGAGGGAACTCAGATGCAAGCTTCAAGAAGGACTGAAACTGTGGGAGTTGAGTCTGCAACTGAAGTGGGCAATTCTGGTATAGTCAAGAAGGTAAATTCTCTAGGAAGACCGAAGGGGTACACACCAGCTAAAGTATTTTCCATAACGAGGGAGGAGGTAGAAGCAGCTCCAGAAGTTGTGATTGGTGCGGTTAAATTATTTCATGGTGATGTTATTGTTTTGATTGATCTAGGGTCTATCTATTCATTTATTTCATTAAGTATGATTTTGCATGGTAGAAATTTGAGTCTCCTTGATAGTCCTTTGATAGTTAGTACCCCGATTGGTCATTATATCATTATTAGTCATGTTTGTCGAGGGTGTGAAATCCGTATTAGTGAGATGAAATTAGTGGTAGATTTAATGCCATTAGAAATGAAAGGATTGGATGTGATTTTGGGCATAGATACCTTAGAAAAATATAGTGCCAACTTGAATTGTAAATAGAATATAGTAAAGTTTGTGCTGAAAAAAGGTAAAAAGGTAATGTTTTTGGGAGACAGGAAGGCGAGCTCACCTATGTTTATTTCAACTCTAACAGTAGAGAAAATTATGAAGAAGGGGAATGAAGCATACTTAGCATAAATGGTAGACACGAAAGCAGATAAAGAAAAGTTAGAAAATATTCCAATAGTCAAGGAATTTCTAGATATCTTTCTAGAGGAATTACTAGGATTGCCACCACACAGAAAGATCAAGTTCACCATAGAGCTTCTTCCAGGTATTGCACCAATCTCTATTCCACCTTATAGAATGGCTCCGACAGAATTGAAGGAACTTAAAGAGCAGTTAGAAGGATTGTTGGAGAAAGGTTTTATTAGGCCTAGCTCTTCGTCTTGGGGAGCTCCAGTTCTTTTTGTTAAAAAGAAAGATGGATCCTTGAGGATGTGTGTGGATTATAGGAAGCTCAATCATGTCACTATTAAGGATAGATATCCCCTCCCATGCATAGGTGATTTGTTTGATCAACTACAAGGAGCAAAAGTCTTCTCCAAGATAGAATTGAGATCGGGTTATCATCAATTGCGAATAAAGGAGTCCGATGTGTTAAAGACTGCTTTCAGAACACGATATGAAATTTTGATTTCTTGGTTATGCCCTTTGGATTAATTATTGCTCCTGCAGTCTTCATAGATTTAATGAACAGGGTATTCAAGCCTTTCATAGACCAAATTTTCATAATTTTTATTGATGATATATTGGTTTATTCTAAGAGTATATTGGTTTATTCTAAGAGCGACAAGGAGCATGAAGAACATTTAAGGATTGCCTTGGAGACATTAAAGAAGAAAGAGTTGATGCCAGAAATTTTAGCTAAGGGAAGTGACGTTTCTTGGACACATCATTTTAAAAAAAGGAGTACATGTGGATCCACGAAAAGTAGAAGCTGTTGTAAAATAGGAAGCACCCAAGAATGTAGCAGAAGTGATGAGTTTCTTGAGATTAGCTGGTTACTACAGATGATTTGTAGAAGGCTTTTCCATTATAGCAGCTCCAGTCACAAAATTGACAAGGAAGAATCAAAAGTTTGTATGGACAGAAGAATGTTAGAAGAGTTTTGAGGAACTAAAGAAGAAACTCACAACTGCACCAATTCTGACTTTGCCTTCTGATAGTGATGGATATACAGTATATAGTGATGCTTCGAGGAAAGGGTTAGGTTGTGTGCTGATGCAAGAAGATAAAGTGATTGCTTATGCTTCCAGATAATTAAAACCCTATGAAATTAACTATTCCACGCATGACTTGGAATTGACTGCTATAGTCTTTGCATTGAAAATATGGAGACATTACCTATATGGAGTTACCACCAGGATATTTACAGATTACAAGAGTCTTAAATATTTGATGAGCCAAAAAGAGTTAAATTTGAGGCAAAGAAGCTGGTTAGAATTATTGAAAGACTATGACTTGATGATAGACTACTACTCGGGGAAACCAAATGTAGTAGCAGATGCACTGAGTAAGAGATCTACTATGGCGCATGTGAAGATGATATATCTACCTTTATTGAAGGAATTATCCAAGCTTAAGGTGAAGTTGAGACAAGTTGAATCTGGTGGTATATTGGCTAATTTTAGAGTAAGGCCAGTATTGAAGGAGAAGATTAAAGAATTGTAGGAACAAGTTGAATACTGAGCAAGCTTAGAGAAGGAATTAAAAACGGTAAGCCTTTGGAAATAGAAGTAAGAGAAGATAGACTGATGGTAGTAGGAAATAGACTGTGTATTCTAGATATGCAAGAGTTAAAGGATGAAATTTTAGATGAGGTGCACAATGCTTCATATGCAATGCATTCGGGAAGTACAAGAATGTACAGAGATTTAAAAGAACCTTTTTGGTGGCGAGGAATGAAGAAAGATGTTGCTCAGTATGCTAGGAAATGCTTGGTATGTCAACAAGTTAAAGCGGAACATCAAGTGCCCGCTGGTAAGCTTAAGCCCTTGTATATTCCTGAATGGAAATAAGAAAAGATTACTATGGATTTCTTGATGGGATTAGTAAGGACCAGTAGGAAGCGTGATGCAATATGGGTGATTGTTGATAGGCTAACCAAGTCCACACATTTCTTGTCAATTAGACAGACAGATTCTTTGAATTCTTTGGCCAAGAAATACATAGACGAAATAATTAGACTTTATGGGATTCCCA
>JAOQMS010000008.1:19441965-19460387 GCA_027563885.1 Erythroxylum longipes
ATATTCTGTTAAAATGTTAATGTGGTTGGAAATAAAATTATTGTTGTGTGATGGCTTTTGGATGGATTTTCTTTAAGTAAAATTTTCTAGATTGGAAGTTTGTATGTATGGAACTGAAAGTCAGATTTAGTTCTTGTGGTTGTCGTTAGAAATCCAAGAAAAAGATCTACAACTTTTATGAAGACACCTTTGTCTAATTTTGCCTAGATCAGTATAGTTTACGCCTTGAAGTTTCAGATTTCATTATATACATATATATATAATAGATGAACGAAAATAGAGAATAAGGGTTAAAATGAAATCTGAAACTTCAAGGCTTAAATTGCACTGATCTAGGCAAAATTAGACAAAAGTGTCTTTATGAAAGTTGTAGATCTTTTTCTTGGATTTCTAATGACATAAAGTTTGTAATTTTTTATTTTATGGATTGAAAGTTATGCGGTTTTGAAGCAGGTGTGTACGAATAGGATGTCGTGATCGTGCTTAAGCATGATCGCGAAAATCCAAAATTTACTCGCAAGTCGCGATCATGCCAATCGCAATTCTCACGCCCGTGTATGGTCTTGTCACACCCGTGAATTTGATTTTTATTCTCCTCTCACGCCCCTGTATAAACTCTCACCCCCATGGCTCTTTTACTTACCTCTCACACCCGTGATAATTTTTCTTACGCCTCTAAGAATTGGCCGTTTTGTCACGACTGTGATAATTCCATGTCACAGCTGTGACACTTCTTCTCATTATCAAGGCTGTGACATTTTTATGTCATAGTCGTGACACTTCTTTGAATTTTCATGGCTGTGACATTTTTATGTCATGGCCGTGACAATTACAAATGTTGGACAAAAACATTTTATTGGTTAAATTCTAAGTGATTATATGTGTTGTCCGACCCATTTTAATTTATTTTCATGTTTAAAATTATTTGATGACATATCATTATTTTTTGTTTCATTTAAGAAAAAGTCCCACCATGAATTTTCTTTCTAATTTTTATTTATCTGTAATTTATTTTATTAAAATTTCCCAAATTTTGGCACATAGTGGCCATGAAATCCGAATTGAGACCCAGGCCCAACAGTATATCTAACAATTACTTAAGTTAAGTGGCATTATATAAGGAAATATCAAATGTAAAATAGGGAATGGTAAATTAGAGTCATTTTTCTATGATAACTGGTGCCAAAGACATCTCCCTTTTAGAATTCAATATTTTATTCCTTTATTGAATAGGCTACTAAGTAATGTTGAGGTAGATGAGTGGACAAGGGGAAACTAGTTCCTAAAGAAGTAGTGCAATTTTAACCTTAATATCAATATAATTTGAATAAGGAAGATGGATATATATGGTTAGGCGGGAACTTAGGGAAATAGAAAAATGGCTTATATAAGTACTCAATAATGATAAAATGAGAAAGGTGTCTACTACCTAAATTATCATTCCATATGCAACTGATGGCTAGAGGAAGACTAAGTTCACTTAGTAGGCTACATTTATGAAACATGAACAATATTTGCTTCCTGTGTAAAATGAATGTAGAATCCTTGGATCACATATTCTTTAGGTTCATTTTTTACTATAAGGTCTGGAATTATATTGAGAAATTATGCTATCTAGATAGAGTTAATGATCAATTCCAAAAGACAATATTATAGTTTCTCTCCACTACACTCCTATAGGAAAATAAATCACTTTTGTTGATTACCTTTGGTTCTTTTCTCTATAAACAATAAGGGAAGAAATGTGAAGTGTTTTAAGAAAGTGGATGAAATAATTATTATACTTAAAATTGAGACAATAAAGGAGAAAAGGAAACTAATAATAATGAGCATAATGACTAAAAACCACAGTAGGTTATTGGCTATATTCTGGAAAGTTTGCTATAGGAAAGTGGAATTAGGAGTATGCAATCCTAAAAATAGAAATGATGACAGACTCTTATCTCAAAATCAATGTAAAATGAATAGCCAAGAAGGATATTAAATAAAGTCTAATGATAATATATAGGCAAGCCTTGCGCTTTGTAGTACGATGTATTAGTTAGAGCTTTTGAAGGTCTTAGGACTTTGAATAGTGTAGGACAATGCATAATACTAGCTTTAGGTCTTTCGATTAATTTAATTTATTTAACTTAAAAAGAACAAAAATAATTATATTTTTAAAAAATTAAAGAATATATTATTAAGCTTTAAGGAGGAAAGTGGCCTAATCCAATATAAGTTCTAAAGCAACCATAATATTCATTTAGATATAAGGCATATTTGATGCTTGTATTAGGAGTAATGTTGGTGCCTATTTTAGTTCTAAAGATGATCCTAGTGCTTGTGTTAAATCCTAACTAGCACCAATTTAATCACTACTTTAAATTTAAACTTTTAGAGAATTATTTAGTCACATGATTCCTTCCATTTATCCTTTATCTTGGTTCCATCTTCAAGCTAGAACTCTTGCTTTAGGATTTTGTTTTAGTTTAGCCATGATGATTTCCCTTATCTAAGCTGATGAAATTTGACTAAACATCTTTTGGTCCTAACCCTTTCCTTTAGATATTCTTTCAATTCTTTCCCTCTAAATAGTTTAGACACCATATCCTAAAGTTGTCGTAAATACAGTTTATTCCTTTTCCATTAGTTGTTGCGTCTTTATTATTATATTATCCTATTCATCCTCTCAGTAATGATGATTAGAAAGAGCTTGAATTTCCGTCCATAACACTTTTGCATAGTTAAATTTAAAAAAGAGATAGTCCCTTAATTTAGTCTCATTATTGTTGAGTTTGTTAATTGGACTATTTTCACCAACTCTTGATTCTATCAAGAGTGCTAAACTTGCTCTTTATAGTAATACCATAGATAAAAGATATCTAAGGAGGGTTTTTCTTAAACCATACCAGTTTCCTCTAGTTTACCTTAGGTAGAGAATTTTTGAATATTTGATGGTAATATTTATTGGTAAAGAGGGTTAATAAATCTTTCTACCACCTAATACTATCCTTTTGATGTTGATTTGGATTATACCTGGGTAAATTGTCTTGAACAATAGAGAATCCTTTGAATTTGATGTGCCATACATTACCTCTTACTAGCTCCTTAACATTTGCTTTGGGATTAAGCATGTGTTTTAAGTGAAAAGCTTCAAAAGATAGGTGTAGAGGTCCTAACGTACTCTAATTATCAAACAATAGCTATGTGATTTTTCTATTCCTTATCCTCTGCTTAATTTTCCATTATCACTTTTCCCTTAACTTAAAGATTTATGTCATAATCCAAGAAGTGTCAAATCAAGCCTAATTTCCTATAAGCTGTTGTTCTCCAAATAGTGTCTATTAAACCCATTGCACCCACAGTGTCTCCTTATTTGTAAGAATCCTCTTAATTCTTTTATGAATTAACATTGTTGGTATTCTGTATTAGCATTACTCTTAGGCATCCCCATTTTTTGGCAATCCTATATCAACCTAGTTAAATTTAATATAAGATTTCTTATAAGCAAACCTAGTTTATAAGAAGTTTCTTATCACTCATTTTAGGGATTTTGCGAGACATTTTATTAATATCATATATTAAGACTAGTAAACATATAAGTTATTTATAATAGACATGATGAGTTGGAACCTTTCCATATATGTTAAATTTTTATTGCAATAATGCCCAATTCTCTTATTAAACATATTAAACAGAGCTTAACAATCTCCATATGATGTCTTTCTGGTTGTAACAGGAACATCTAAATATGTGAAAGGAAGATTTTTAATCTTCATTCTAGAGATTATACAGAGCCATTGTGCCTATTGACTAGCTTTAGTTGATACTAAGATATAACCTTTATATTGTTTATAAGAAGACCTAATAGCCTACTAAATAATTGTAATAAACTCACCAGATTGATAATTAAGGTTGCATTAGAACTATAAAATATAAGTAAGTAATCTAAAAATGAAAGATTGAACACACTTAACTTGCCATATTTGTTATGAAATTTAAAATAGGATTATATTTTGATGTTATGATGAACGAGTCTACTTAGTACCTATACACAAATTGAGAATAAAAATGGTGACAATAGGTCACCACTCTCCATATTGTCACCACTCTCCATCCTTTAAATACTTCAAAAAGTTATCCATTTATAATGACAATAAAAGATGTGGTTATAATATATTGCTTAATAAAAATGGTGAATTTTTATAGAAAACAAAATTATCTAAGGATTGAATACTGACTTCTCAATTCATAGAATCAAAGGCATTTTGAAAATCTATTTTCATAACACAACTTTTAATAGTGCCATTCCTTTAGTAACCTTTGAGGAGCTCCTTAGTCAAGAGAATGTTGTCCTATATATTCCTTCCCCTGATATAAGATCCTTGAGATTTGCTAATAAAAGTTCCTAACACCTCTTGGATATGATCTTATACAAAGTATTATAATATTAGATAGGCCTAAAATCCTTGAGTGAATTAAGGCTAGGTACCTTTGGGATTAGACAAATGTTAGTTGGCCTAGCCCAACTTGTGTCGCTCCAACAACCAGCGAGGACCACCTCAGTATACAATCGCGTGTAGTAACTAGGAGTCCTATTACACCTAAGGCCAACTTCCATTCACCAAACCAAGGTTTATCTTGTGTAGTGATTATGAATCGTATAAGGTGCAAATCGTAGACAGTTGATGTATCAAACTAGACCAATGGATATGACCAAAAAGGCCTTTTCACGAGCCAGGATCGAATCGGTGCTTTCCAAATGTACAGGTCTGGATGTCAATCTCTCTGATCTTAACTTTTTAACTCGGTTCGACATGCCTACTTCCAGTGGGAGTCCATTTATTCTCTCCATCTGAGATTTTAAAAATATACCAACTATGGGTATTTTACCATCAAATAGCGACAGTCATTTTCTAACATTATCGATCTTAGCCTTATTGACCTTAATTTTTATCAAGCTTTATGATTCCTTGAAGAAAAAATCATTAAGCCTATCTAGGCTTGGGGCTTTATTTGAGTTAAGGCTCAATTTTCAATATCTTTAGTAGTGAGATGTCTAATAAGGGCCAGCTTATTCTTTAATTACTACTTTTGGAATGAAAGAATTAAGTACCTGTATAAATGAGCAACAATTAGTAGATATGTCTAAGGTTTTTTTTAAAGAATTTAGGAACCTCTTTCAACTCCATTTTTTCCCAAATTATATCTCTATAGTATTCCTTCTAACTTGGATGGCATTAAATAAAAAAACTGAGTTCCTATCTTTGTCTTGTATTCATTAAAGTATTGATTTATACCTCACGATTAATAGGCATTAATGGCTTTGACATACTTGATTAGAGTAGTGTTTTCTCCATTAATCTTGGTTGTGTTCCTAGGATCTTAATATAGACTGGTGTGTACTTATATTAGAAGGCTCATGCTGTGTTTAATGTCTAGGCTTTTACTGGTCATATATCACTAATGTACTCCTTTGAGTTTCCTTTTCACCATTTTGCAATTTTTTCCCTATTCACTTCTTCTGTCGTACGTATTGATACTACCTCTTGGAACCCATCTAGTATTGGAAGATAGTTTATAAATTTAAAAAGAGAGATTTTAAAGGGAGCTATAGCCCTGTTATGAATCTTAATTAGTGAATGGTTTGAGGGGAGGTAGTTACTGAAAATACCTTGTTTTTTCTTAATTTCATTTACATTAGTGGTCAACCATAACTCTATGATTCTTCTTTTTTATTTTTTGCTTTATATGAATTTTTTTTAATTTTAGAATTATAGTTATAATATTATTGATGTAGGATTTGAACTCATAATAAAGTGACTTCATATTTATACATCCTTATGATTATGAGGCAAGGAGCTTACTAATGAAATCAATTCATGTTAAAGGCTCTAACATCCAATTCCTTCCGTAAAGCAGTCATTTCTAATGACAAATTTATAGCATAAATAAAAGTAAAACATTCCTTATTTTTATTCAATTTTATCTTAGTAAAAAGGTGTAAAGCTTGATCATTGAAATGGAAATTAGAGAGTATAAACTTATCATGGATATAATTGCTACTATTCTTCCATTATGGTGAACATTATGGTTATTAATGATTTTTAATTACTTTTTTGAACTAAATTCTCCTACAATAGTCTTCTTTTAATTGTGTTTCCAAAAAGACAATTAACATTGCTTTATTAAATAAAGATATTATGAAAGAATCCACTGGCTTTTGGATTATTAAGATCTTTGACGTGCCCAACTAATGCTGACATTAAGGGAGTTATGAATAAATTATAGTTTTTCTAAAAAATCATATAATTAATTAATAAAATTAGAATAAAATAGTCTAGTATATAAGATTAGTCTAGTTTAGTAAGAAGCTAGCTTAGTGAAGAGATAACAAAATAACTCAAACCAACTATTAGGAATTATAACTCCTAGCAAATATGCTTGCTAGTGAATAAAGGATGAAAACCTCAATGGTATTATGTCCCCCCATTATAAATTCAATAAACAAAGTAGCTAGGGACACATTGAGCAAGCCAAATTACAAGCTAATGTAGCCGACCTTGCTAAATTCAATAGCTTTTGTAATAAGCTTTCAGTGGATTCTGATTCCTTTTATATGTTTTTTTGTTGTTATTGATCCATTTAAAATAAACCAAATGCCACCCTAAACAATTTTAGGTCTCCTTCAGCCTGAAGTTTCAATTTAGATGCCCAAAATATTATCTCATATTATAAAGTAAAACTACACAACATGTCAAAAAGTTAAGGAATTTTGGACCATATTTCACTGGAAAATTTGCATTGCCAGAAAATATGATCAAAGATTTCATTGATATTAACTCAAAATACATCTCAGATCAAGTATTGGAAAATTTAGTGAATCTCTAGTCCTTAGCCTTATAGGGGATGATGTATAAATCTCATACCAATTTAAACCAAGGCTACTTGACTTAAGGATCTAGGTAGAGTTCTTTACATGAAGCTATAGAGAACTCCTTGGTGTTATAGGACATCAAGTAGATTTCATCAGGCTTGGTGGAATTTGTTGTGTATCGAGGTAAGATATCTTTAATAACTTTGACACCTATTAAAAAGTGAGCATGTCAATTTCAGGTGTTTAGTTAATAAGTGCTTTCATTTTGATATCTTAAGGTAGGAAGAGCCTGAGAGCATTTATTTATTCTATCTTGTATAGTAGACCTCTTTCATTCTAAAACATAATATAGAAAATGTTATTTTCCCTATGCCCATTCTTAGACTTGATGTAAGGTTAAATAACTTCCCTCTTAAATTTGTTTTAGAGCCCAAGAAAAATATATTTAGACTTAATTATATAGATGCTTTGTCCTTTTAAGGAAATATATGTGAATCCATTGAGCAAAAAGGCACCTATTTATTAGAGTTAATTTGCCAAAATATTTTTATCACCATGAGTTTTCTCATAAGCCTGGTATTTGGGATGCCTAAACCTATACTAGTTTTTGGTACATACTTTAACGTAACTAATCCTAGAATGCTTTTTTCTAGAATTGTACCAGTCTAAAGGAATCATAAATAATTTAATCAAAAACCTTTGAAATCTCCTTTAGGATACTTAGGTGTGAACACTAGTAAGTATTGAGGTTGCTAGGCCTAGAAATTACTAGCTAAATTATTCCCTCATAGGATAGGAATTGGTTGCAACAATTATTTAACTTCCTTTGGATTGATTCTATAAGAGGTAGACCAGTCCATATTGTGTAGCTTTCTTACTGTTATTAGTACTATAATATATTTAAATTTAAGTTGGAATTGTTTTATTCCTTCAGAAATGGTTCAAGCACCAGTTCACCAATAACACCTGCTAAGAAAAAGATTTAGCTCTTACTATGGTAAACTCCAAACTTGAGATTCTTTTAAAGGTATCTAAGGAGTTTAGCATAAGGGCAAGTGATGTGGGATTGGTACTATAAAAAGGAAATAAATCATATGTAAACATCAAATTCAAAATCTCAAGTACCTTACACTTATAATGGTATTTAAAGTTTGTTTTGAAGAAAGCTAGCTTTATTAGTCTAGAAAGAACCTCCATGCTTAGTGCAAACTAATACGGTGAGAGTTAGTCAACTTATCAAATTCCTTGGCCTACTTTATAATCCTTAGTTGGTTCATCATTTACAAGGATTGAATAAAAGGCTGAAGTAACAAACAGTCTTATCTAGTAGATGAATTTTGAGGGGAATCCATAAGGCTACAATGAGCTAAAGAGGCAATTCTAGTTTAAAAAGTCAAAAGCTTTTTAAAAAATTAACTTTCAGGGCATAACTCTAGACTGTTTCCCTCAAATGATAGTCCTTAAAAATATCTTGAGTAATTAGAATAAGGATACATTTCTGGCCTTATTTTTAGCCTATTTGTAATAAATGACGTTGCAATATGCAATTTGCCTAAAGTCTTAAAAGTTAAAATTCATTTTCCACTTTTAAGATAAAATGTGTATGAGTCTTATTTAATTTAGTAAGTATTTAGCCACTTGTTGAAGAAGTACATCACTAAACTGATGAATATCCAGTTTAGTCCCAAAGCTCTGAGAAAACCTTGCATTAAAACCATTAAGTCTCAATGCCTTATCTAGATGAATATTGAAGAGAGTGCTCTTTACTTAATCTTTATATTCTTATTTAGGTCATTAACAAGTTGAGTTGTGAGTCAGGCTTTGAACTCCTCTAAGATCAACTTAATTTTTGAATCAGTTCCCAATAATTTCATTAAGTAATCATAGGCTACTTCTTCCATTATTTCCTATTCATAGGTGACTGAATCACTAACATATTAAAAGGATGTGATCTTATTCTTATTTCTTCAAGTTTGAATGGAAGTAAAGTAGAATTTTGCAATTGTATATCCATCTTTTAATCATCGAATTCTAGACTTCTACTTTAATTGTGAGTGGTAATTGTTCAGGAATGTTGCATAGTTTCTCAAAGCTTCGACCTCTAGTAATTTGAGTTTAAGGTCTGTCATAATAATAGAAAGGCATTCCTAGGATTTGTAAAGGGCAATGAAAGGCCCTTCTTATCTAATAGTAAAGAATTTTTGTTCTTCCTCGAAGTAGACTTTAGCTTAATTTTTATTACTTTCAATTTATATTGACAAATGAAAGTATAAGAGCCATTGATTGTGTATTTTGACCTCTCTTAATAACCTCTCCAATATTAGGGTGATTGAGTAGAGACTTAAAAAACTTGAAAAAGTACTTTCTCTTGCTCCCTAAAACTTTTTCTTAGATGAAATAGAAATGTGATCAGATGTTAAATAATTGTAGAAAGATGTAAAGCTTAAAGGGAAACTTGAGAGCCAAGTAGTGTTAACTAAGCATCTGTCTAATTTCTTTTTAAAAAAACCATTAGCTATATTGTTTATTGCACCAAGTGAAAAAAAATTACAATTAAAGTTCAATTCAACTAGGTTTAGATTCTTGACAGTAATGGAGAGGTCTTAATTCCTATGCTTTATAAGGTGTTTAAAATCTTGTACTTCTTGAGTTGAGGAGTATAATTAACACCACCAACTATAACCTATAAGGTCAAGGAATATGAGTTTAAATGAGCAAGTTCATCTAATAAAATTTTCCTTTAAAAGTCATAATTTAAATCATATATGATAGTAATATGCAAGATTATTTAGGAGTTTAAGAGAAGCACATCACATTGTAAGAGTTAGTTTGAAAAGGTCTATCTTTGAAGTCAAAAAAGCAATAGATTAAAAAAGACTAATGTGTCCATTATAGTGAGCTCAATAATTACTAAGAGTTACCCAATTCTTCTCTAAAGGCTAGAGATCTTTATGAAATTGGTTTACTTTTATTTTATTTTCTACATTGCCTACAAAATTTAGCATTTTTAGGGATGAGAAAATCCTTAAGCACTTATTGCTTATTAAGGCTATTAATGCCTCTATATTTTATAGTATAAAATTCATTTTAAGGGGAGTTAAGTGCTTTCATCCTCTTTAATTTGCTACAAATATTAGTTAAACTTATAGAGTGTTGAGATTATTAGACTTATTGTTAGGAAAGTTTGTGTACTTCTTAGCTTTTTCAACTTGAGTTAGTGGCATCTCCTTATCCAGATTCAAGGAATAAGTTATTTCCTTCTTTGCCTTGTTTAAAAGGATCTTTTCTTGTTCCTTCTAGTGTGGTAGGTTCGCTACTACTTTACCATTTTTTTAGTACTTTGTTTTCTTCTTGGCCTTATTTCTAAGGAAATTAATTAAAAATCATTAAACTTATCATGTCTCTTCTGATTTATGTATTTGATCCCAAGAGACTTGGTTGAGTATTATGGTTAAATAGTGCTTATAAGGTTCCCTTATCTGCATTTATATTGTTCAAGTTAACATCTTATAGATTTACTTAGTCTTTTTATTTTAAAACTTAAACTTGTTCTCTCTTTGTTGGATTCTATAAGTAAGAGAATTTTAATATATCATCTATTAGTATACCATCCTTAGCTAACTTTTTAATCTTAATAAATTCATAAAGATCCTTGTTAATAACAACTTCAATATATATATGGGAAAAACTTATACCCTTAAGGTTTGTTGTTTTTTCATCCAAGATTAGGGGAAATTGTTAGATCTAGCAATATGGTTCATACCCACTAGTATTTATTTTGTATATAATGGAAGTTAACCCAAATAGGGATGAAGTTTAACCTATTTTAAACTAAATATAGCCTTCGACTCCATTTTTAAACATTATAGGTCAACCTTGAATGTGCTAGGTTCCTTGCTTAATTACTTTGTCTATGTTGTCATACAAGGAGAATTTATAAACAAAGAAATCATCTTCATTTATTAAGATATCTTCCAGCCCCATTTTTCTTTAGTTGATATTTTCCTAGTGATTAACTTACAAGAAAATAATCTATTGTTAAGATATTGCCCACAATGACCATTTACAACTTCTTTGCCCTAAACTGGAGGATCTCCTTAGATGAAGACATATGATCATCGACCTAAAACTTAGGAACACAATAAAGTTTTCTAAAGGTAAATGGGTCTCTTACCATCTTATTCCAAGTTACTTTGGTATACATTACCTCTGCATTTTCCACTAGTGGTGCTTTAGGGTAGTTGGTGCAGATGCTAGAGTATGCAATATGGTAGGGAATGCTTGGTGGAGTTAAGGTTTGGAAATAAAATCGAAGTAAAGAAGACAACATTCTTCTTTATGGAAAGGTTAGTGGAGCTAGTCAAGACAGATGGTATGTTTCCTTTAACAATAAAAAATTGTCAAATTACAATAGATAGGAAAGTGAAAGTTTAGGTAAGTAGGCTAAAATAGGAATAAATAGGTTTATAAGAAAAGGTTGCGATTAGGTGAGTGAAGGCTAGATAAGAATGAGCTTTAGTCTTCATACTAGTTTTCTTTTCAATGTAAGATTGAATAGCTCTAAATTATCTTGAACTTGTTATTTCTAATATTGTTAAAAAGTTTTCCTATAGATTTGTTTAATTCCCCTATAATATCTTTTGTCCTTTTTATTTGCTTCTTTTTTATAGCTTAATAATTATTTTCGTTTAGCTCTATTTGATCATTTTGGTTATTATTGTCTCCTTATGTAGAGAATTCTTCATTTTTTCTTAAGAGTTTTCCTTACCTTTTCCTTTTATAGCCTCCTTGTTTAGTTCATTTAGAAGTTCTTCAATTATAGGCTCTAAGTTTTCCTTATTAACTTGTTTCCCCATAGAGCTAGGCTCTTCATTTCGATCAATAACCACCCTTTTCAAATAGTTTAATAGTTTTCTCCACTCCTTCCCTTATTGTTTGAGAGTTGATTTCTAGTGATACGAAACTATAACTAAGTCCTCCAACATCTTATATTATTCATTCAACCTCATTATTGGCATTATTTTAGGCAAATTTTGACTAATATAATTTTCATATAAAGCCTCGCATAACTAATTCTCTTAATTGAATTTACGATTTCATCTCTACAAATTGGCTTCCCCATGTAACTAAATAGATAATTCAATGATTAACTAATACTCTAGTGAAACATTTTGAATATTAGTCCACGTAAGTAATTGTTTCATTTTCAATTGCGTGTTTCATTTATAGTTGTTTTATATACATATCAAGTATCCATTTTTGCAAAATAAATTGTCTTATCATTTTAATGATAGGGACCATTTTACATGATGTTTTATACATTCTCTTTCATGACAAACTAAAAAATGAAGCGTCCTTATTCATTAATCAAAACCTGTTAAAGACTTAACATCTTCTAGTTTGTTCTAGCTTAAGCATGAATCACAAGATAATCTAACCTTTTGTCTATTAAAGACCTAACTAATTATGGCTCTCATTTAAATGACCCTCACTTCAAGATCTCTTTAGGTGGAGCCATTATATTTTTACGAAAAAATTCTACAACCCCAATTGTAATAGGACTGCTCTTATCAAATCTATTTTTTTTTTACTTCCTGAAAGAGGGAAATAACTAAGCTTATTATTTGGTGAGGTTTATCTAACAACCTCACACCACATTCTTCTTGCATTTTTATATTATTTGTTTTCTTTGACATCAACTTCATATATATTATGATTTATTTTAGGCCTAATAACCTCTACAGGTTCTAGATTCTTAAGTGATTTTGGCACCACTTGACTAGAGGAGCAATTCTAGAGATAACCTAAGAGAGGGATAAAATTTAAGTTTGAAAGTTTGAGCTGCATCCTCTTTAGGAAAAGGGAAAAGGACCATTAAAAAATTTAAATAAATCTTTACTTTTTAGGAATGGTAGAATATCCAAAAGAGAAATTAAAAAAAAGAAAAACTTGAGCTAAGGAGGAGATAGGGAGGGGACCAGTAAGGAATAGCTAGATAAAAATTAAAAAGGAAAGTTGAACAAGGTAGATCTAGTGAGAAGAAGGTGGAGAGAAAGCAAAAGCAGAGGAAAATGGGCTTCCTTAACTGCACCTCAAGAAGTAACCAACTATCATATCAAGCTCTAAGCAAACTAATAAAGGTTTAGGAATCAAATAAAACATAATAACCATTAAAGAATTTGAGGAGCTGTAATCATCAAAAAGAAGGAAAAAGAGAAGTAAGAGCATCTCTCTAGAAGTGAGATTGATAATACGATTAAATTTTATTAGACTAGGCACTAATCACATAATTTATGTTTAACTGAAGCATTGGCTGATAAAAAGTTAAATTGTACATTATAACTAGCTATAGATTGGTTAATTTATATTATTTTGATGTTTATGATATGTTATTAGATTTTAATCTTGATGTATAATTATAAATTAGGGTAAAAGACATAAATCTCCCACATAGTTTAAGAAACTTTAAAAAAACCTCTTAATTTTAAAAGTCTTAAAAGAACTCCTTGTTTTTTTATTTTCTCAAAAGAATATGTTCTTTTTTACTGCATTTAAAAAATAATGATGACACATACACAATATGAACATCACACATGGATCAATGAAATTGTGTTTAACATGTTGATTCAACCTAGTTCTTAAACTTGAACCTAACTAATTAAACTTAATCCAAAATAATGTATTATAATTTATGAAATTATTAATTTAAGTCCAATTTAATTTGTATTGAGGGGTTTAAGAGTCATGAGATTTTATTATCTCATGTATAATATTTTTGTTTCTTTATTATTCCATGTATGATATTTTTGTTTCTTTCATTTTTATCTAACTTAATAAATTCAGTCACCTACCAAATTGTTTTATCTTTTAACTTTATATTGTTACCTACTTAAAGGAGAAATTATGGATGAATCTTATGAGATGGTATAATGATCATTTAGTGTTCTAATATGATTTTAAAACTATTATTTACCTAAAAGGGATAATTGTGAGATGGTATAATGACCATTAAGTGTTGGAATATGATTTATAAATTATTATTTACCTAAAAGGTATAATAGTTTATAATATCTTTTCATACTTGATACATCAAAACTCTTATTTGCATTACTTTTAGGAAAAATTGAATTGATTATGAAGGTGAAAATATTACAAAACAAAGTTCCAAAACCCAAACTCATATAAAAAGCTTATAAGTTTTTTCTTAAAAAATGAACAAGCTTATGATTTAACTATGCTAAACCATTAATAACACCAACATTGGAGCCTTTACTGTCAATTTATAAATTAACTTATAATAAAGATCACTCAGGAAGTATCAACATCCATTAATATTGAGTTATTCTTTGACTAAATCCCTTTAAATTCTTCAAGATTTTGCAATCTTGGTTTAAGAACTTTTTATATCTTCATTATGAAACAATTGTTATCTAATACATTGTATGCATTCTTCCTGGACCTTTAATATGGCCTCTCTACTCCTTTGAAGCATTTTCTTAGCCTTTCCCTCCATATCATAAAGATACATCTACGAAAGCTTATTAGAAAAATAGTTTAGATACCTTTAAGGATTGCCTGATCTTTTGCAACTAGTTAATGATTATATCAGTTTTGTTAACGTGGAAAATGTTCTAAGTAGATTTCTATATTATGAAATTACATTCAAAGAATAGATGGAATTAGGTTTCTTCAGCTTCTTTACATAAGCAATATGCACCTGACATATTAAGAAAACTCAATCTATCTGTATTAGCCACTATTTCTTTGACAGTTAACCGTAGTAGAAAAGATGCCTAAGGAGCTAGATTTTAGTTCCAAACCACCTTGTGCCATTTATTAGCCTCCTTTTTTAATCTTGATAGCTCATTTTAAGACCTCCTTATGAATTGACCTAACGTAGTACTAAATCATTTATAGCTCTCCTTTCTAAAATTTGACTATAGCTAGGGATAATATGTTCTAAATCGGCAGGGACATGACACCATTGGTTAAAGTCAATCCACACTCTTAACTTTGTCATTTATAAGGAACCTATCTCTTATACAAATGAAAAAGTTGTAACTGATGAATAGGTCCTATATTACTCCAATTATCAAAAACAACAAAGTTATTGCACCAATCCCAACTAAACATCTAATATTCCCTATAATATTTCCTTTAATTTTTAGAAATTGAGATAGACCCCAAGAGAAAAGGGCCTTATTTCTATTTTCTTTAAACTTTCACCCCATTAAGAATGGGTATTTATCCACTTCACCAATAAGGACTCCTTGTTCTCCATTAGGCTTTATATTATTTTCCCTTTCAAACCTTATTATCTAAGATGACAGCTGTAATTCCCAAGCTTCCTTTAATGAAAGAATTTGACATAATGCTCCATTTAACCTTGGCTAGTACTTTCATTTTGTCTTTTCCACCCTATAAGAAGTTCCTTATTAGTTTCTTTAGTGATTTGATTACGCCTTTACTAAGGAATAAATAAGATTCCAACATCTATGAAGTGAATTGATTATTAATCTTATCAGTAGTAAGCTTTTAGCTTGAGATAGATCTATGCTACACTAACTCCTTAGTCTCTTTTTAACCTTGTCTATCAAGGGTCAGAACTCCTTGAATTATACCTTCTTATTTGATAGAGGGTAGCTAAGATAAGTGAAAGGAAGTTTCTTAACTTGAAAACCAACCAAGTTTGAGAGCAAATTTGCAAATAGGAAGTACTTATCGAGATAACTATATGACTTTTGTTTCAGTTTATAATCGAGCCCCACAGTTCTCTGAAGGTATACAAGGATTTAATTTATGATACTTACTAACCTATCATTTGCGTTAGATAAAAGGATTAAGTCATTAATAAACTCTAAGCTGAACAAACAAAGTTTCTTGTATTTAATATAGTACTGGAGACTAAGATCATTAAATATATTGTGCTTGATTTGTGTAATAAAAGCCTCCATACATATAATAAAGTGGTAAAAGGATATAAGGTCCCTTTACCTCATGCCTCCCCCCCTTTGAATAAGTTAGAAGGTTATCTATTTATTAAAACACTAAGGAAGTGGTGGATATTAATAGCTTCATCTAGTTCCTGAATTTTTAAAGGCCTCTAAATACCTCAATTAGTTGAAGAATAAAATCCCAACTAATTGTATCATAATCTTTATAGAAATACACTTTCAAAGCGTAATTTTTAGGAGACTTTTTTCCTTATGTATCCCTTCAACAATTCTTAAGCAATCATCACATTATTCTCAATTCATATCCCCACTAGGAAAGCTCCTTAAGTATCATTGATCGCTGATTTTATCACTTTCCCCAAATAATAGTCAGCAGTTTGGATATGATTTAGTATAGAAAATTACAGCAAGATATGGGTGTTTATTCACCAAATGATTCAATATTAGCAACCTTTAGAACTAAATAGATGATGGTCTTATTTTACCCTTCTCAGAAAATTCCAGTGTTGCTTCTACAACTATCTCTCTTATAATTAGCCAAACTTTTGATAAAAATTTACATTTACACCTTATGGCCCAAGCATTAGGTTACATTAAGCTTAAAAACTACCCTCTTAACATTTTGAGTAATAGAAATCTACTAAGAAGTTCCATTTCATCATCCTTAAATTGATTATTTATGAAAGAGATCAGTACCTATAGGGAGGATCTGCTACTAGCAATTATTCCTAATGAAATTTTGAATTACCTGAATGCTTCATCCTTGAGATCATTTTTCTTTATAATCATCATCAATTTTTGCTTAATTAAGGAGAAAATTATGTCACCATTCTTTCTAACCAAAATTGAATTATGAAAGGACTTTGTATTTCTATCCCTTATTTTATCCAATGTTTAACATCTCACTACCATAGAGTACAGCCCCAAACATCCAGAGGAAATTTAAGTACATATCCTATGACAGTGACATGTTAGAGCAATCATAATCATTTATATGGCATTATCAGAATAACAGAAGACTTAACTCCTCTTTTCATACATTAACAAAAGGTACATTGTAGCAGTACTTTCATTTAACAATATTTACATTATCATAAACATCTCTCTTTATACAAAAGATCTACATGTAAAGAAAACTACTTAAACATAACTACAACTCCTCAGATGCCAAGTGACAGACCTTTGAGCCATAACTTAATCCAAATCGATCTTCTAGAATACCTTAAGAACCAGGTGTCTTGTCTCGTACCTAAAAAGCCACAGTGCAATTTTGATGAGTTTTGCGAACTCAGTGAGTGAACTATCATTGATGATCTCACTCATTCAACATCGCAAACATAACAGATATAAACCAAATACACAATAGTCTTCATTTCAGCAAATCATATCATCTTTTCAGTTAACATCATCATTTATCTCAGTTAATCATTTTATCAAAAGTACATAAGTGAGACATATCATACTATCATCACAATTTATAAGTATTTTCATAATCATATAATTCATAATCATGTACTAATGCAAATGCTTATGAGACTCAACTCTCTTTATTATTTGTTGTGACAAAGCACCTTCAGATACAAATACAAATATTGACTCGTATTGGGTTCAATTAGATACAGAAATCACAGAGCAAAGCTCTACGTTCAGAATTCTGAGCTTAAAGCTCTTTCAGACTAGCTACTCTGGTCATAATACCTTTATCTGATCATACATTTAATGTAATGCATCAAATCACAAAATATGCCATATAAACAACAATTACTTATGATGCAAAGACAGAAACTCATATTCATCGAACCTTAGTCCGGTATTCAACTTTCGTTGAGTATTCAGAAATCATTTAGAATGTCCAAACAGATATCATTCAGATTTCATATGTAAACAAAACAATTCCAATACGTTCCCAAATATCAATCTCCTCGAACCTTAAAGTCCAGAATTATCACAATCAATTCATTAATAGTTCAATATATGGGAATTAAATAGAAACAAAAATAAATCAATCCTAGTGATATCATCCAGGTTGACTCACAGTACGCTCCCATATATGCTATTGCTTGGATGGTCTGGCAATGTCTTGTTGATGACGTTCGACTTGAGCGTCTAAATACACATACATTGTAGACATTACTTTCATGATCAAACAAATACATATTCAATTATGCACATACATATATGTGCCATGTTCAATGAATGCCTAATGACTATCTCGGGTATGTTTCCTTAATCATAATTTATAATCATTCACATATTGTCACTTGGATATGTCTTGTTTGCATTTAGTTTAATATCTTAAGTAGAATTGATCATGATTAATTCATTAACCATACATTTACTAACTCTTTTCTATCATTACAAATATTTACATAAATCCCAATTCTTATTCCTTCATTCCTAATGCATTATTAATATCCTTTGGAATACATTTTTATTTATATGAATATCTTCATTCCTTTAACACTCCTTCATTCCAAACTTAGATGCATTGTTATCAAGAATTCTTTTCCTTAAAGTATAACATCAATTATTAATCAAAACTTATCACACATTTAACCAACTTTTCCAACATCAAATTATGTTCATTTTAAACCTTAATCAAGTCCAAA
>JAOQMS010000008.1:19466223-19500937 GCA_027563885.1 Erythroxylum longipes
TTGCTCTCTTCAACCCATTCTATATGTGAGACCTATTAGGTTCCCAAATATATTGGCAATGATTATAAATTCTAATTATAATTCATAATTAGAATTATATAAATTAAAAATCCTTTTAATTTATCTTTAATTCTTCAATTAAACAATTTATAATCATAGATCAAGATTGACATCTAGCAATGCATGATGACCACCCAAACATTTAGTAATGTCAAAGTGGTTTTGGCTAACCTTTTTTCTTGCATGATTTTTCCGTATAATTCAATCCTTTCATCATATAATGTTTTGATTAGATATAGAGCATGGAATTAATGTCTACTTTATTTATATTCCAATCATATTAATTCTCCGCCATTAGCTATCGATTCAATTAATGACATTTATAAACTATTTACAAAATGTCATTCCACCTTGGCCAAGGATTTTTCGAATCAATACTAATCGAGAACAAGGGAACATTCTCTCTAATTACTTTAAGGTGATGAATCTTATCTTGATCACTCAACTACCTTCATATAGTTCATGCTACATCCAATGACTACCAATTAAATGACCCATGAATAAATAGATCATAAGTAGTATCAAAACATAGCAATCCTCATACAAGATAACTTTGATAACCTTAAGTCAAAGGAGCATTTATACAATTATCACAATGAGAATTCCATAGACATACAAGTAATGTTCCAAATAGATTTCTCATATCGAGTCTGTTCAGTGAACTTGTTCTCTAACAAGCACTCAGACATTTGTTTAGGTATCTCTATACTTTAGCCTATGAGATCGACTACTTCCTTCATAAGGAAAAACACAACGCATGCTAGTCTTTTTACGTTCTATTAATGTCCAATCTTAATAGAACAATGACTAGGAACATTTAGGAATAATACATAAATGTAATATGAATCTCATAATTATAATCTCATTATAATTTCATTTGCAATGTACAATTATTCCATGAACTTTATCATATGCATCTAAATATGTACAAGATAAATAATGCTTTTAAATAATTTGTAACTAAACTATAACCAAAGCGATTAGCTGTAGGGTATAAACCAACAGTAACTTGAGCATTATTCCCACAAGCAAACTCTGAAGTTACAAAATAAGATAGTGTTGGTTATAAATTGTGTTTGACACCAATCTTTTCTTGCCCCTAATAGTCCCCCTTTTTTATCATCTAAACTTAAATTTTCGACCAAATCTTGACTTTATATACTGATTTCAACCTTCCAAATACCAAATCTTTCCTTTAAAATTCAAAACTCAAACATAAAATTATCAATTCATCATCTATTATGCATTTTTTTGCTATATGGAGCCTAAGATTTAGGAGTTTATTTTTTTTATAGTACTATTGAAAATATGACAATGTAAGGTGTCTTATTAATTTGTATAGTGATTAGTACATTAAAGTTCAATTTTGATTTTAATTAAAAACAATTTGAAAATGCGTGTAATAGTATTATTAATTTGGGGAGTTTTTAACCTTATATTATAAACTTTGGAATTGATTGTATTGATAAATTGCCTTATAATGCGGTCCTATACTTGCAAAATTATGGAAGAAGGGGCATGGAAATAATTCATTTAATATTTCAATTAAATGCTTAAAATTGTAAACTTTTTAATTTATAAAGAATTATAAAAAGTTAATATTATTAAAGTAGTTATTTATAATTTAACAATGTTACATATTAATTATTGTATTACTTTTAAGTTTTAAATTATAAATTTGATTATTTAATATTTTAAAAACATTAACTTAATTCACTCCACTTTGGAGAGCCATTAGCTATTTGATGAAGTTGGGAACATTTTGAGACACGAGTCATGAAGATGACAAAGAAAGCAGCCATCTTTTTTCTTTGTTATAAAAGCAACTATCTTTTATAACAAAGAAAGCAGCTATCTTTTTCCTGATAAAAATTTCGCAATTTGTTTCACCCTCTTCAAACACGTTCTCCGTCTTGCCGTGATCTCTTGAAAGTTGAAATCTCGAAGTCTCCATACCCAAAGAACAACTATTCCATCCTTCTCAGCTATGTCAGGCAAAGGAGCGAAGGGTTTGATTATGGGCAAATCCCCTGCTCAAACTAAAGACATAGAAAAAGACAAGAAGAAACCCATCTCTCGCTCCTCTCGCGCCGGTCTCCAGGTTCCTTCCTTAATATATGTTTTTCATGATTCTCAGAACTGCGGTTTGGTTCTGTTTATCATTCTTCTTTATGAATTAGTGGCATATACACGAGTAGAATAGAATAGAGACAAATTAGTCAATCTGTGCCTCATTGATGGATGGTCCTCTTTTGAGAGAACAGAGGAAAACTTCTGCTAGTATTAACTATGTGACCTGTTGGGTTTTGTTGGTTATTTGCTCCCTTACTTGGAATGTGAGGTTCGTGGCTCTTCATACTTTTTGTTCCTCAGTTTTAATGTTCATCAAGTGGATTACGGGCAGCAAATAAAAGGGTTCGAATCGTCAGGAGAATAGTTAGGAAAATTTCATAGGTGATGAATAATGAGTAACAATGCGAACGAGAGTAACATTACAGGAAATTAGACCTTAGATAAAGGTGTGAACTTTTAGGGCTTTGGTATGAAAACCATCAACATCCTTCACGATGTTCATGTGCAGTTGCAGTAGTTGGGGGAGTATAAGCTCTACGTTGTTTTTATGCAGGTTTGTGTGCCTTCTAGGATGTGCTATCTTACATAATACTTACCATATTGTTGTTACTGTATTGTCGGATATGTACTCCAGAAGCTAATAAAGATCATCCGCAGCTTATGTTGGCTTGAGGTGTATTAAGAACCAATTTAGTAGCAGATAATTAATAAGAGGATATTATTATCAAGATCTGCTATTTCAATAACCAACTGTGAACCCCTGTCTGGTTTATGTTGAGGGGGTTTAGTTTTATCCTGACTTCTATAGTGTGCATGATGTTACATGCAGAGGAAGACATTAATCACCACCTGCCCTTTTTTTTAGTGTTCCTTACAAATTAGATTAAGCTTTGGATCTTATGCACTTTATTCCAACTTGTCATTTCTACTTTATGCATTTTTTTTTTCTAAGGTTTTCAGTTTCTAGGCTACAGATGCATGGTTTTTTAGCTTGTACCCTAGAATGTACACAAAGAGGCTTAGGTTTAAACTTTAAATCTGGTAATCTGATTATATTCCATATGTTTACTCATCAACTCCTTCCAGGTTGCAGTTTTTGTGTCATATGAGTGATGTATGATGTTCTGTGATTGCTGTCCCGACTTGGTTCATACCTATAAAGTGGACTTTTGCTTCTAGAAATTTTTTTTTTTTCAGAGTTGAGGATGGTACTTGTCAAAAACTATGGAGGAACATTTCAAGCAACAGCTAATTGAATAATACATGATGCTTGCACCGTTGGCCTGAGAATTTTAATTTAGTGTTATTTGCTTCCTATTCCTCTCATTGTTTCCCGGTTTTTTCCTTATGGGTTGGTGTGAGTGAGCATTGAACAGGACAGTTCAGGTAGCTTATTTTTGTGAACTTTTAACTTTAGATAAGATGAAGAATTTCAAATTTTAATTGTGTAATATGTCTTTTAAATTTATAGATAATGCGATCTGAAAGGGAGTGGCAGTGAAAGGGGGACAATGAGAGAATGTAATTGTGATGGTAGTTTAGATGTCTGTGCACTAAAGTAACTGAAATATAAGCATTTGTGACATTTGTGTTAAGAAGAATCTTCCTTAGCTATTATCTTCTTGACTAAGCTGCTTCCTTGGTAAATACAAATTGTTAATTTTATTTTCATACTTATTCTTCAGTTTCCTGTTGGCCGGATACACCGTCTACTAAAGTCTAGAGTAACAGCGCATGGAAGAGTTGGAGCAACAGCAGCTGTGTACTCAGCTGCTATCATGGAGTACCTCACTGCTGAAGTATTGGAGTTGGCAGGTAATGCAAGCAAGGATTTGAAGGTGAAACGTATAACTCCCAGGCATTTGCAGCTAGCTATTCGTGGTGATGAAGAACTTGACACCCTTATAAAAGGAACAATAGCTGGCGGTGGTGTGATTCCGCATATTCACAAGTCTCTAATCAACAAGTCCTCCAAGGAATAAGAGTGTTGCTGTCCTGCTGAGCCCCTATTGTTGAGGACCGACTGATGTGTACATTACATACTTGCAATTTGTTGATAATTAGTCCCTTATCTTTCTGCTTCTAGTTGCCTATTTTTCTGGTAGCAGCATATGAATATGTGGTATCTCGAGTGACGAATAGCAAATATCTGGTAGCTAATTTTTAAATATGAACACAAAGTTGCTGGGACATTTGCACCGATCGACCAAATCTTGTTCTCCTTTGTATAATTCTTCGTGATGATTAATTTCAAATTAAGCTATGAAGTGCTTGTGGATCTACCTGTTTTAGCAAACTGGCTCGCTTGCGGTGCTTTGCATGTTGAGTGGGCAAAACGTGTTTACGTCATGCCTTTGATTCACGGAAGACGGTTCTTGGTCTAAAGTTTATACCATGATGGATTTTACAAAATGAAAAAGTGTTTGCCATGGTTATCAATTTTTTTTTTCCTGAATTTGTTATATTTTGGACTTGATCCTCATCTGTGCAACCTTCTTCAGTTTAGGCCGTATACCTTGGAAGTCCGTAGGCAATGGATGTCCTTGGCGGGAACAGATACATGCGAATTTTACTTTGTGATCATCTATTTCGCACAACCACATAAGTAGAGTGAGAAGAAAGCCAAAAGGATTCAAAACATGGTTAAATGGGCAATAATAAACAAATGCCAGAAGAGAGAATTAGTCGCTGCCGGTACAGAGCCAAATGAATCATCAATCATAAATCTACCCTATGAAGAGAATGTTATCTTACTCCTAGACAAACACACTACTCCAATCATAAGCCGATGTTCACAACAGTCAAAGAGTTAAAAGATCAATGTCTCCTGCAAAAGCTGTCACAAAAGGGAACCTCCTCAGCGAAGTAACACGTAGCTTCCAAAGAGTTGAGCAGAGCTTCTTATATGGCAGAAATCTTTGGAACATCTACTGGAAATGTGTGGACCTCATCAATCCATGGGTTTTTCTCTTTCTCTGGTTTTATGGTTTGCAGAGCCTTCCATACTGCACTGTTGCACTTGAATCCAGACCCAAAAGCAATTTGCCACATTCTGTCTCCCCGCTTCATCCGACCCTTGGCCTCTGTATATGCCAATTCATACCAAAGAGAACTGCTAGAAGTATTGCCAAATCGATAGAGTGTCATCCTTGAAGGTTCCATGTGCCAATCTGAAAGCTGCAGGTTTTTCTCTAATTCATCCAGCACAGCTCTCCCACCAGCATGAATACAGAAATGCTCAAATGCCAACTTAAAATCCGGTATGTATGGCTTCACTTTCATCTTGAGAAGTTTCTTTCCTACCAATGTGGCAAAGAAGAGCAACTGCTCTGACATTGGCAAAACAAGAGGGCCTAATGTAGTGATGTTAGTCTTTAAAGCATCTCCAGCAACTGCCATCAAATCCTTTGACAAAGAAACTCCAACCTTCCCGATTGCATCCTCTCGTTGGGTAACACAAGAGAAGCATTTATCGTCGGCACCCTTATTAGTCCTTACAGTATGGACCAATCGGTACTTTGAACGCCATTTGTCAGACCACTTATTAGACAATAGAATGGCAGCCCCGCCCATCCGAAACAAACAATTAGAAAGGAGCATGGACCTATCATTCCCAAAATACCAGTTCAAAGTAATGTTTTCCATGCTAATGACCAATGCATAAGAGTTAGGATGCACCTGAAGGAGATCCTTAGCAAGATCGATAGATATCAAACCAGCGCTACAACCCATGCCACCTAGATTATAACTGATTATATTTCCCCGAAGCTTATAGTGATTGATGATCATGGCTGATAAAGATGGGGTGGGATTAAACAAGCTGCAATTCACAATCAAAATCCCAATATCTTTTGGTTTCAGTGACGTTTTCTGAAATAGCTCATCCAGAGCACCAAACATCACGGCCTCAGCTTCCTTCCTTGCCTCTGCCATGCATGGATTTGGAGGAACTCTGAGAACAGCCTCAGGCAGATAAGTTGACTCGCCAAGACCTGATCTCTCAAGAATTTTCCTTTGAAACTCTAGGCTTTCCTCTGTGAAAGAGCCCGTCAACCGGGACCTCTCCATGAAAATTTGCCTAGTGCATTTCCTAGAATCTTCAGGCTTATAACACGAAAAATCCACCAGGTAAACAGGACGAGGACGGGTCAGAAAGTAAAGGGTTATCAAGAAAACGAGGAGGGCGGAGCACAGAATAACAGATACAAGATTAAACTTGAGATGATCCCATAGGTCATTAAGATCTTGGATTGAGAAGGTAGACAGTTGTGCAGCAATGATTACAACAAGTGGTGACAAAAATAGGTACATTCCATGGGTAATCAGGTAATGATAGCCGAGCTTTACATACTTCAATTTGACAGATTGTTTGAAATCTGGGAGCTTTCGGGAAGACGATGATGGGATCAAAGGTGCGTTGTTATCTGATTCGGTCATCTCTGTGGTTTTCTCAACCCAGTAGTGGTAAAAGCACCAACCTTTTGAATCTGGAAACTGAAGCCGAGTAATCCTTTTTTTTTAAAAAAACTTTTCCTTCGTAGTTCTAACACAAGCAGATTGATGTTTGCGTTCGGTCGTTCGTTTTGGACTTGAAAAGATTGCGACGAAAGGAGTTTCTCAGAAGTCGCTTTCTCGACAAATATATCAACTCTAAACCTGATCTTTCCCGGGAATGCAAATCGAATAAGAAAAGGGGCAGATTAAAGGAGCCCAACAATCCCTGCAAAAAGAAAAGGAAAAAAAAGAAGAAGAAGAAACCCACCACTATATTATGACCGAGTTCACGTTAATCTCTACAAAAAAGCAGAAGTTTAAACGAGATCTACATGAAGTTGGTTTTACTTCCTTTCGAAAAAGTTATTTATCTTTTGGAGGAAACAACATCGGAAATGTTGAAAAAGAGAAAATGCAGATTCAGAGTGAGACCCAGAAGGGAAGAGAACTGACCTGGAATGAGAGCAGAATCTGAATGAACAGATCTTAGAACTCCGTTCTTGGCTACAATGGACAAGACGAGAGAGAAGAAAAATGGTCGGGTGAGAGCGGAGATTTTGAAATGGATTTTAATAGGGGTATTGATTTTCATGCAATATGGAAAAGCAGTGGGGTCCATTTGTCCGAATAGACCAGTCTGATGTTGACACGTCTGTCATTTATCAGCCAACAACATTGAAATTGTCCGCCGGTCAACAGCCGCTGAAAATTGAATGGAAGGAGATTTTAAGATGGTTCAAATTTAGCTAGATTTAATTTATTCTTGATATCAAAAAATAAAAAAGAAAGTTTAAGTTATTACTAACTAAACTTCCCTGAATTACATATGCCAGGTCTAATCATAGAATACAAGTTTTTCAGTTGGAATTACAACTTTCTCGGGAATGTTTGTCTACCCTTGGTTTCAATTTCGTTGCCAAGTTGAAGTTGAACTTCTAACGCTGTTACGTAAAGAAATGATTTGAATAGGGATGGCCGAGAGAGATTATCCCCTTGCTAAGAAACAAAACAGAAAACAAGTTTGTCATGAGCTCTTTCAAATTTGACGTCCACGTTACCATTGACCTAATACCTTCATACTTTTTTTTTTTCTTTTAAAATCACAATTGTTGCCAGAGATGTCCATGTGAGGAGAAGTTGATGATGGAAGAAGCGTTAATAAAGAAGGTGAAATCCAGCTAATCAACCATGCCAATATTGTTACAGTGAGTATGCAATGCCAACCATCGATGGGATTAGCCAATTTCCAAGCAGAATCAAAGTCTCTCTTTCTTTTTCTGCAGGGAAGCCAGACACTCCAAATGTCATATCCAACACAATTATCCTATTTAATTATTAGAATTTAAATTATTATATAACTAAAACAACGGCACGGCACGAGACATATCGCATATGTTGCTATCTAAATCTTGAATCGATTTAATAAAAATTACTTTTTATTGAATTATAAATTATAAAAATTAATTTTTATCTTTTTCTCAAATTATATGCTTAATATAAAAAGGGGTGCACTTGAAAGGATAAATAGACCTTAAAAAAGAATGATTTTTTAAGAAGGAAATTGTTGAAAGGAGGTTTTAAAAGAGTTAGATTGAAAACAAAACAATTAATTTTATTCTCTATCTCTCAAAAGCTTTTTGATTCTAAATGATTCAAAGTAAAAGGAGAATGAACCTAAACACTTATCGTTTAAAAGGAGTCAGAATGAAGAGCAAAGATTTAAAACGGCAAACTTAATTTACCAACAAAATAAAAGAGATAAAAACCAATTTATAATAACTCTATAATCCCAATTAAAAACTGAACTTAAATATGTACAAAAAAAGGAATACAAATTTAATGCTGACACGGTTAAATTCTTTGATCTTTTTCATTAAAAGAAAATAGACTTTTAACAAAGTGGATTGGGTTTAAAAAGATAATGTGCTTCTAAGATTGAAAAATTGGGATTAAAAGAACTATCACATAACCTTAAAACCTATTAAAAAATTATAATAAATATGGTTAACTAAAGGTCTGTTTGTTTTTATTTATTTTTTATTTTTCGTTTTATTTTCAAAATTAATTAAAAAATATGTTTCTTCGAGTTTTTAGTTCCTTCTAGTTTTAAAATTTTATGAAAAACCACAAAAAGTAATTTTTTATATAATTTGATTTGCTATCAATTAAATATATATTATTTAATTATTTAATATAAGAATTATGAATAATTTATTATATTTTGTAATTAAATTAATTAATAATTATTAATATATGAATTCAATTTAAAATATTTTAAAAATACATCAATTTTGAACAAAATTTTGATCTAATAACTAAAATATATTTAAAATAAATATTAATTATAAATAAAATTTTAATTTTAAAATGATTTATTTTAATGAAATAAAATACTTTTATTGATAATTTATTAATAAATATTATATACGAGATTAAAATAAATTTAATTAATTAAAAATTAATTTTTCTTTAAGTTTTATTTAATATATAATTATCAACAGTAATAAAAATATAATTATAGTGACATTAACAATTAAATAGTTTTTTATTTGAAAGAAAAACTAAAACTAAAACTAAAAATTAAAACGACAACAAAAAAATAGAAATAAAATCAAATGACCCTAAATTTTTCTAAAAATTGGATCCATAAAAGAAAGTGGTAACCGATCCTTTCTAGTTTTTAAGTTCAACTTCTTATAAGTGTCACTTTGGATGCATTTAAGAACTATTTTTTCTCTTGATCCTAACCCACTTATACTAGACTCATCCTATTTGAGATATGATAAATCTCTTTTGGGATTCCTTTGTTACTTTGACACCTTGTTCAAGTAGATACTGGTGAATAACCTATTTTGACTATAATCCTGCCAATAACCTATTTTGATCTTACAGCCTTTAAAGTAACTTCTTCTCCTGACTAAGTGTTAAATTATTAGCATTTATTAATAGTAATATGTCATTGTCTCCCAAATATATATACTTTAAATGGATTGGTATTAGATTCAACTTCGAGGTGAGGGCCTATAAATTTGAAGGCAATGATTTTTGATAATAATTTAGCAAATTTATATTTAAAAATTGCATTTTCCTAGCTTAGGTTCTAAAGAATTGAAAACTACCATTACCTCCTTACCCTTGCTAAGTTTCATTCATTTTTACGTCTCCAAAGCAATATATTTGGTAACATCAACCTCTAACTCAACCTTACCGTTCTTCTAAAAAATCTCATGTACTATTGAATCAACATGAATAATAGAGAATGGAAAAAATAAAATAAATACCAATAGAATATATTATAGCTTCAAAGATATTAAAATGGAATATGTCACCATCAAACTCTATTATGAGGGCACCATCTATTTTTCCATAAGTTGTGCGTAGGAATGGTATTCTCAAAAAAATAGATAAAGGGTAAGGATAGGAATCATCATCTATACTAATAATATGAAAGTTAGCTAGAAATATTAGCTCATTTACCTACACAAAAATATCCTCAGCTACCTCTTTGAGATATGAATTAGTACGATTTGCTAATTAGATAATAGCACCAATTTTCTTTTATAAGTTCTTAGATTTAATAAAGCACACAAATATTTTCATAACTTTAATGAATGCTTATAATCTAACATACCTCTCACAGTAGTTGTGTTCCTTATTTGCTAAGAAATAGTAAACATGCCTTAATCCCTTCACCTGGGAGGAAAGCCTATTAGGAAAAGGAGGAAATGGTTTATATTTAGAAAAAGGAGGGAACTTACGTTTAGATTTAGATGTAGTCTCCTCTTTCTATATAACTTCTTCCTCTTCACTAGGGATTGCTATTCTTAATTCCTCCACTTCATTTCCATTTATAAATGTTATGGCACTTATATTTTCTTTTAGTTTAAAAATAGTTTGATATGTAAGCTACCCTTCTACTTGGATCTTCAAAAAAAATAATTGTAATAGTCATTTGATCCATTTGATGTTATGGTTAGGTTATTATCTAGATGGATGTAGTTGCTTATATTATCAAAAAATTAGTTGATTTTGAGCCATATGTTGATTTAATTAAATATTTTTATATCTAAAATTAAGGTGATCCCTCCATCCTAATTTGTTTATATTTGAATAGAAATCATAATTTCTTAGTAGTTATCTTAAAAATCCATCTACTATATTTGTTTGCTCAATAAAATCCTCAAAAAGTATTGGACATATATCTGTTGGATGCCCCATCACTAGACAAATACCACAGGCCTACATTTTATGAATGTTATTTATACGATTTAGTAAATAAGAGAGGTTAGATCCAAAATATATTGTTCTAGTGAAGAAGCATTTACCTCATTGATATGTAAATGTAGTGGGTCAAACCTTGAGCTAAATTATTGAAAGTTAGCTACTATATTTGTAATCAAATTACTAATGGTTTAATTCCATTCACCTATGAGGGTTTTTTTCATTGAAAGCCTATCAGGAAAAGGAGGAAATGGTTTATATTTAGAAAAAGGAGGGAACTTACATTTAGATTTAGATGTAGTCTCCTCTTTCTATATAACTTCTTCCTCTTCACTAGGGATTGCTATTCTTAATTCCTCCACTTCATTACCATTTATAAATGTTATGGCACTTATATTTTCTTTTAGTTTAAAAATAGTTTGACATGTAAGCTACCCTTCTACTTGGATCCTCAAAAAAATAATTGTAATAGTCATTTGATCCATTTGATGTTATGGTTAGGTTATTGTCTAGATGGATATAGTTGCTTATATTATCGAAAAATTAGTTGATTTTGAGCCATATGTTGATTTAATTAAATATTTTTATATCTAAAATTAGGGTGATCCCTCCATCCTAATTTGTTTATATTTGAATAGAAATCATAATTTCTTAGTGGTTTATCTTAAAAATCCATCTACTATATTTGTTTGCTTAATAAAATCCTCAAAAAGTATTGGACATATATCTGTTGGATGCCCCATCACTAGACAAATACCACAGGCCTATATTTTATGCATGTTATTTATACTATTTGGTAAATAAGAGAGGTTAGATCCAAAATATATTGTTCTAGTGAAGAAGCATTTACCTCACTGATATGTAAATGTAGTGGGTCAAACCTTGAGCTAAATTATTGAAAGTTAGCTACTATATTTGTAATCAAACTCCTAATGGTTTAGGGAGTTTTATCCACCAACGCTCCTCCATTAGTAGTATAATTTATACTTTTATAGGTGAGTATAACACCTTTATGGAGGCATTGAATAAGTAATCATTCACTGATTTGATGATGAGGATAATTGGTACACAATTTCTTGAATTGCTCCCAATACTCATACAAAAACTCTTTACTATATGCCTTACCCACAAAATATTTTCTAGAAGGTGTCTGCTCTTAAATTTGAAAAATACCTCTAAATAATTAGTCTCATTATCTCATTCCATGTTGCAATACTCCTAAAGCGTAAGCAATAAAGCTAATCCTTCATTGAAAGATAAAAAAAGGTTTAAGTTTGATTTATTTTTCCTTCACACTTGTGGGTTTTTCATATGTACATATTATGTGATAAAAACAAAAAGAATAAGAAATTATACTAATAAAAATCACTAAGGCAAGTGTACCTTTAGTTTCCTATGGTATAGTTTGGATGACTTAAGTATCGATTCAATGATGATTATAACTATCAACACTAATCGTCTTTATTTTATCTAACGTAACTAAGCAAATAATAGGATCAAAAGGAAAATAAACTAAGCTAAAAATGAATAAGAGTAAATTATTCAAGATCATATATAAGAATAAACAACAAGTAGATAAAATAGATATAGATGAGGAATCCCCTTATAACCTTTCTTATACTTGAATTTATCTTGATTTAATGATTAATACTAATTATTTGGATTGGTAAGAATTTCTAAGTTAAAAGCATATTTTATATCAAGCAGTACATCTATTATCATTAAAGTGATTTGACCAGAATCTCTTTCTAATCAAAACAAGTTAAGAAGGTATTAACTTACCTTGTGAATTTCCATGATATGTTTTACTCTATTGTGAATTCCTATGACAGGTTTTACTCTTGCTTAGGGAGGTCATATAATTCTATATTTATCAACCCATTCAATCCTTACTATTCAAGTTGTGTTTATTCATACATATAACCTTTCATTACTAATGTACAAAAATTACAACATAAAATTTTTTTAATCAGCATAATAAAATTATAAATAATTCTCAAGGAAGATAAAATCTTTCACTTAATAGAAAAAATCAATTTAAAACATAATTCTAAGATTCATCTCATCTAATTCTATACCCCAATTTATTAAATGAAAAGATAAAGAAAAAATTAAAAAAATAAGAAAAAAGATAAGGGATAAATTCTCATAAATCTTGAAACTTGGTGTTTTTATTTGAATGTTGACGGAATCTTTCTTTTTCTAAGATTATTCCTTTTTAATGTGCTCTTGAATCTCTTTTTTACCTTATAATTGATTTTCGGTCCTCTTAAATGTCTTTTCACCCTCTATTCTCTTTCCTTATCTTTTTATCATGACCCAGGATTATTACCAAACAAGAGACTAACATGGGCCCATGGTAGTCCTATATTCCTTTAGCACTGCTAGAAACCCTATTTTTCATAAACTTGAATGCTAACATAGGTCAAAAATATGGTACCTTGTTGATGCTGTATTAGGTTATCTCCTCTTTTATTTTGCATCTAAGACTCCTTATTTGGAATATAAGTATAGATATGATGCTGTATACGTGCCCTATTAGGTAACTAAAACATGTCTAGTTTATGTTCTACGTGTATCTAAATCATCAAAGAAGCAAAAAACACCTTGCAATGTAGGGCTTACATGAGGACATGTTTGCACCGTGTTCTTTTATATGCCAAGTTGTTAAGGAAGAAGAATGCATAATTAAACTATATAGGTAGACCACAGTACCTAAGTATAGACCTTATTAGTGAACATGGATCCATATTCAAACTTTTTCCTTCAAAACCACTCTAAAACTTCTATAACTCATCTTCAAATTTCCTAATTTCCTAATTATTTTTTAAAGAGCTAAAATAAGGCATATAAATAAAAAATAAGCTAAATTAAGTACCAAGTCATATAAAAATCCTCAAAACAGAAGCTAAATGCTCTCAAAGTCATGCTAAAAATATAATGCAATATTTTAGTGAAGCAATATTAAAATCTAGGGAATAATAAAAATTGAAATATGAAGATCTTAATAGAAAATGAACTTTGTTTTAGTCCACATGAATGTTCAAATTTGTATATTGGTTAATAATTTATACTTCGAATATTTACTTTTGAAATTGATTATTACCATTCCTTAATTATAATTAACAAGAAAGAAACCATAATCTAATTAATACTGACCACTGAATAACCCTAGTATAATAGTTTAAAGTTGAGTAATAGTCTTAAGAATTAGAGATATTGATGAAATAGAGTAGTATAGAGCCTACAAAGTTGCATTCAATTTATTCAATTTTCTTTCCTAAAATTAAAAAGCTATTCAACCCTAACTGCTTTAGAGATTAGAGGGATTAAGCAATTGTAAGTTCAATAACTAACCTAGAAATATATTTAATCAAATAATAAACGAGTGTACACACTAGCAGTTAAGTGACAAAATCATAAAGATAAAGATAGAAGAACAATTGATAGTAAAAATATAAATTGATTCATATAAGCAAATCAAATTTCATAATATAGTACTTCATCAGGTTTCAGTTTCCTTTAACTAAGGTCTAGAAAATTAGTCATACAAGAATATGGATAAGAAAAGAGATAAAGAAAATGTAAGGAAAACAGATAATTTAAACCCTAGAAAAACTTAAATAAAAAATTCAGTTTTGTCTCTTTAAATAGGGGGACAACTCGTCAGTTCCATAGAGACATGTTTGGGACATAACTATAGACTTTTCTACTTTTATTTAGAGAAGGAAACATGGTTAGGCATGCTCATTCGTAAGGCCTTAGATCTTTATGTCAAACTTTACGACTTCATTATAAATGAGACATACTTGTATCTTAAATTGTGGATCTTTCTATAACTTTTTAAGATTAGATATAAGCTCAAACATACCCTTGCCTAAGACTATAGATCTTTTTGGAGTTTCTTGAGATTTGACATGGGTTGAGACATGCTTTGTTTCATTCATATAAGACCATGTCTCATATTATGTCTCTTCTCAAAATTTCTCTTTTCCATATGACCTTCCATCAGTCAGTGTGCTAGGTCGTGTCTTCATCTCTAGCTCATGTCCACATACACCGTTGTCCCTTTAAGCTTTATTTTTACATTGTAAAGCCAGTATCTCTCAAAACTTAAAACATGAAATTTTTATAACACTCTCTAATCTTTCCATAAAATCTTGAATCATCTTAATTAAGGCTTGTATGAGAAAGTTATATCCATTTTATAATGAACTGTAAAATTTTATAAAATTATCTAAAATAACCTCATGTTCCATTTAACACCTCCGGTTGCATCTTAAATTAGAATGAAGCATAATAAGTACATTTAAACTTACAATAGATGTAAAGAAGCAAATATTAAAAGGAAAAGATATGTCATTTTCCATTTCTATTAGTATACAACTATTAAATTTGAAATAATTAACTTAAGTAGTTCTTATATAAGCAACAATTCTAATTGTTTACATCATCTGAAATATTGAATATGATATTTGATAGTCAAAATTTCTAAAATAAGGGAGAAATTTTAAAATGACATCTCATAATTGATAATTGGGACAAAATTCCTTACAATTGAGTTCAAAAAAAGGATAATGAAGAAAATTGATTTGGTTAATAATGACAAACGAAATTGGTTAATCCATTAGTTTAGTAAATATTTAAAGAAGATTTTTGTTTACAAATTAATCTTTAAACTAGATCATAAAAGATAATCATAATCCCCATGAGTTGAATAATTATTAAGGCTTATAATATGATTTTGGATTGGGCCTTTTAAAAGTATTTTCCCTTTATATGAGGGGGTATGTCCTCATTTACTATATAAGATATTCTTTGATTTTCTTTACACTTTAATTTGCTTGGTCTGTCATTTACCAGTTTATAACCTAGTAAGAGGTTTTTTCTTTATTTTTTTATTGTAAAGGCTTTAACAATTTTTAAGGTTTTCATTTGTTAGTTTTTAACCTAGTAAGCTTAGTGTCTTCACTATGGTTCCTCTTATCCTCTAATGAGTGAAGTTGTTGCTTTCTTCAACTCTTTATTCAACCTTTCAGCCTGTAATCTTCTCACCACCCCACTTGTTAGGTTCTTTTGGCTATTCCAATTCTCCTCCACTATATTTCCTACCTTAGCTTTTAGAATAAAATTGTCTTTCCATCTAAAATACTTTCCCACCTGAAAGCCTTTTCCTTGTTTTAATAACCACATTTTGTTACTTTTGTTATTGCTTTTGCAATATTTCTCTATAATATATTTGAGATTCAAATCACATATTTCTTTAATGTAAAGTTCTTTTTGCCTCTACCATCTATCATCCTACCCCTTGCTAACTATGGACCTTTTGACCCTACGAAGGTAACAAGGATCCAAAAGGAGATTCGTAAGGATTGTAATCCTCAACCTTGTATGTCTTAGAAACAAGTAGTGGGTGATGAAGGTAACAACCCCCTAAAGTACTAATCCTTTATCTAGATTGCGAATACATTTTTGGTCCAACTTAAAGTCAAATTGTTGAAAGTAAGAGCCAAATCTTAGAAATCCTCTATTGACGTGTTTTTTCTTTAATAAATGCCCTTCATTCCTAGTTATCCATGTATGGGATTTTAAACAATGAAGTAGAGGATAAGAGGAGGAGGTCCTCCTCTCTAAAGAGAGAATCTTTCTATTTAAATTCTCCATATATTCTAAGGCTAAAAAAATCATTGAATTGGGTCTATGACATATTGTTAATGCACCATTGTTCCTACAGATATAGAAAGCAGGATTTAATACGTAGAAAGTCAAAATTGAAAGTATTCCTATATGGATTAATATGCATTATGTTCCATTAGAATATTAGTCCACTAAAGGACTAAGTCTATTGGTTAGCTATATAGGATGAGACCATAATCAAAAGGAGAATAGTTAGCTATGCTAGAGTATATATGAGTGCGGACTTAAATAAACTTCTCCCAAATTTTATCCTCTTTATGAGACTATGAGAAAATGACATGCTCTATAAAAATTCAATATTGGTTTTATAATAGTGGAGCCATAACTTAAACAATAGGGAAGCATATGGAAACCAACTGATAGGTTGTTCCAAAAAGGAGAATGCCTAAAATTAATGGGCCTTAGAGAACATGAGGAGAAACATGTCCCTATGGATACTCATGGAGAGGAAAATGTGGTTAAAGAAACTATTGATAAGGGGAAGGAAGTGGGCAGAGACAATGAAGATGTAGGACAACCAATTGATTTAATGAAACAATTTTATATTAATCTAATTGAATGTTACACGGAAACTTTTAGTATAGAGAAGAAGGTTACTAGTGCTGGTATTACTAACCCTTCCTCAGTGACACTAACAGAAAAAGATTTGGTTAGAGTTCCGTATAAGAAATCTCTACTAATGATGGAATTAAAGAAAATTTTTGAGGGTGTGAAGCTAATGCTCTTAACTCAAAGCAAAATGATGAGCACTTTATAATCGTTAAGAGGAAATTAAGGAGGAGAAAGAGTCTAATGGTCATATCATCCTATTAGCAGGTCAATTGTAACTTACAACATTAGGGGCCTTAATTACTCCAAAAAGAAGGAGGTTATTAAGGATTTTATTAGGAATGCATTGTAGAGCTTTTAGAAACTAAAATTAGATGATAGGATCTACCTCAAGTTATGTTTTTAGGCAATAAATTAGTGCTAGTCTTAAACCGTTCCCATCATCAACATGGAAGAATCTTTGTGTAGTTTGGTACTTTAAAACTTATGGTAGATGTTATCCTGGATAATGATCAATTGTTCCACTTGGCTATCTTTCTTATGTAGGAGAATAAACTGATATATGTTACTTTTTTCTATGGTTTATCCTATCATACTAAAGAAAAGGTTTATAGGATGTCCATCTTTAATTCACTGATCCATCAGAGGTCTTTGGATCATAATTGGCACCTTTAATAGCATCTTACGTAGATTTGAAGCTGAATGCAATGTAAAATTGAGGAATTACATTGATGACCTTAGAGATTGTATGGAAAAATTAAGGTCATATATCTAAAAGTTAAGGGATACTCTTTTATAGGGAATAATAAGTAGGCCTCTAGTTGGTTTATCTGTAAAAGAACTAGATATGGCTATGGTAAATAAGAACTAGCTATTGGAAATTCTTAAGAGTAAAGCTACCTTTGGTGTTCTTTTTTATTCTAACTGTAGTCTAATTATTATTCAAAATTTTTTAGGTAAGATCAGAAGATCTAACCCCTTCAAATTTAACAACTTTCTTACTAGTGTGGAAGGTTTTAAGGAGGTTGTTAGAAGAGGTATGGATGTAGAGGTGGAAGGACATAAGATTTTTGTGTGTACCCTAAAATTGAAAATGGATAAAAAGAATTCAATAAGTTGAGCAAGAACTGGGGCTCAGACATAATGGAGTATGTTAGGGTTATTAAGAAGAAGTTAATAGCAGCACAAGGGGCCTTAAAGTAATTCTTAGGGGATTTTAAAATAGGAGACAAGGAAAAATTAACCCTAGACGAATTCCTCACTGCCACTTTGAACTAAAACTCAATTTTACATCAAAAAGCAATACTCAATTGAATAAAAGAGGGAGAAAGAAAAACTAAAATTTTTCATAACTTAATGACAGTTAAAAAGAACTGTAATAAAATATGCTCTAAAAATAGGCAAAATAGTGTGATTATTACAAATTATAAGGACCTTGAGGAGGAAGCTGCTAGACACTTTGAGAGGGTGTTGGCTCCTCTAATAGGAGTGGCTCCTCAACTCCTTTATTTGTAAACAATTTAATTAGGAGGATCTAAACTTGTTCAATTGCCCCTTTAATGCTTTTGATGTAAATAGAGTGGTGTTTGAACTAGGTATCCTTAAAGCCCCTACCTTTGATGGGTTGAATAGACATTTTTACCAGAAAATATGGCCTATCATTAGAAGTGTAGTAGTACTTGAGGTTGTCTTAGAGTTCTTTGAGAATAGTGTAATACTAAAGCGTTGGGTTAGCCATGTATACATGCATCACATGCATGAGAATGAAGCAGAAGTGTTGGAATCTAAATTTTGACACCATGACAACCCTCAAAAGACATATAATAAGAATATGAAATTTAAAACTTGTACCTTTAAATTTCTTCTTCTTTCTTGATTCTTCTCCTTGTTTGGGTTGTTTCAAATACCAAACCTTTCTTTGATCACCCAAGAACACGCAAAGATAAAAAAGAACAATGTGTAAGGGTGTTAGAACACCAAACTTGATGAGTTCAAGTAGATATTCAAATAAGGAGATAGATCAAGATTATGTTGCATGCAACTAGATTTATGCAACAATTGTATAAATTACATAAAGATAACTCAAGACCTCTTCTCTCTATCTTTAGAACTCTTCTATTCTCTCTCACTTGAGTGTGTAAGAACCAGTTAGACTCACTTGTACATAAGTGAAGAACTCACTTATGTGCCTAAGTCATGGCTTTGTTCACGATTGTTGCCTACTTAAAAAAATAGCCTCGCCCACGATTATGGCCTACTTAAAACTAGCCATATATACTATGTTTTTCATACAATCTTTTATGCATGTGACCCTTAGGTTCCCAGTTATTTTAGGCACTTGAATTAACTTTTAATTTAAGCAAATCATGAAGGGTTTCATGATGCCACCAAAATATAAGTAGATTAATACATGAACTCTTCGATAGTAAATTATCCAACTTACAAACCTTTCCATAGACAATTACTGTGCAATATGTCCTTTCACCATACTATACCCTACTTGGTTCGGAGTATGGGCTATATGTCAACTCTCACTAGACTGACTACGTCACATCTAGTCTAAGTGATGTATTGCTCTATATATCATTAAAGACTCTCTTCATGACACATAACTGCTCTAGCTAGAGACTCCTAAGTAATGACCTCGACAAGAGGACGTGGGTATCATCTCCTTCTATCAGGAGTGATGAATCCTTTATCAGCTACCTAATTACCTTCGAATACTAATAGAAGTATCCAATCACCATCTTAAGAGCAACCTCGTCTTAAGGTAACAAGGAATGATGTTAAAGCACAGGATCAGTATCCAAGATATCTTTGAGTACCTCAAGTCTAAGGATATTTGCACCATTGCTATGATGAGATTGATGATTGACATTTGATAGATAATCCATATGATAATCTCATAGTGTGTCTTCCGATGTACTTACTACTTTTAGTAAGCATCCACATGTTAACTCTAAACATCTCATGCTTATAGTTTGTGAGATCCACTGTTGGATTAAATACAAGGAGTATAATATGTGCTAGTCTATTTGGATTATTATTGTCCTGTCTTATTAATCCTATGACTAAGGATTATTTAGATACTAACATAATTACATATGATAGGAATCTCATTATCATGATCTCATCATGATTTTCTTTATGTTATATCTTGTATTATGAACTTCATTAGATTTAAGATTAACATTAATTCATATATAAACGAATATCAAATTAATGAAAATTACTTTTCTCTTTATTAATCAAAATAAAGTTTGTACAAAAGTGCTAAAAGGGATTGCCTTTAGAGCACTACTCTAACAATCTCCCACTTGTACTAAAGCTAATCGCCTTTGTATCTAATACCATAAGCAAGTACACTAGAGCCAAATTTCATTTGAGGAAGTGGCTTAGTCAAATGATTAGCAATGTTCTAATATATGGGCACTCTCTCTTTCTTCACGTCACCTCTATCAATTATCTCCCTGATCAGGTGATATCTTTTGAGTACGTGCTTGGACGTTTGATGAGACTTTGGTTCCTTGGCTTGAGCAATAGACCCATTGTTGTCACAGTACAATAGTATTAGGTCTACTATGCTCGGAACCACTCCAAGTTTTATAATGAACTTCTTAATCCAAACAGCTTCTTTCGCCACTTCCATAGCTACAATGTACTCTGACTCGATCGTTGAACCTACAGTAGTCTCTTGTTTGGAACTTTTCCAACTAACTTCTCCACCATTAAGTGTGAAAACATAACCTGACTGGGATTTGGAGTCATCCTTGTTAGATTAAAAATTGGCATTCGTATGTTTGCTCATTACAAGATCTCCATTTCCATATATCAAGAATACATGCTTAGTCCTTCTCAAGTATTTTAGGATATTCTTGACAGCCACCCAGTGACACTCACTAGGATTCAATTGATATCTACTCTTAACACTTAGAGCATATGATATATAGGGTCTTGTACATAGTATAGCATAAATGATTGATCCTATTGTTGAAGCATACGGGATCATACTCATGCAAGTCCTCTCATTTTGTGCCTTGAGACACATAGATTTCGAGAGTTTTATCCCATGAGTCATAGGAAGAAATCCTCTCTTAGACTGCTCTACGCTAAACCTCTTTAGCACTTTATCTATGTATGTCGAATGTGAAAGACCTAGTAACTTCCTTGATCTATCTCTATAGATCTTTATTCCTAATATATTAGTTGCTTCTCCAAGGTATTTCATGGAAAAATTCTGAGACTACCAAATTTTGACTGATTGTAAACTTGAGACATCATTTCCTATTAGTAATATGTCATCCACATATAATACAAGGAATATGATAGAACTCCCACTAACCTTCTTGTACATACAAGGTTCATCAGGATTTTGTGAGAAACCAAACTCTTTGATTGCTCATAAAATTAGATGTTCCAACTCCTAGTTGCTTTCTTTAATCCATAAATAGATTTTTGAAGCTTGCATACCCTTTTTCCATCTTTAAATACGAAGCCCTCAGGTTGTATCATATACACATCCTCAACTAGGTTTCCATTTAGGAAAGCCATCTTCATATCCATTTTCCATATTTCATAATCATAATGAGCAGTAATGAATAAGTGTATTCTAATGGATTTAAGCATGGCTACGGGGCTAAATGTTTCATCATAGTCAACTCCTTATCTTTGACGATGTCCTTTAGTGACTAGCTTCGCTTTATAGGTAATCACATTACCATCCACGTCAATTTTCTTCTTGAAAATCTACTTGCACCCTATGGGTTTTATCCCTTCAGGTGGGCCAACCGAAGTCCATTCTTGGTTTTCAAATATGGAATCCATTTCGAACTTCATAGTTTGAAGCCATTTTTCAGATTCTGAATTCTTCTGAGCCTCTTTATTGGTTGTAGGCTCATCGTCCTCTATGAGCAATACATCATTTTGTTCACTTACGAGAAATCCATATCTTTTTGGAACATTGTGTATCCTACTTGACCTATAAATATTTTGTGTGTCAGAAGGTTCAACTGTTGTCTCATCTCCGTGAACAACAATTTTGGGTTCAGGCAGTTGATCTGCATCTGTTTGAGCATCATGAACTTCATCAAGTTCAACTTTGTTCCCACTATCTTCTCTTATAAGAAACTCTTTCTCTAAAAAGACAGCATGCTTTGAGATAAAATTTTTTTTCTCTAAAGCATTATAAAACTAATATCCAATTGTTGCCTTACGATATCCTATAAATAGACATTTATCAGATTTTGCTTCAAGCTTGTCTGATTGAATCCACTTCACGTAAGCTGGACAACCCCAGACTTTCATATTAGAAAGATAGGGCTTTTTGTTAGTCCATATCTCATAAGGAGTAATTTCAACTGCCTTTGAAGGGACTCTATTTGTCACATAAACAATAGTCTTAAGTGTATAACCCTAAAAGGATTTGTGGATTTCCTAAACCCATGATTGACCTTACCATGTCTAACAAGGTTTGGTTTCTTCTTTTAGCCACACCATTATATAGTGGTGTGTAAGGTGGAGTCCACTAGGATACTATCCCAGTATCTCTGAGATAAGTTAGAAACTCCTCGTTTAAGCATGCACCACCTTGATCTGATTGAAGTGTCTTAATACTTTTACCGAGCTGTTTCTCTACCTCATGTCTAAATTGTTTGAACATTTCAAATGCTTCAGACTTGTATCTCATTAGATACACATACCCATATAGTGAATAATCATCAATAAAGGTAATGAAGTACATAAAACCACCTCTAGCATAAATGGACATCGGACCACATACATCAGAATATATTAGGTCTAATAACCCATTCATTTGTTCACCTTTTCTTTTAAAAGGTAATTTAGTCATCTTACCTAACAAGAAAGATTCACATGTGTCATATGATTCATAATCAAATGACCCTAAGCTACCACTCTTGTGTAGCTTAATTATGTGTTTATCACTTATATGGCCAAGCCGACAATGCCATAAGTAAGATGATTTTAAGTTATCTCATTTTTGTCTTTTATTATCATTGATATTTAAAATTGGATTACATATATCTAATATGTAAATACCATTGCATGATGTAGCAGTTTCATACAACATTTCATAACTTAATTGAACAACCATTTCTTGAAAAAATTAAATGAAATCTCGCTTTATTAAGATATGAAACAGATACAATGTTCTTTGTCATAACAGGTACATAATAGCGATTATCCAAAATTAACACTAGTCCACTAGGAATATACAAAATATAAGTTCCTATGGCTAATACAGCAACTCTTGCTCCATTTCCCACACGTAGGTCCATCTCTCCTTTATTGAGCGATCTACTATCCCTGAGACCTTGCATATCAACACATATGTGTAAGCCACATTCGGTATCTAATGCCCAAATGTTATGATCAGAAATAGTGTTAACCTCAATGACAAACAACATACCTGAAGTAGACGGTGGGGCATCTAATGCTTTTTCTGCTTCAGTGACTCCAGATAAGCTTTGCAATTTCTCTTCCAATGTCCTTCTTTGTTATCAGCAGTAGGGGGATCAGGATTTGGTACGTCTAGGACATATCCTAGTTTTTTAGATTCTCAAATTCTGTAGCCAGTTTAAGAAGTTAGGTTTTGTGAGTTTGTTGGAGTCTAATAGAGAGCGTAGGTTCACACTAGATGAAGACATTGTGGCGATTCAATAACTTAGAAGAACGAGAGAAAGTGTTAGAATGTACACTAATGCATATTGATAAGGACTTTAATCATATGAATTATGGGTCCTACTATTCTTATTCAAATCCATAGCCCTCACTACGAATTCGAGACAACTTATAGTTTTCTTAAGGGGTCGATATCCAATATCACCAAGAATGACCTTGGCTTTGCCCAACAAGCCACCTTAGGTCAATTGGTAGGTATCATTCATACCAATTGCATTCAGTTATACAACGATCTACTTGTGTCATCAAATGTTGATTTAACATACTCATTGGGTTATCAACTCTTGATTTGTATACATCCCATGTATATAAACCCAACTTCGCCTCTATCCACGTTGACCTTAGGTTTTCCCAACAAATCAACTATTCCAATTATGACCAACCCATTAATTTAGAAATCTAATTTCTATGGTTTGAACATATTCGTGTAGAGTGGGCTTGGGTTAACCCAACAACCCAACTCTAAATGAACTTTGGTTCTTGCCATATCAATGGAAGGCGTAAGTCCTAGTATTTTGGTTGAGGGATTCGTTCTTTGGTCTCAACAATACTTGGATGATATTGTATATATATCACATACATATATTCAGATTATGGACAACTCAATTAAATTGAGCCTATTGTTCATAACCACCCTTAAAATGCATCTAATCCATGTATCACACAGAGGAGGTTTAATTAAGGTTGTGACTTGACTATGCATCAAAAGTTCGTGATTCGATTCAACTCTTGAATCGAATCGGGTACTAGAGTTAGTCTTGACTAATTCAAATTATGGAAATGATTTGATCAGGAACCCTAAGATTCAATTATTTTGATGTCCAAATTAAACACTTTAATTATAATATATGTGCCTTTTTCTAGTCACACTAGAAATGCTATGTTCTACTTGGATTAATTTTAAATTAATCCCTAGGGTTTCCAAAATTTTCATACATCAATTAGTCATCTATAATATCCCTAGGTTATCTCAAATTTATCTAAACAATTTCGGCGCAAGCCAAAATTATCTTGACTGCCAAAATCATCAAGATAAATAAGTTAACCTATTAGACACTAAAAAGACTGATTTGATGTCCAGAAAATTTTTAGAACCCTATGCACTAAGCATGCTACTACCATCAAAATAACATATTTCTTATCTCATAAAAACATTATTAATTTCTTATATCCAAAACACATACACTATAACTCTTTAATTAAGTCAACTCAATTAGCTTTCAAAAAGTTGACCAGTATTGACTTTGACTTGTTATATTAATTGAATCAAATTCAATTAATTATAGAAAAATTCCAGAGTCTTATACATATTCTAAATGTTCCTAATAAAAAAATCCAGAAAATAATTCTTAGGAATTATTTATTAATTAATAGGAATTAACCAGCTCATCACATGTCTATGACAATTGTCGTATTGCTTCTAACACTAGTCATACTTTACATCATGCATGCATAAGATAATCACTTTAACAACAAGTGTCATGCATCTCATACATATGGAAACATCTAATTTTGCATGTGAATGCATAAAATTTTTTTAATAAAAATTAATAAAAAGTTTTTATAAAAATTAATATGGAATTTACAAGAATGCATGTTCATCGGATTTCCAAAATTTCCCAAAACTTCATACATGCATTAGGTTGAAACTAAATTCGTAATAAAATAGCAAATGACATTCAATTGCATTTTAAATTGATAGAAACATAACATAACACCTTACAAACATTTATGTGAAAGAAAATTATAAAATTTGTTTTTCTAGAATTATTACAAAAATTTCAAAATCAGCACATGCATTTAATTTTCCAGAAATTCCCAAAAACCAACATATGAATAGACTGGATATTAATTTGAAATAAAATAGCAAATGACATTCAATTGCAATTTCCTTTGGCAAAAACATGATATAACATCTTATAAATATTTATGTGAAATAAAATCAGAAAAAAATCCTAAAATTTATACGAATTATTCCAAATCAACATGCATGTTAGTCACAACCTAGCAAACATTTTGCAAATGTTCAATACATCATCTAATACATGCATAAACTTGCTCTAATACCATTGTTGGGTTCACCATGTATACATGCATCACATGCATGAGAATACAACGGAAGTGTCAAAATCTAAATTCCGACACTATGACAATCCCAAAAATCCAGAATCATACATGCATGCATAGACATATAATAAGAACATGAAATTTAAAAATTATACCTTTAAATTTCTCCTCCTTTCTTGATTCTTCTCTTTGTTTGGGTTATTGCAAACACCAAACCCTTGATCACCCAAGTACATGCAAAGATGAAGAGGAACAATGTGTGAGGGTGTTAGAACAACAAACTTCATGAGTTCAAGTAGATGTTCAAATGAGGAGATAGATCAAGATTATCTTGCACACAATTAGATTTATACAACAAATGCATAAATTTCAAGAAGATAACTCAAGACCTCTTCTCTCTATCTCTAGAACTCTTCTAGAGCCCTTTCTCTCTCACTTGAGTGTGTAAGAACCAGTTAGACTCACTTGTACACAAGTTAAGAACTCACTTATGTATCTAAGTTAAGCCTTCGGTCACGATCGTGGCCTACTTAAAAAAATAGCCTCGCCTTTAGTCACGATCGTGGCCTATGAGCCATGATTGTGGCCTACTTAAAACCAACCATACACATTATATTTTTCATCCGATCTTTTATGCGTGTGGCCCTTAGGTTCCCGATTATTTTAGGCACTTAAATTAACTCTTAATTCAAGCAAATCATGAAGGGTTTTATGATGCCGATTTATCAGAATATAAGTGGATTAACACACTAACTCTTCGATAGTTGATTATCTAACTTACGAACCTTTCCATAGACAATTATCATGCAATACGTCCTTTCACCGTACCATACCCTACTTAGTTCTGAGTATGGGCTATGTGTCAACTCCCACTAGATTGACTATGTCACATCTAGTCCAAGTGATCTTAGTTCTTGTCCTGGGATCTCATTACTCTATATGTCATTGAAGACTCTTTTTACGACACATAACTGCTCTGTCCAGAGACTCCTAAGTAATGTCCCAGACAAGAGGCCATGGGTATTATCTCCTTCTATCAGGAGTGGTGAATCCTTTATCGACTACCCAATAACATTTGAATACCAATAGCTACACCCAATCACCATCCTAAGAGCAAGCTCGTCTTGAGATAACAAGGAATGATGTCAAAGCACAGGATCAGTATCCAAGATATCCTTGAGTACCTTAAGTCTAAGGATATTTGCACCATTACTGTGATGAGATTAATCATTGAAATTTGATATATCATCCATATGATAATCTCATAGCAGGTCTTTCGATGTACTTACTACTCTTAGTAACATCCACATGTTAACTCTAAACATCTCATGCTTACAGTTTGTGAGATCCACTGCTTGATTAATGCAAAGAGTATAACATGTGCTAGTCTATCTGGATTATTAATGTCCTGTCTAATTAATTCTATGACTAGGGATTATTTAGATACTAACATAATTGCACATTATAGGTGTTGGACCCTGAAATTTTTTTCAATTATTATCGATTTAATTATTTAATTATTTAATTACGATTTGTTTGTTTATTTATTATTCTTAGAATTGGGTCATTAAATTTAGTAAGCGTGAATAGAGATTAGAATTAGATGGAAAGAATAGAAATAAGTTAGAATTAATATGGGAATGTTAGAATTGAGTTAGCTTAAGGAGTTAGTAGATAAAGACAAAAGAAGGGGTAAATGGATATTGTATTAAATGAAGAGGGCATAATTGGGAGACCAGGATAAAAAGTTGTGTTAAAATTTAGAAGAAGAGAAGAGAAAGTCGTAGAGGAGAAGAGAGAAGAGAGAAGTTAGAGAAGAAGAAGTTAGAGAAGAAGAAGAAAACGTGGGAAAAAGAGAAATCAAGCTTGTTAAGGTAAGTTAATCACCTTTTCTTCTTGCTTTATTAAAGAAATGGGTTGTGTTCAGAATGAAGGGATAAGAGAGACAGTGGATGTTGTGTTGGAAGAAGAGGAAGAAGGAACCCATTTGATTCCTAGGGTTTCTAAACTAGGTCTTGGGTTTTCTAACCTAGATGGACTATGGGTAGGTTAGGCTCGAGCTTAATTTGTGTTTATTGAATTATTTTTGTGATTATTGAAGTTTATAAATTTTGTTTTAGGAAACCAAGAGAATCCTACCTAAGAGCAAGAGGAAAGACAACCTTGAGTTGGATTTTTGAAAAGGATTTAGGTAGGTAATGTATTCATAGTTATTGTGTAATTGGGCAAATTCTTGCCTATGTGTGTGTATGTTGATTTGCTTCCATTTGATTTGCCTGAAATTGAAATCATTGTGAATGTTTAAAAATGCATGATGCATTATGATTATGTTATGCCTTGAAAAAGGTTATGATATTTGTATAAAAGGAAAGAAGAAAAAGTAAAAGAAGCATGAGATTATGGATTTACGATTGACTAGCATAAAATTTGTTTGTGATTGGGCAAGAAAGGAACCCGTTTCGTTAGTCACGTGCACGTTGACCTATTGCCTTCTCCCGGCTGACCACATGAGGCCACGAGATCCTGAGAAATCGGACTCGTTTTGTTTATGGCGTAAACTTCTGTTTATCCGTTTCGTTCCACAAAACTCTTGAGCCATTTGTTTGTGCATTGCATTTTTGAATTGTCAAGTATGATGCATTTGAGTGTGTGTTTAATGGCTAAAGTCTATGTTATATGTTACGAGTTTTGAGCTAAATTGATTAATGATTGAATTGCTAAAATAGATTGAGACTGCTTGAATTGCTAGCTATACATGTACATATGCTTGAATTGTGGTCGATTGCCGATGGCTATAAATGCATTAGCCATTGAGCCGTGTAGCTCAACCTATCCTTTTTCCCTTCTCAGGTGCAGAACGAGTCGGTTAGTAATCCTTGTAAGGCATCGGAAACTTCAAGATAGTTAGAGACTTTTGTATTAAGTTAGTGAACATTTTGGATAGCTTTATAGGCTTATCAAACATGAGCATCCTTGGCATTTTATTTTAAGTTAGTGTTGTGTATGTTGATATGTAGTAAAGCTTGTTCAAATGTTTACTTTGCTTAGTGATAAGAATGAGAATTTGAGAAATTGCTTTTATGTATGATGATGTTTTCACAGATTGAGTATGATGGTTGCGGAAGTGGAATGGGTATGTGCATATTCTTCTTCGCTGAGATTGCAAAAATTGTTGTTTGATTTAGAATAGCACATTAGAGATTGAAAAGGTTGTATGGGATTAATCATTTGAGGTGAGATTCAAGAATTTAACAAAATTACTTAGTATTTGAATTGATATGAAGAGATATGGTAAATTTTCCAAGCTTTCATAGGTGTAGAAATTGTGTTCTGAACTTAAGGAAAAAATTGTATCAATTTAGGTAGAATTAGCCATAGTTGTCTTCATAAAAGTTGTACATCTTTTTCTTAGCTTTTCAATGGTATAAAGTTTGGAATTTTTGGACTTATAAAGTAAAAGATATGGCCTTCATACAAAGTGTAGGTACCAGATAAAGCATCAGACAAAGCGTCAGACGAAGCATCAGACGAAGTGTCAGACGAAGCATAGGTACCAGACGAAGCATAGGCACCAGACGAAGAGATTTTAACCATCTAGATGATAAAATATTTCTTCAAGGTCTTCATAAAAGTTGTATATCTCAGATTCCTCTTCGAAACTATCCTAAGATGATCTTAATCCGATGTCTCTAGTGAAAGTTACGGTAATTGTCCCAAGATAGGTACAATATGATTGAGGACATAATCCAGTTTGACGTCTATAGGATCCTATAGAAATAACCTTATAGGATAATACGTTCACGTTTTTTGATATTTTGGATGGTTAGGCTCCAAAAATGAGGTACAACATTTTGTGGTATCATATCCTAGGTTTTTCCTAGGCTTAGAATGCATAGTGGTATGACTTGTTATGGTGTGTGATAAATTGTTTACATTGTAAATTGATTGATTGCATTAAGTGACATGCATATTATGCATACATGTAGGAAATAGGATTAAAACAAAATGTAAGCTAATCGTTAGTGGTTTAATTGAAGGAGTAAGATGCCACCTCGTAGAAGGACACGAGGAGTTTTGCAGGGATCAATTGCACTTGACTCTTCACCAAGAGAGGAGAGTACTGATGAGTCTGTGCCCCAGGAAATGTTGAGGCTTCTGTAGGGTATGGTAATGAGCCTGTTCGATCACAGAAGAGGGAGTCTCCTCGTCTGCAGGAGCAAGTGCCTATGCCATTGGATCCAAGGATGTTTCAGGCATTTATCCAGGCCATGGACTAGATGCCACAAACTTTTACTCCGGCCCCAACTAAGAAGGGGAAGTAATTTGACAAGCTATGGAAGTATGAAGCAGTGGATTTCTATGGGACAACAGATCCAGAAGAAGCCGAGACTTGGTTGAAAAAGACCGAGAGGATACTAGATCAGATGGATTGTGAGGATGATGAGAAAGTTGTGTACGCTGCAAGCTTGCTACAGGAAGATGCTCTACATTGGTGGGAGTGTGCCAGGGAGTCAATTAAAACCATCAGTGCTCACATGAAAAGATTTCTTAGCAGTGTATAAGAAGAATCATTTGTCTGAAGTGTATATCCAACAAAAGCAAAGGGAATTTCTGAGTCTTACGTAGACGGAGATAACATTGAGCGAGTATGAGCGCTGGTTTACAAAACTGTCTAGATATGCAGCTGAGATGATGATGAGTGAGGCGGCTAAGTGCCGTAGATTTAAATCGGGATTGCATTTGGCCATCAGAGAAAAGGTAGTGGCGTAGAACTTTTATGATTTCCAATAGCTGGTTGAAGCAGCGCCAATGGTCGAGAATGCGGAGAACATCAAGAGTGAAGTGAATAGAAAGAGAAAGGGAAGAGAACACTTTAGGAGGGGAGGTGGTACTCCTATGCCAGAAAAGAGTGCTAGGACTTTCCCTATGCAATATGAGGAGAGGAGCAGCAGTGCAAGTAGATCTAGGCAGTTGAGAATCGTTTCTCAGCAGGCCTCAACGACTGGAGGTAGCATAAGGGGAGGAGGAGATAAGTCTTCCATCCCCAAATATGATCACTGCGGGAAACTCCATAAAGGGGAGTGCTACCAATTGATAATAACTTGCTTCAACTGTGGGGAAAAAGGGCACATGGCAAGAGAGTGCCTTCAGTATGCACGACAGGAGAAAACTCATATGCAAGCTTCAAGGAGGGCTGAGACTAGGGGACAGAAGACGACAAATGAAGTGGGCAGTTCTAATGTGACCAATAAGGTGAACCCTTCAGGAAGGATGAGGGGTCAAGCTCCAACTAGAGTATTTGCAATGACACGAGAGGACCCAAAAATCGCTCCAAAAGTTGTGACTGGTACAGTTACATTATTTGATTATAATAGTGTTGTTTTGATTGATCTGGGTTCTACCCATTCATTTGTTTCATCAAGTAGAACGGTGCATGATAGAGAACTGAGCCCATTGGATACTCCTTTGATGGTTAGTACGCCAATCGACCAGTATATTATTATTAGTGAAGTCTATAGAGATTGTGAAGTACGTATTGGTGGGGAACACTTAGTGGTGGATCTAATGCCTTTAAAGATGGGGGGATTAGATGTGATACTGGGTATGGATACGTTAGAAAAGTATAACACCCATCTGGATTGCAAACAAAAGACAGTGGAGTTCGAATTGGATGAAGGTAGAACGGTAGTGTTTATGGGGGACAGGAAAGCAAGCCCGCCTAGAATTGTTTCGGCTCTGATAGCAGAGAAGATGATAAGGAAAGGGTGTGAAGAATTTTTAGCCTATGTGGTAGACACGAAGGCAGATAGAGGAAAGTCAGAAGATATTCCTATGGTTATGGAATTCCCGGATGTCTTTCCTGAGGAATTACCAGGACTACCATCTCCTAGGAAAATTGAGTTTCCCATTGAGATTCTTCCGGGTACTGCACCAATATTGATTCCGCCTTATAGAATTGCTCCGGTGGAATTAAAGGAGCTTAAGGAGCAATTGGAAGAGTTGTTGGAGAAGGGGTACATTAGGCCTAGCTCTTCACCTTGGGGAGCTCTGGTCCTTTTTGTGAAGAAGAAAGACGGATCGTTAAGAATGTGTGTGGACTACCTGAAGCTTAATCATGTCACTATCAAGAATAGATATCCGCTTCCATGCATAGATGATTTGTTTGACCAATTGCAAGGCCAATGGTCTTTTTTAAGATAGATTTGAGATCAGGTTATCACCAGTTAAGGATAAAGGAGTCTGATGTGTCAAAGACTGCTTTTAGAACACGGTATGGGCACTTTGAGTTCTTAGTTATGCCTTTTGGATTAACGAATGCCCCTGCAACCTTTATGGACTTAATGAATAGAGTCTTTAAGTCTTTCTTAGACCGATTTGTCATAATCTTCATTGATGACATATTGGTTTATTCCAAGAGTGACAAGGAGCCTGAGGAACATTTGAGGACTACCTTACAAACATTGAGGAAGGAAGAGTTATATACTAAATTCGACTAATGTGAATTTTGGCTAAAGAAAGTGGCATTTCTTGGACACGTGATTTCGGAGCAAGGATTTTATGTGGATCCGAGGAAGATAGATGCGATTGTGAAATGGTAAGCACCTAAAAATGTAGCTGAAGTGATAAGCTTCTTGGGCTTAGCTGGGTATTACAGAAAGTTTATGGAGGGCTTTTCTATGATAGCAGCTCCACTTTCTAAATTGACAAGGAAGAATCAGAAGTTTTTGTGGACAGAGGAGTGCCAGAATAGTTTCGAGTAATTGAAGAATAGGCTTATAACTACACTAATTTTGACTTTGCCTTCCAGTAGCGATGGATACATAGTGTATAGTGATGCCTCGAGGAAGGGATTAGGGCGTGTGTTGATGCAAGGAGATAAAGTAATTCCCTATGTTTCTAGGCAATTGAAACCTTATGAGACGAATTATCCTACACATGACTTGGAGTTAGCTGATATAATCTTTGCATTGAAAATATGGAGACACTATTTATATGGAGTCACCACCAGGGTGTTTACAAACCACAAGAGTCATAAGTATCTGATGAGCCAGAAAGAGTTGAATTTGAGACAGAGAAGATGGTTAAAGCTACTAACGAATTATAACTTGATGATAGAATATCATCCAGGGAAAGCTAATGTCGTAGCGGATGCACTGAGTAGAAAATCAACTATGGCACATGTAGAGACAGTGTATCTTCCTTTGTTAAAGGAATTAGCTAAACTCAGGGTGACATTGAGACAAGCTAAATCTGGTTTTGTATTGGCTAATTTTAGAGTAAGGCTAGTGCTGAATGAGAAGATTAAGGAACTAAAAAAGAAAGATGAGTATTTAAGCAAGCTTAGAGAAAAAATTGAAAATGGTAAACCTTCTGAAATAGAGGTAAGGGAAGATAGATTGATGGTGGTAGGTAACATACTTTGTATTCCAGATATGCAAGAGTTGAAAGATGAGATTCTTGATGAGGCACATAATGCACCTTATGCAATGCACCCAGGAAGTACGAGAATGTATAGAGATTTAAAAGAACACTTTTTGTGGAAAGGAATGAAGAAAGATGTTGTAGAGTATGTTAAAAGATGCTTAGTGTGTCAGAAAGTTAAAGCAAAACATCAAGCACCTATCGGTAAGCTTAAACCTTTGTCGATTCCTGAATGGAAATGAGATAAGATTATGATGGATTTCTTGATAGGATTGCCAAGAACTATTAGGAAGCATGGTGTAATATGGGTGATTGTGGATAGGCTAACTAAGTTAGCACATTTCTTGCCAATTAAACAAACAGATTCCTTGAATGCTTTGGCTAAGAAATATATCAATGTGATAATCAAGCTTCATGGGATTCCGAGTTCTATAGTCTCAGATAGAGATCCTAGGTTCACCTCCAGATTTTGGGAAAGCTTATAGGAGGCATTGGGAACTAAGTTGCACTTTAATACAACTTTCCATCCATAGACTGATGGACAGTCGGAGAGAACAATACGGACTTTGGAGGCAATGTTAAGAGATTATGTTATGGATTTCAAAGGCTCATAGGATGATCATTTGCTATTAATTGAATTCTCCTATAATAATTCCTATCACTCGGGAATCCAAATGGCACCTTATGAAGCTTTGTACGGTAGGAGGTGTAGAACTCCTATTTGTTGGGATGAGGAAGGTGAAAGGAGGCTTTTAGGGCCTGAATTAGTGCAAATCACAGTTGATAAGATCAAATTGGTGAAAGAGAGACTTAAAGCAGCTTAAGATAGGATGAAAAGTTATACGGATGCATATAGAAGGGAAATTGAATTTGAAGTTGGAGACAAAGTGTTTCTTAGAGCTTCTCTATGAAAAGGGGTTTTGAGGTTTGGTAAGAAGGGCAAGCTTAGTTCGAGATACATAGGCCCTTATAAGATCATTGAGAAGATTGGGCCTTTAGCTTATAAGTTAGCCTTACCACCGGAATTGTCTAAGATTCACAATATCTTCCATGTCTCGATGTTAAGGAAGTACCGATCAGATCCTTCACATATGGTTCAACCATCCGAGGACAAATTAAGGGAGGATTTGACTTATGAGGAGTAACCAGTGGAGATCTTAGATTCGAAAGAAAAGATTTTGACAAATAAGGCTGTGAAGCTGGTTGACGTCATATGGAAGAACCATTCGAAGGAAGAGGCAATATGGGAGCCTTTGGAAGCAATGAAGGAGAAGTATCCACATCTCTTCGTGGATTCAAGTAAGAATTTCGAGGACAGAATTCTTTTAGGGGGGAGAATTGTTGGACCCCGAAATTTTTTTCAATTATTATCGATTTAATTGTTTAATTATTTAATTACGATTTGTTTGTTTATTTATTATTCTTAGAATTG
>JAOQMS010000008.1:19501037-19521020 GCA_027563885.1 Erythroxylum longipes
ATTGAGTATGATGGTTGTGGAAGTGGAATGGGTATGTGCATATTCTTCTTCATTGAGATTGCAAAAATTGTTGTTTGATTTAGAATAGCACGTTAGAGATTGGAAAGGTTGTATGGTATTAATCATTTGAGGTGAGATTCAAGAATTTAACAAAAGTACTTAGTAGCTGAATTGATATGAAGAGATATGGCAATTTTTGTAAGCTTTCATAGGTGTAGAAATTGTATTATGAACTCAAGGAAAAAACTGTATCGATTTAGCTAGAATTAGTTATAGTTGTCTTCATAAAAGTTGTAGATATTTTTCTTAGCTTTCCAACAGTATAAATTTTGGAATTTTAAGACTTTGGACACAAAAGATATGGCCTTTAGACGAAGCGTAGGTACTAGACGAAGCATCAGACAAAGCATTAGACAAAGTATAGGTACCAGACAAAGAATCAGACGAAGTTTCAGATGAAACGTTAGACGAAGCATCAGACTAAGAATCAGACGAAGCGTCAGATGAAGCAAAGGTACCAGACGAAGCACCAGATGAAACACCAGAAGAAGCATAGGCACTAGAAAAACCACCTCTAGATGACAAAATTTTTCTTTAATGTCTTCATAAAAGTTGTAGATCTCAGAGTCTTGTTTGAAACAGTCCTAAGACAACCTTAATCTGATATCTCTAGTAAAAGTTATGCCAATTGTCCCAAGATAGGTACAATATGATTGAGGACATAATCAGGTTTGACTCTTTTGGCCATAACTTCATCACCCGATCTCCAAATGAAGTGATTATTGAACTGATAGATTCCTAACATATTTCTCTACCTCTCCATAAAATTTTGATATCCATTGGGGTTTATTCAAAAAATATTTATGGAGAGAAAGTGAGGGAAACAACCGAAAGAGCATGAATTGGTTGTTTTATTGAACATACTTTGGTATATTAATCATATCTTGATCTGTAGAGCTCCGAATGATGCAATTATTGTTTCAAAATAAAATAGAGGCATGGAGATACAATTTTTATGAAGAGGTCAATTTATGATTCCACTGTTTGTACTAGTTTTGTCTAGAGAGATCCTATGGAAATAACCTTATAGGATAATACGTTCACGTCTTCTGATATTTCAGATAGTTGGGCTCCGAAAATGGGGTCCAAAAATAGGAATCTCATTATCAGGATCTCATCATGATTTCCTACATAATATGTTTTGTATCATAGACTTCATTATTTTGATTTAAGATCGACATCAATTCATATATAAATGAATATCAAATTAATTAGAGTTGCCCTTCACTTTATTAATGAAAATAAACTTTGTACAAAAGTGTTAAAGGTGATTGCCTTTAGAGAACTACTTTAACATAAAGGAGACTAATATAATTTTCATATGCTTGATTCCTAAAAGCTCTGACCCTACTAGTCTAGGGGATTATAAACAAATTGCCTACTACAACTTCATACAAAATACTTCATATATAATATCATCTCAAAACTCCTGGATAATAGACTCAAAGGTGTTCTTAAATCAATAAATAATGACTCTTAAGGTGCTTTTTTATAGGGTAGGTAGATTGACGATAATGTTTGGTTTGCCCAGGAATTATTTAAAGAGTATTCTAAGAAAAGCCCCCCAAAAAGTATGCACTTAAAGTAGACTTTCACAAAGCCTATGACAATAAGTTGGGATTTTATCCTAAATCTATTGGAGACTACAAAATTTCTTATTAAATTCAAACAATGGGGTGAATATTATGCACCAATACAACCTTGTATAGTGCTATAATGAATAGGGACTCCTCTAAGATTTTTGTGGGGAAGGGTTTGAGGCAAGGAGGGTTTGCATGGAAGCTTTGAATAGGTTAATCAAACATACCATCAATATGGAAACAAGCTTTAAGTTCCACAGCAAGTGTAGAAAAATAGGGTTGTTCAGCTTTGAATCAATGTCTATCCTTATGAAAGCACTATTCCAATTCAAATAGCTATTAGGACTTAATATGAATTATGATAAGATCTATATTATGATTTCAACGAGTGCTTCTCTCGTTCGATAGGACTGTTAATTATTTTGGTCTTGAAGATCAAGGATCCTGCCTTCACTTACCTTAGATTGCCTTTATCTACTAAAAGACTCCAATATAGGGATCGTATCCCTTCAATTGAAAAGGTATAAAAATGAGTGGCATATGCTATAATAAAGGCCTTTCTCAAGCAGGTAGAATAGTACTAATTAAAATAGTGCTAAGTTTTTTTATATATTTATTAGTCAAAAAACTTCCTTTCTAGATAAAGGAGTAATTAAAATAGTTAAGACTACCCTAAGGGACTTTCTATAGAAGGGAATAGGAAATAAGATGGGGCTAGCCAAATAAAAATATATTGAGGCCTATAAACAAAAAAGGGAAGGGGGATTGGAGATCATCATGATCAATCTTAGCAATAAAATGTTGATGGAGAAGAAGCTTTGCATATTTGTAGAGAATAAATCATCCTTATAAGTCAAATCGATCGATACCTATTTCCTAAAAGGAAGGATTATCTAGGAAGTGCAATGGAACTGCTTACTTTCTTAAGGGATATGTCAATTACTAAACCTTAGGTAGTTATTAAATGGGAGGGCAAAACATATTGTAGAAAATAGGGAGGCTGCCTTTTTCCTCTATAATAATGAGAGTACGATTGGCCCCATTTATGAATCAGATATCTATCATAATCTTGTTGATCTATACCTTAGTGATGCTAGGGTAAGATGCTGATGATTGGAGAATCAATAAACCAATATCCTCCAGTAGGCAATTCACATTATTGCCAATAAAACTCCAACTTGAATAGGTTGGATAGATATATTTAGGAGGGTTATCAGGATGGTTTCTTTAATAATAAGGTATGTGTTAATTGGTTTATAGATGCAAGGTCAATGCAAGATTGAAACAAGGTTATATAAAACTCTAACCTTACTAGGAATTTTATCCTATATTGCAGATTATCATAAAGAAACTACCAACTGTGGATAGGTTGAGATTTCTAGTTTAAATGAAACTTTCTATTTTTGTAAGGCTACCCCTGAAACTAACAACCATTTATTTTTTAAGTTTCAATTCTTATATGGAATTTGAAATGAAGTCCTACGATTATGCCATAGGGATCCAAATTATAAAAATCTAAAATGGTTAAAAGAAAATAAGTAGAGATCATCGTATAATTGAACAATATTCCTAATTAGCCTAGGATCCGCCATCTAGATGATTTGGAAGGATAGATCCAACAAAAGTCCTAAGTAAGAAGCCCGAAGCTGAAAGTTCTAAACCTAACCCTAAAACTGACCAGGGAGAAACTGATGATTAATGAAATAACTAAACTCTACCACCTGGACATTATCAGAGCGCGGAGGATTGAAACTAATGACATGCAATAGCAGGGTAATTCAACCCTAAAATAGGAATGAGAGGCAAACATTCGGAATAGCAAGATTAGTGGGCGCATTCATTTAATATAAACTATGCAGAATATGGAACATACTCTTTACTCTTAATTTATCCAAAACATTTGTAGGAAAAAAATGGAGAAATAGCTAGGAGGAAATTAGTCTTATAGATTCTTTGGTGATCTAATCAGCTAGTTGAAGAGTGGCTTCCTCTAAGAAGGGTAGATCTTCTAAGCTAGAATGAAGTAACCCTAACACTTTTATGGAATTAATTAAACAAGATCATTGATTATTATGGAGTTGTTGAGAGGAGACACAAAAGGGGAATGATTATAGCCTCTACAAAAGCCAAACAAGGAAGATAGCAATGTAATCATACAATGTCATGCAAGATAATTGATTAGCTATCCTTAGGATTACATAATTTGTTTGTGGGCCTCACAGCAGAGAAAACATACTAAGCATGTTTAAGTTTAACTTGTAACCTAACCCTATTGTAATTGATCTCACCTTGTAATGTCATTACTTAATTAATGAAACTTTGTTCTTTTTAAAAGAATTTTAGAACTTGCAACTTATGTTCTAACTTTTCCTAAGGCAACCATTTTGGCTTTCCTAGCTAGCTTTGATTTGGAAATTTAGGGCTATTATTCATTAGCCTTGCTTGTAAAAGGACTTCCTCACCTTTAAATATTTTTCTTTCTTCTTTTCTTTCTTTTTTTATTTTATGAGATAATCAATCTTTATTGGTGAAATTGAAATTTTAACAATTATTTTACAATTCCATTGGTTATATAGAGAGAGTAATCTAAAAAGTTTTGCATTACGATATTTGATAACCATTAGAGTTATAGGTTAAATTTGATGATGCAATAAAATCAATTGAAGCCAATTTTTTTTGTAACCACTTCTTTTAATATGTTGGAGTCAAATCTTGTTCCATATTAAATTAGCAAGATTCTTCTCAAAATTTTGTTCTCTCTCCTTAATGTCTTTGTCTTTTGAAGGAAAATATTTATCTTCAAATTCCTTAATATAGTACGTGCTTTAGTTTCAATAGAATTTATACCCCTCTATTTTTTAATAATTCTTTTGTGAATTTTTGGGCTAGTTTTTTATTTAATCGCAGGGTGATTGCACTTAGGAAGTCTCAGGATTTTGTTTTGGGTTTGTCACCATTGTCATAGCTTAAATTTGAAAGGCTTTCATTTATAACTTTAAAAATTCTTTTGAACTGACTAAACTTTCCTTCATATACCATCGTTCCTTTAATATCGAAATCATAAGGAGTAGGAAAATAAGAATTCACTAAGGAATATTAAGCTAGCTAGTAGTTTTAAGTAATATCAAAATCATAAGGAATAGGAAAATAAAAATTCACTTAAGAACATTAAGCTAACTAGTAGTTTAAGGTATTTCAAAATTTGTATTATCTAATGCATGATATTGGCACTGGTCAAGCAATCATTAAATTGCAAGAAGATAAGAACAAAAACTAACACTACATTTGAAAGTACTCAAACAAATATTCAAACATTCATAAATCATTCACCATCCATAAAAATTAAAATATTAATAGCTGAAAAGAAAAATCATTTATCTAAAGAAAGAGAATTCAAAATTTTAATACAAGCCAAATTTAAATTAATGTTTAAATGTTCAAATGGTCTAGATTAATAGAAAACGATCTAATAGATGTAGTAAAAAAATGAAACAAATATCAAATAAGAAAAGGATGTAAATCATTTGAGAGAATAGAAGGAATGTTGAGCATATTTGATCAATCATAGGCTTCCTTGCATTTATGCTACATCCACCAAATTAGGTAGAGTGTGTTATAAGGTATTGTTGTTGACAGTTGGCCTTTCTTATTGCAATTTAAGCCATTATTGATTTAGATGATGTGATTTTATCCCAAAGACTGCTCAAGTTTCAATCTAATGTCTTACGACCTTATTATAATAGTTATATGTCAACTTTAGTTTATATAAGTGTGGATATGATGGCTTAAACTAAATCAAAGTCAAAGTCAACTTACCCAGTGCATAAGGCTCATCGCTTTGAGAGGGTCTGGGGAGGGTCATAATGTACACAGCCTTCCCTCTGTATTTTTACAAAGAGGTTGTTTCCGTGACTTGAACATGTGACCTTATGGTCATAAAGGAGAAACTTTACCAGATGCTCTAAGGCTTACCCTCACAGTGGCTTAAACTATTTAGTAGAATTTGCATAATCTTATTTTGTTTTAAAAGTAACTTATAGAGTTTTGTTAAAGTCTTTTCAATTAGTGGCAAAGGCTCCTTTTGTTTCTCCAATATCTTTATTTTTAGTGTCCTTACCCTTTTTGTTGTTGGTGACCTTATTGGTCCTGCTACCTCTAATTGTAATTTATTGATGAAGGTTAGCTAGTTTAAAAAAGAGGAAATTATTATTGTGATAGGAGAGATGATCTAAATGGTGTAGGCTTGGCTGATTAGGGTATCTTTGAGCAAATGTCATTATTTAAACATAGGGAAGCATAAGCGGGATAGCTAAGGATCATTATATAGGAATTATGAAGGTTAAAGGTTGAATGGATCTCTCTCCTTAACTTGGTTCTACGTTTTGATTATTAGATTTTATATGATAATGAGAATATGAAGTTAATTTAACTTGAATTTTTCCCTTTTCTTTCTTCTTCTGGAAGGATTTCTTAAAGTTTTCTTACATATTGATCTCAAATTTAGCTTTTCTAATTATATTTTGTAGGACTTCATATTGGCTAACCAACTAATTAAAGGGGAAATTTTATAATATTTTTAGTATTGATTCTTAAAGTCTTTAAAAATAGGCCCACATTTTCTTTGCTTAATGAAAGGGGTTAGGCTTCTTTACCTATATTTTCCACATTCTTACATAATCCTTTAGAATTTTAGTGGATTTCTTTTCCTTCTATTGGAGATCCTTGTAAATCACCATGGTTTCATAATTGAATCCATATTAGATTCAAAATAAATTGACTAAATCCTTATAACATTTCACAAGTGATTATTCTATATTTAATAACTACTACAACTCTGGCCAATAAACTCTCCGAAAATGAGGAGACCAATAGGTTTTTATTGTCCAAATTTTTGCAAGCTTATTATGGGGAATCCTTGGATGATCTCTTAACTCTAAACTTCCATCTTATTTCTCAATTATAGCATTTTAAACTTTGATTATACAGTATCCATAAAACTGGGTTATCCTTTAGGTTCCTCTTTTTTTTGAGCTAAAAAGGGTTGTTATTTTAAAGGTGTAAATTTTTCTTCAGCCTTGGTATAAGATGGAGTTGGATGGTCTTTTGGTTTCCATTAAGTCTTCAGGGTTTGTGGCATTTTTCCGGAAGGTCTATCTGAATAATATGCCTGACATGTTAAATACCTTTCATAGTTTAAGGCCCCTGGATATGATTGAGTGGGATAAGAGGTGGACCTAAGGGAAAATGTTGAGAATAAGGATCATAGATAGTATTTGATTGATATCTAGCTCTATTTGACTCTATTTTTCTTAGCTTTTCACAAATCATGGATTTCTTTGAAAATTCTGCTTTTTTCTTTTCTTTGAAAATTTTAACCCATAATAGTGTTCTTTCACATTTTTTGTAAATTAGAAGTAAAGCAATTTTTAACGTAACTGTTGAATCTGGAATGATATTGTATCTATCTTGGTATGTAAGTCTTGTTTTTGTACATTTAAGCCCTCTAGTTCTAGATCAATATGAAGTACTCAGTTTTGAGCAACTGTACTTTCAGTATGCCAATTTTGTACTTCTTCATTAGGAGACATAATTAAGTAAGTGCCTTGTAGGGATTAATCGCAAGGTTACGTATGCTAAGTTTTAATATTTATAACCTCGATATTTCCGTAAGCGCATGGGTCATTCGCATAGTACCTAAGGCATCGATCCCATGAGGAGGGTTAATCTAATCCTAAAATCTAAGGCTTGACTAAATTTTGCAATAAATCAAAATGAATAACTAATGCAGAAATTAACCTATCAAACAATAAATAGCTGGAATTGAACTCATAAAATATAAACAAAATAGCAATTTTGCACACCCAATCCAGAATCAACTTAGAAACTAACAAATTGAGAAAAAGGGGGTTTTAATCCAAAATTAATGAAAATCTAATCAATTATGCAATTACCGAATTACTAGGTCTAGACGGTCCTAGAGTGCATTACTCTCTCTAGAGTTATAATCTTTAACCCTAATTTATAATCCCTAATTTAAATTATGAAATTATAATCTCTCGATTTCTAATTTACCCAAAACCTAAATTAGTTCTGAATTTGTTTAATAACCTACCAGAAACATATGCTCGATCTCTGGTTACATGATTTCACTAGTTTGATTCAATTATTATCTATCAAACTACCTAACTCTTGTTAGCCCAATTTAATGATATTCAGTCAGTTCATCCTCTTAATTTATTACCAAATTATTAAGCATAGATATTGAATCATAAATAACTTAAGGAAAACACAATAAATCAAACTTCATTAATCTCAAAGATCAAAATCCTCAAGGTGAGTTCAGACAAAAATTGACATACAACAACTATTCTCAACGATTATCCCAATTCTATACATCAATAAAATTGAAATAAAAATGGAAAATACTGTCAGAACGGACTCGTGGAGGCAACGACTCTAAGAAACCACCTGTTTTGGGAAGTACTTCGCTTCAAGCTTCTTCTCTGTGTCTCTCTGCCTTCGTCTCCTTCCTCAAATCTCTCGATATGCTCTCTAGGGTTTCGGAATTGACTGATGCAAAAAGACTACTCTTCTATTCTTTAATGTTCTATTTATATCTTGGAAGCCCTAGGGTTGATTCGGGGTTGAAATGATTTAAAAAGTCCCGTAAATTTTGACGTTTTCAACAATTTTCATGTCTACCCGACATAGGCCACAATCGTGACCAGCGCCTAACCCTCTCTATCACAATCTTGGCCCAAAGTGTATGATCGTGGCCTAGGTCCTATCAACTTGCCTTTTTTTGTCACGATCGTGGCCTGTTGTGCCATGATTGTGGGCCATATTTTTGGCCCGAAACTCTTCAAAACTTCTTTGTTCTTTGCCGTTTACCCTAAAACACTAGCAAACACATCAAGGTACCTCAAAAATATAACATTTAAGCTCAGAGACTCATAATAACCCATAAAAAACAATTAAACATATAAACTAACACAATTGAACCTAAATAATTAAACACTCAATTAACACTAAATACCTACCAAATTGAACCCTAAAACATAATGCAAGTCGTAACTATCAACATCCCCACACTTAAACGTTTGCTTCTCCTCAAACAAACAAAATAACAAACACACAACACAATGCAATAATGAGGCAACGACTTTAACTTCATAAAATAAATTTAATCTTAAACATAATCATACAAGTTATATCTAATCATTAACATGCAAAATCTATGTTTAGGGGCTTTGAACTAAATATACAATTTAATCGAGATCTAAGTGTTAATTTATTTACCCTTTTCAATTGTATACACACATTAATAATTCTTTGGTCCTTCAGACTCTATAACTGTTTCTAAGTAAATTGTCATGAAAAGTCAAGCTTATTACAAGTCCGATAGGTTTTATTAAGGAAACACTTTTTTTTAACATAGAGTTAGTCTTTTTACTCGGAGGCAAATATTAGAAATGAATGTCGATCCAGTTACTCAACTAAGTCATGTTTTTATTAAACAGCTTGGTTGAAACGTCATTATAGCTTTTTGACACGAAGGCACACATTTGTGATGCGTGTCAATCCAGTTACTCAGCTATATCACATTTTCAACAGGCTACTAGCTCTATTCATAACCTGAAGGTTAGTGGAATAGTAATTTATTTAATAAAAGGTACCTTTTTTTAATAGCCTACCTTGTTGTTTAAGCTACTTATTTCCATGAAAAATACTAGTTAAGCTACTTGAGTTGAAAGGCCTCAAATTATGAAGGAATGTGACAACCTATAGGGTGATAAATTTACACTAAATCCTAATTAAGCTGTATATTTATCCAAAGACTCCTATTTCACTAATTTTGCAAGCTAATGATTATTTACGACCTAATAAACTATGTTCAAAATTAAATAAATTTCACTCCATTGAAGCCATTGACCCATTCAAACAGTTCACAAAATGTAACCTAATAACTATCATACAGTATGCAAAATCATAATCAAAAGCAAAACACATAATCCCTCCCCACACTTGAATAATACATTGTCCTCAATGTGAGAAGAGAGCAACCAAACACATAATAGAAAAGAAGAAATTAAAGTAGACAGAAAATAAAATAAAAATAAACATAAAAATAAGAATTGAAGGCGAATTTGAAAAAAGAATACTGAATGGAAAAATTAGGTTAGACATAAATCCTATAGAGATGGAGTTGGTGATGGTGTCGGAGGCAACAATTGAACGCCCATATCTGTGGATTTGACAGATATCCTGGCTCTAGCGTCTTTATGTTCGGGCCATCTCCTTCATCATTCTGGTGTTCTTCGCAAGTGTATTATTGGTTTTGGAGATTGCATCCAGAACTTCCTTCTAGCCTTACTCTTCTTCGTCTTCCTCGGATCCTTCACTGGACTCTTCTGCTTGCCGAGGTGGCACTGAACTCAAACTCGCCTGACTAGCCCTGATTCTGATATGTGTCTTTTCACTAATTTCCCTAAGTTCCATGTTGTCGGAATGAGGGATCGTAACTCGCCAAAAGTGGTGATGGTTGAGGAATTCCGAGAGATGAACAGTTAATCCCCTCCGTTCCACACCATAATATTCTGCAATGGCAGACACTATATACCCCATTCCTAGATTGTTGCTCCTCTTGCACGGAGTCGCAACAATGACATTTAGCATATGTGTGGATGTGCAGTCTAGAATACTGTGGTCCATGCAGCACAACATAAAAAGTTCCTTTGTGGAACACTTGTTGGTTTTTGTTTTGTCAAAAACCAGTTGACACATAAATTTGTGCATCAACAAATGTTCGTGGGACCTTATGATGTTGTTATGAGTATTCTTGGCATGAAATTGCTCAATTCTAGTAAGCTTATTCTCGTATTGAGAAGGACGAAAATCTTCATGATGATCGATTATGGAGGATTTGGGGAATCTACACATCTCGCACATGATTTCTACATTTAATTCATAGGCTCGTCTTACCAACCTAAAGCACAATTCTTTGGGATTCTTAGGGTCATAAGTCAAGGAAGTGAAAAATTCCATTGTGAGCTCCTGATAGACAGGAAATTGGAATCATATGAATTAGGCCCATTATATCCTCTCAACTAGGTTTTCTACTCGCTCACGCAATTTTATCCCATCGAGTGTATCAAAATCAAAGTACTTGGGAACTACAATTTGTCTAGCATTAATGGATCAGAAATGAGTACCTTCATCCTTTGTGTAGATAGGGAAAGGTGTGCCAAATTCGGCTGTGCAGTTTCTTCGCCCACGTCCCGCAACTTGTTGTCGTCCGGATGGCTCTCGTCTGTCTGATTGTTTAATTCACAGCATAATTGGGTAGAATTTGGAAGAAAATTGGAAGGTTGAAATTTTTGGAGAGATTTGAGAGTTTTTGTGGCTTTGAAGTCTAAAGAGATAAAGTTAAAAATGAAAGTGAATGTAAAAGTGAAGTTAGAACTGAATATATAAGTGGTTAGAAGGGTTAAATGGTAAGAATTTTTAAAGAAATTACATCCTCCTTATTACTGCTTAGTTACAGGCCACGATCATGGCCTGCGACTTTCCCACACTTCATTTTTTTCTCATTTGTTCTTTCTCCAATCTTTTCAATTTCACTTCTTAATTCTTTTATAGCCCCTTTTTACCTCTCTTTACTTGCTTGCTCAATCGATCCACTTTATTTGAAAATCCTATTCCTTCTTGATTTTATTCAAAACGAAAACAATCCTAACTACAAAATTCAAATGTTCGAACTAAAACAATCAGAGAACTACTTTTTCATGGGTTTCCTCCCATGCAATGCTTCTTTTGATGTCGGTAGCTCGATACTCCTTTAAGCTCACGGTGGTCAGAATGAATGGTGCAATGGTAGTGCCGTCATTAATCTCAAAGTTTTAACTTTAGCTACTATGCTACAGCCCCCCACCTTCCTTACAATTCTCTTTTCCTCACCTTCTTCTTCACGAGAGGTTATTCCTGAATGCATTCCTAGGATCCTCGATATCCTCCCATTCACCTCGAAGTATAGGTTCTTTGCTATTCTGTGGAGGAGATCCGTATTCTCTTTGTGACACTTGGAAGGTTATCTGCTCTTATCCTATCCTCAGATTTAATTCATCCCCATCAACATCAATGATTGAATGTGCAGTGGCTAAGAGTGGTCATCCAAGAACTATTGGGGTATCCATATCTTCTCCAATGCCCAATATGTAAAAGCCTGTGGGAAAGGTATATTTGTAAATCTTTACTTGCACATCCTTTATAAACCCTATTGGTTTACGCATCGTTCTGTCGGCCGTCTTTACCAAAAACTTGGTGGGCACTAACTCTCTTAACCCTAACTTTATACTAAAGGTGTAGGGCATCATACTTATACTCGCTCCTAGATCCATGAATGCTTTGTCTATATTGATTCTATTGATACTGCAAGGATGAAAAAAATCCCTTGGGTCCTCTTTCTTCTGTGCGATGTTAGGGTTCTCTTCCGATATTTACTCCTTAACCTTCATCTTGACGGATTCCTTCATTATGAGCTTTGTCTATATTTGTTCCGTCACTTCTTTGACCTTGTTTTGCTCACTCTCCTCTAATGTCCTTATTGCTCTCTTTGCATTAACTCCCACTGAGCCAAAATGGGGAGTGGAAATACATGTTGAGTTGCCTTAATCGACTCGATCACTGGCTCACTTGGAAGGTTTTCTTGACCCTTCCTTTTATCTCCTTCTCCTTGCACCTGCTTCGGTTCTTCACCTTGGGTATGACTGATGACCATGATCCTTTCCTTAGGATTAGACTCGGTGTTGCTTGGAAGAGTTCTAGCATTCCAAGTAGACATTTCCTCTGTTAATTGGCCTACTTGGACCTCCAAATTATGTATGGATGAGGTGTGGTTCTTCGTTACTTACTCGAATTTGATTTTGAGCCTTTTATGTGAATCTTCCATACACCTAATCTTATCCAAAATCTTATCCAATTTTGATTACATCAAGCTTGCTTTATGTTACTGGAAACCTGATTGTCCCTGAGGCCTGAACAATCCTCCATTATTGGAATGAACAGGAGAAGTTAGGATGGTTCTTCCACTCGGTGTTGTAAGTGTTGGAGTAGGGGTTGTTACCCCTCCTATTATACCTGTGATGCCCCTATACCCCTTGGGAGGATACAGGAGTGCCATATCGGACTCACAAACAGAAACAAATAACAGACCGATACGGAAGCATTTCAAAACTTACTACACATTCATTACATGTATTTTCAGTAACTAAAACAAACATACATTGCAAATCATTCCAAACTTGTTCAAAACATACATAAATTATATCGCATGAACTTAATACAAATTTGTTCCAAAAATCGAAACTAGCTTGAAACATACTTATTACAAAAACTTACAACAATTCTGAATCATACATTTTATAAACAAGCAAAAATATATATTCAAAACACATTTTTATCAAAACAAGACTCAAACTCCATTGGCCATTACAGTTGACTTGTCCCAGTCTTTATAATCCTCGTTCTGAACCTACACGGGGCAAATCCACCATGCTAAGCATATAACTTAGTGAATAATAACTAATCTATATATAAAGTGATAACTCATCATACTGAATCATGTAATAGCATAAGCATGAATTAATAGAATGGTTTAATAATAAAATAGACATAATGCATTTCAGAACAGATTTTATAGTTAACAGAGTTGAATATCAAAAGAGGGTCAAAATCAGAATACAATTTTGTTTATATCAGACTCAAACATATATCAGCACATAAAATCAAATGACTGCTAAGCATTTACAGAAGAGGGTAATGCGACTTATACAAGAGAGACCGAAGTCTTGACACCGAAGTGTCACAGGAGAGACCAAATTCTCGACACTGAAGTGTCATAGGAGAGACCGCAGTCTCGACACTGAAGTGTCAAAGGAGCAGCTGCAGACCCTTCTAGGCATGCCTATTTACCCACAACTAGGACACAATAGTTTTTAAACAAAACAAAGTCATTTCAAACATTTCATGTGCAAAGCAAGTATTCAATCATATTCACATGCAATTAGCACTTCCAATGATATAAACATGCATCAAACGCCTCGAACAATCATTGTACGGAATTCCAACACAATCAATATAAAACAAATTCAACAAGCAGAACAAAGTAAGATGTGACCATCTAAGATTACTCACAAAAGCTTCGTTATTGCTTATTGCCTCGAAGTCCTAGCAATATCTGGAAGTGGTCGTTCTATGCATTCCTCTATAACATTTAACACATATACAAATCACTATTGAGTATGATTAAGTATTCATTTATGGATACTGAATATGTATAATGGATGTTCACGATAAATTCTCAGGTATGTTTCCATACTAAACTGATGTAAACATCATTTTTACTTCAAAAGTTCCAAAAATTCATACACACATTCACTATTCACACACTCATTCACTATTCCAGCTTTTGCTGAAAGTATCCCATTTGGGTCAACTTTTTATAAGCAATAAGATCAAGAAAACGATGTATTTCTATAATAATTTCTTCTATAAAATTGTTCCTCTGTATCTTAAGTTTCTAATGACACCAAAATCATGCAGTTTAGTTTAGTATTCTGCAAGTTATACCTAAAATACAGTATACTATTCCCAAACAATGATAGAATCCTAATTTCAACTTTAGGCCAAATTTCATCATCCTTCGGTATAGAAACAAAATTGCATTCCTCAATGAAAGTTCTAGGAATATGATTTTAGTTTAATAAAAAATGAAAATCACGCCATTTGGATATCTACAGTTCAAGTTATAGCCTAAAAACCGACAACTGTTCAGTGAAATCTGTCCAGTGAAACCAGTACAATTCATTCACATTTTACACTATCAACACTCTTACTCCAACATATATCCTTTTTACCATAATTCCACCTTAGTCATGCCTCAATTACACATCCATTTCATGTCCAGAACTCAATGCATCAACAAATCAATACACATTTTATAAAATCAAGTATCAAATACTTTATAGGATAACATGCAATCAAGATTAGCATTCCCATACCTTCTTTAACACAATTTCCTCGTTCAATGAGTAAGCCACACTAGCCTTTCAACCAGAAATTACAACTCTAATATTAAGAAGACTAAGAGGACAGTAACACAGAACAATGGCATGATCTATCTTCCTTAATGCAGTAGCATGCAATTTCGTCAAGTGAAGAAGATGACCCAAAATGCCATTAGAAAATCCAGGAGGTGTGAGTGAGTGAGAGAGTTTCGGTGGTGTGAGAATAATTTGAAGAAGAACTCAGCAAAATAGAACACCCTAGCAGAAAATTTGTCTTCTCTCTAACGCTAGGTGTCACCAAATGGTAAAAACATGTGTCTTCTTGCATGTTCTACACTTGTCCCAATTAGGAGCTGCCATTTGTCACCAAGAATTAGTCCCTGTATTAACTATCAATAAAATTTATGTATTTAGGCTGAATTTGACAAAATTGTCTTCATAAAAGTTGTATCTTATCCTTTTATCTTTCTGACGATATAAAGTTTGTAATTTTTGGATATTAAAATCAAAAGATATGGCACTTACAAACCTTCTTTTAACTTAATCAACACCCAAACCTTGTGTAATGAATCCATGACATATTTTCCAAGACCCAGGCCGAAGATTAATACCTTAATTCTCTAGTGATGAAAAATAAATTCCAATTCTCTAAGTATGTTTCACTAAACCATAATTTAAGCCATATACAATACATGTTCAAATCGTAGCAAAATTTTAACTCCTATTTCACATATACTTTCATGAACATGTATCATTTCAACTAGGGTATATTTTAGGGCCTTACAATTCTCTCCCCCTTAAAATAAATTTTTCCTTGAAATTCATACCTGATCAAAATATTTGAGGATACTGAGCCCTTATGGTCTGTTCTAGTTCCCATGTTGCTTCCTCGAGTCCATGATGTTGCCAGAGTAATTTCACCGAGGGTATTTGCTTGTTTCTAAGTTATTTGACTTCTCTGGCTAATATAGAAACAGGCCCTTCTTCATAAGACAAATCTGGTTGTACTTGAATTTCTTACACATGAATCTTATGTGTGTCATCAGACCAATATCTTCTCAACATAGAAACATGAAATACATCATGTAACTTGGCTAATTCTCTAGTAAGAGCTAATTGATAAGCAACTGGTCCAACTCTTTTCAGAATCTCATATGGACCAATATAACGTGGACTGAGCTTACCTTTCTTACCAAACCAAAGTATATTCTTCCATGGTGATACTTTCAAGAATACCTTATCACCTACCTAATACTCAATATCTCTTCTTTTCAAATCAGCATAGGACTTCTGTCTATCACTGGTAGCTTTCAATCTTTATTGGATTACTTAAACTTTTTCTTCAGTATCCTTCACAATATCAGGCCTGATCATCTTGTTTTCACTTAGTTCAGTCCAACACACTAGAGTTCTACACCTTCTACCATACAGTGCTTTATAAGGTGCCATGCCAATGCTAGTCTGATAACTGTTGTTGTAAGCAAACTCCATCAGAGAAAGGTAGTTATCCCAACTTCCTGGGAATTTTAACACACAACCTCGAAGCATATCTTTCGATATTTAAATAACTCATTCAAATTGTCCATCTGTTTAGGGATGGAAAGCAGTACTAAACTTAACTTACGTACCCAATGCTTTCTGTAAACTTTTTCAGAATCTCAAAGTAAATCGAGGATCACGATCAAAAATAATCGACAACGGTATTCCATGCAATCTCACTATCTCATTCACATACAAATCCGCGAGTCTATCCAAAGAATAGTCAGGAAGAATAGGCAGAAAATGAGTAGATTTGATAAACTTATCCATAATCACCCATACCGCATCATGCTTCCTTTGAGTAAGAGGAAGTTCAGTGGCAAAATCCATGGTAATGTTATCCCATTTCCAATGAGGAATAGAAATAGGATGTAATAAACCGGATGAAACCTGGTGCTCAGCTTTAACTTGCTGGCATGTCAGACATTTTGCTACATAATCCACAACATCTTATTTCATACTTAACCACCAGTAATACTACTTGAGATCCTGATACATCTTGTTTCCCCCAGGATGCATAGTAAAAATTGTATTATGAGCCTTAAATAACAACTTTTTCTTCAGTTCATCATTAGCTGGCACACATAACCAATCTTTATAATACAATTCACCATCTCCTTTCACAGAAAAATCAGACTTATTACCTTCCTGAGTAGCTAAGATAAGTTGTTGTAACTTATCATCAGCTCTCTGAGCATCACAAATTTCTTGTCTTAAGATAGGCCTTGTTTTCAACTGAGCTTTTAAAGCTCCATCAGATACAAATTCCCATTCACTCTACTTAGGTGATAATGCTGAAATGGTCTTTTGACTCAAGGCATCTGCCACAACATTAGCCTTACCTGGATGATAATCCACAATACAATCAAAGTCTTTGACTAGTTCCAACCAACGTCGTTGTCTCAGATTGAGTCCTTTCTGGGTAAGCAAATACTTCAGACTCTTTTGATCTATGAAAATTCTACACCTTTAACTATATAGGTAATACCACCAGATTTTTAAGGCAAACACTATTGCTATAAGTTCCAGATCATGAGTAGGATAATTCTATTCATGAGTTTTTAATTGCCTAGAGGCATAAGCCACTACCTTTCCTTCCTGCATCGAAAAACTACCCAAACCAGTTCCAGATGCATCACTAAACAAAACATAATCCTTACCAGAAATAGGTTGGACCAATACAGGAGCCTCGGTAAGCATACTTTTTAGTTGGTCAAAACTACTCTAACATCTATCAGACCATTCGTACTTCACTCCTTTCCATAACAGTTTAGTTAAAGGGAATGCTATCACTAAGAACCCCTTAACAAACCGAAGGTGATAACCAGCTAGACCCAGAAAACTTCTCACTTCAGTCACATTCCGTGGTGGCTTCCAATTAACAATCACTTCTATCTTACTAGGATCAACTCTAATTCCCTCAGAAGAGGCAACATGCCCTAGAAATGATATCTCCTGAAGCTAGAAATCATACTTACTTAGCCTATCATACAACTGTTTTTCCCTCAGGGTCTGTAATACAATTCAAAGATGTTCAATATGGTCCTGCTCATTCTTAGAATAAACCAGGATATCATCTATAAACACCACAACAAACTGATCCAAATAAGGCCTGAACACTCTATTCATCAAATCCATAAATATTGCTGGAGCATTAGTTAACCCAAATGCATTACTAGGAATTAATAATGTCCATAATAGGTCCTAAATGCAATCTTCGGTACATCCACATCCTTTACCCGAAGCTGGTAGTAACCCAATCGTAGATCTATCTTTAAAAACACTCCTGCATCTTTCAACTGATCAAATAAGTCTTTAATCCTTGGCAACAAATACTTATTCTTCACTGTGACTCTATTCGATTGTCTATAATCGATGCACATTTGTAGTTTGCCATCCTTCTTCTTAACAAACAACACCGATGCTCCCCACGGTGACACATTGGATCGAATAAACTGTTTATCCAGAAGCTCTTGTAACTTTACCTTCAATTCCTTCAGTTCAGTAGGAGCCATTCTGTACAGTGTTCTGGATATAGGAGCAGTGCCAGGCATAACTTCAATAGATAACTTCACAACCCTTTCAGGAGGGAGTCCAGCCAATTCCTCTAGAAACATATCTAGAAACTCATTCACCACCGGAATATCTAGCAATTTACTAACCTCCTTCTTAGAATCAATTACAAAAGCTAGATATGCTTCACATCCCTTCCTAAGAATCTTTTAAGCTTGCATAGCAGATACCACATTAGTTAAAGAACTAGTGCGAATGCCATGCAATACTATCTCAGACTGATCGGGTCTCCTAAATATAACTGTCTTAGTATTACAGTCAATTACTGTCCGATGCTTAGATAACCAATCCATACCTAGAATCAAATCAAATTCATGAAAAGGTAATCTGATTAGATCAGCTACATAACTATTTCTTTAGATCATAATAGGACAGTTCCCACACACCTGATTAATCGACACACTACAACCCGGAGGACTGGTCATATGCATGTCATACTCTAACTGATTTATAAGCACCTCCATATCAAACATTTCTCCAACACAGATATACGAATGAGTAGATCCAGGGTCAATCAATGCATGCATTTTAGAATTAAAGAGAGAAACAATACCAGTAATAACATCTGGTGCATCCTGATCCTCATGAGCTTTCAGTGCATAAGCTCGACCCTAAGTAGAAGGCATAGCTGGTCGATTTACAGTTTCTGAGTGGGAGGTCGGATTACTCCTGTTCTGATTATATCCTCCTCAACCTCTACCTTGTCCTCTGTTCCCAGCAGATGCATGGGAGACCTCTCTACTAGTTTGTGGTATCTCAGACTATCTCAGTGGACAATTTGTTATCATATGCTCAGTACTGCCACAGCAGAAACATGCACCTATAGCTCTCCAACAGACACCCTAATGATGAACAGAGCAATAAGGACATTCCGGGGCACTAGAACCACTGGCCCCAGAGGAACCCCTACCAGAGACAACCGATGTAGGAAGTTTTGTTGCCTTCACTGAGTCACAAATATTTGAGCAACTTCCAATGCAGAGGAAGTACCTTCCTAACTTCGCTTATCCGAGGACTGACCTCCTCTAACAAAACCCCTCCGTTGACTTCTTTCTCTCTTGACCATTTCCTATCTCTCAATTTTCTTTGTAGCCTGTACCAGCTGATGGTAAGTCACTTGCTGCAACAAAGTAAATGCTGCCAGATGCTTCATGATGGAATCGTACAATCCATCCTCGAACTGATGACATCAGGACTCTTCAGTAAGTATAGATTCAGGGGCATACTTACTGAGTCGGTTGAACTCTCGATCATACTCAGCAACCAATAAGTTTCTTTGTTTCAGACTCAAAAATTGCCTCCACTTATCCTTCTGTAAGCCTCTATGATATATTTTGCTTGGAACTATTGGGTGAAGAAATTCCAAGTCAGAGGCATCGGCAGCTGAGGACTCCTCAGAACGAACTTCCACCATTCATAAGTTGCTCCCTACAGAAGGGAGACAGCATAGTGCACCATCTGCTCTGCTGGACAATTGATCTCATCCAACATCCTCTTCACCTTCTCTATTTAGAATTCATCTCTTAGATTCCTCCAGAGATGTAACATCCCCTCACTTATGGGAAGGGTATTTTAGTCATTTTGGATTAGGTTAAGATTATTTGAAGTGTTTTGACATATTCATGCATCCATTTATGCACATGAATAGGAAATATTGAATTTTTGCA
>JAOQMS010000008.1:19531384-19544548 GCA_027563885.1 Erythroxylum longipes
AAAAATTTCCGAAAAATTTTCATAATTCTCTAAAAATCAGAAAACCCTAATGATCCTCTCCAATTCAATTTTTACACGCACAAGGCCTATTTTGAAAAATTCCCATTTATTCACAATTATACCGGGAAAATGTCATGAATGCATGTACAAGTATTTTTCAAGTGCAAGATCACTTATTCACAAATGCATAAGCATGAGAGGTGTTTTCCTAATCTCTCCGATTAATCTCACGTATACCCGTTTCTATAATTCAACCCGTTATACGGAAACGAGATGTTACATGACCTCTACCACTACCAGCTTGTGCAAAACTACCTCTCAGTCTAAACCCTGATTTTCTCGATCTAGTCAGTGGTCAAAATGATCTATTCTAGCGTTTACTAAATCTTCTACCATAATCAACTTAAGACTCACCGTGTCTCTTCATTCTGAACTCCTGTCTATACTCTCCTTGTCCATCTTTCAATAATTGTTCAATTCTGATTAAGGCAACTCGTAGCTCTTTAAAACTACTCAAATTGGTAATAACCAATCTCATCCTAATCTCCATATTCAGTCCATCCTCAAACTGCCTACACTTATCTTCGTCATTCGGAATTAAGGTAAAGCATACCTCATTAACTTATTAAACCGCATCTCATACTCAGCTACAGAAAGATTGTCCTGCTTCAGATCTAGAAATTCCTTCATCTTCCTATCCAAGTAGATCTTTGGCATATAGTTTTCTTTGAAGACCTTCAAAAAATCCTCCCATGTCACTCTACAAGGTCAAGCGGAAATGCCAAGAATAGTCTTCCACCACTGATAAGCTAGACCTTGCACTAGCGAAACTACATAGTCAAACCTCTCGTTAGATTCGTAATTCATCTGATCAAATACCTTTTCTATTCTCTCTAGCCAACCTTTTGAGTCTGCAGAGTCTGTACTTCTATAGAAGTCTACAACCCCCTACTTCTTAAGTTTATCATACCTCCTTTCTCTCCTCTCAGAAATTAGGCATTTGGTTAGACTGGGGTATTGGAGACTCTTTATTGGCTCTTACATACTATAGGTCAGATAAGTCTGCGACTTGATCTCTTAAAGCGAATGACCTATAATAAACAATAATCATGGTCACTATATGAGTCTCTCACTATATATCACGTCTATATGTTCTTATATGTCCGTATGGATGCCAAGCCATGCTTTGATACCAAAACCTTGTAACACACCACTACCACAAAACACATGCCCAAATATCTAGAGGACATTAAAGAACATACCCTATGAAAATGGCATCTTAGAGCAATCACATTCACTTATTATGGCATCATACAGAACATAAATAGCCAAAAGATCAACTTTTGTCATTTCATTCACAAACATAATTTACACTGTAGCATCACACTTCATAATACATATATTTACATAACCAAAAACATCTGAGAGTTTTCTACTCTTTTACAAGATGTTCTACATAACATGAAAAAATAAACAAAAGTATTCTATCTAAATTCCTCAGTATCAGCTGACCAGACCTTTGAGCCATTCTTGTTTCCCAAAAACTGAAGTAATATACTTCTACTCTATCACTTTAAAGGTTAGGTCTCCCTTTCACCTGAAAATCAACGTTTGCAATTTTGATTAGTTTTGCGAACTCAATGAGTGAACCATCATCGATGTGATCACTCATATCAAAAAACAAGGACAATTCACAATCAAATTCACAAGCAATTCATATCATCCAACTTTGAATAAATTGTCACATTTAATCGTGCTTTGACAAATACGATTTTTATCTCATTATATTCAGAGCAATCCAATACTTTAATTCAATCATGCATATAGTACATATCAAGTTGTATATGCAAATGCAAATGTGACTCATTCATTTTTACTTTGTTGTGACCTAGTGCCTTTTTACTATTCTGTATTCATTATGGATACTGGGCTCATTTCATATGGTGTCCCATACCTATTATGGATACCGAGCTCATTAATAACTGAGTGTGTGGCTCTTTGTGCACATTTTTTAGCTTTAAGCTCTTTTTCACTTGTCACTTTGGTCACAGTTCCTTTATTTGGTCATGCATAACAATGTTTTTCAATGCATCTTTTCACATATTATGCTATCAATACCTTTCTTTCTAAGTACACATTCATATATCACGTTCATCGGATCTAAGTCTGGCATTCAACACTTAGTTGAGTACACTTATTTTCCATATTCATATACAATCAAAGAACACTTCCAATATTATCCTAAATATCAAACTCCTCGGAACATCAATGTCTAGAATTATCACAATCACATTAATAACAGTTCAATAGCTGAATTTAAACAAAAAAATCAATCATAGTGAGAAAACATCTAGGTTGACTCACAGTATGCTCCATATTAGCTATTGTCTTAACAAACCAATAATGTCTGGATGCTAGTGTTTAACTTGAGAATCTAAAGTCAAGCAATACACACATATTTTACACATTACCAAGTTGATCAATCAAATAAATATTCAATCATGCACATATATATATGTCATGTTCAATGCATGCTCAATTGACTTTCCCCGAGTATGTATTCTTAAATCATAACTCTTAACCATTCACACATCATAACTTGGATATAACTAGTTTGCAATTAGGCTTATACCATAAGTATACTTGATTGCTATAAATTCATCAATCATACATTCACCAATCCTTTTCTAGCATTTTAAAATCACACAAAATCCAAATTCCCATTCATTCATACCTGATACATCTTACTCATATCCTTTGGATCACAATTGCATTCCTAAGAACACCTTTACTCCTTTAATACTCAAAAATTCCAAATTTAGATTCATTGAAATCAAACAATCCTTTCCTTAAGTTATAACATCAATTAACAACCTAAACATATCAAACACTTTACCAACTAATCAAGCATCAAACTAGGTTCATCTCAAGCCTCAACCAAGTCTAAATGCACTAAAGTAAAGTAATTTATCCTTAGTTGGTTCAATAATCACTCAAAAGAGAAAATCTCACTTTCAATGCATTTCCCACGATCGTCGAGGCCTTCCTATGATTGAGGGATGAGTCATCCAAAAATTTATCATCCTTTTCCTTAAAATTTTTCGGGATTTTAACCCTTACATACTACATCCAACATATCTTTTTAATAGTTCATCAATTTTACCTTAATTTCTCATCATTTTCACCTCAATTTTAACTCAAAATCATCCATACAATAATTCATAAACTATTGTTTATCATAAACACAAAAACATAACATGAATGTATCCATTCATTCATCAATATTCTAGCACTCATCAAACACCATTTTCACTATCAATCTATCCCTAAACAATCATCATAAATGTTTCTATTAAAACAAACCATGAAGACCAATTTTATACTTACTTGTTTAGCTCAAAAGCTCCTCAAATAATTAAGTAACCTAGCTCTCCAAGCATACACGATAATCACCATTTTAAGGTGGAATAGGTTGGGTTTTCATCAACAAGATGAAGATAACAAAATTTTGTAGTGATAAAGTGAAGGATTTTGGCAAAAGTTTAAAAGTTGTGATGGTTGGGTGAGAATGTTGTGAATAAAGAAGGAGAAGAAGAGAGCATGTAGCAAAAAGTAGAAATGAAAGAGAAGATGGTTGTTTTGTATGTGTCTATCTTGAGATAGGTGTGTGGCAAGTGTTATGAGACTTGTCATATAAAGAAATTTGCCACAGTCTTCTACTTATGGTACAAAATATCTCTTTATTATTAGTCCATTTATCTCTCAAGCTCCAAGTCATTTGTCACCCAATTATCTAAGCCATTTGTCACTCAATCCTAATGCCACATTTCACTTATTTCTACTACCATGTGTCAATTTGTCTTACCACTTGGTATTTTTCCTAGTCCAAAAATACACATTAATTTATAAATCTCCCAATTGTAACAATAAATTCCAAAATTACTAATTGTAATCCATCAAACCAAAATTCAAGACATAATAATACACAATCATATCATACCCATGTTAAATCTTTCATACCCTAAAATATGTCAAATAAGTGCATAAATAATCTCTGCAACGCGTACAAAATCATAATTCATGTGAGTATGCTAACCGTATACATGTGAATGCAATGCATTTCGTGAATTCTCAATGTTATTACTTATGTACAATGGTTTAGGATCCTATGTCCTAAACCTTAGTATGAAAAATGAGCTATTACATCTATATTTATGCTTTCCTTTTGCCCTTTGGTTATAATAATCATTTTCTTTGGAATCTATACCTAAAATATAATCTTCCCAATATCTACAACCTGGATGACACAAATCCATGTCTAAAAGGAAATTTCCATTTATATAATTAATATAAGAATATGTACCATCTATTGGGCCAAAATGAATTGGAGAGCTTATCTTAGTTTTTTTAATCAAAAATGTTAAGGAGATCGTCAACATTTTTGCAGTGGATTCAATTTTCTTACCCTAGCCCTTTATAGATTGCAAAGATATCTTTAATTCTTCTAAGGAATGGTGGAGTAGTTGTATGGATAAAGTAGTGATGGAGGGAATGAATTTCCTTTTCATAATTAGTTACCCAATCTAAAGGCATGATTTCCTTTAGTTCTTCTCTGGTTAGTTGTCTAGGATCTGGATAATGGTAGTGTCTCCATGGAATCTATCTGCCACTATATATAAAGATATGTGGTAGAGTTTTGGAAGTGCAGATCTAGAGCATGGTTCTTACAGGTGATAAATAATTATTGATCTAGGGTAACCATGATGGCTATGGGATCTTTTTTAACACCTACAAACTAGATTTGGACCTTCAACTAGGTAGAGATCTTCAAGTCATTTAATTTAAGATTAAAGTTGGATGCTATTATTAATAACACTTCCATTGTTAAGGGTGGTGAAGAGAGTGCTAATAAGAGAATTTTAATATTTTGTATATGTTATACCCAACAAGGATATTTGAGCAGTAGCTAGAATGACATTTTTACTATGGAGAGTTAAAATCAATCTCACTTCCACTATATGGAGATGATTATACCCTTTTTCTTGCCAAAAGGTATTAGTTTAGGGAAAATTCCATAGTAATGTATTTTTTTACTAAAGTAACTAGAAGGCCACACTAGTCTAACTTAAAACCTTGAATCAGCTCCTCTGACTGTAGTCTTTGACTAGAGGTTAAAGACCAGATACTTTTAGTAATAGATCTGGTTCGGTGATAAAGACTACAAGGACTGAGCAATGGTATCAGTGTATCATGGAATTTTGTATTTTCAAAGAGAGGAGTTATTTCAATAAGGTTCTTAATCTTGTTAGAGAGACTTCTTTTCACAAAAGAAAGATTGATACGACCTAAATAGACTTCTTGGGTATAAAATTCTATAATGGACATTATCAACCAAACTTGCACATCTCTAACGAATTATCCAACTTTCTTGGTAAGAACTTCATGACAAAAGAAATTAAACAATTCTTGAGTATTATTAAATATATTGAAGACTTTACCCTTATGTTGCTGACTTCACCAACCAGCCGTCTAACTCTTAAAACACTTCTAAAAGTTGATGGAAGGTTGTTTTTCTTAGCCTGGGTTTTTTGATGTCAATCTCAATATCAATTTGTAAAATAAATACCATATGTCGAAGAGCGTGAAGACAAATAAAGATGTATGGAGAGAGATCTTCCTTTCTAAAAACTTAAAAAAATAACACGAGAATGAACTCTTTCTTGTGGACATATTAGAGTGCTCACTGATAACTGCTTGTTTAATTATATGTTTACTCCCTAATGCTTAGTGATTAATGTTATATTGTGTTTAAGATAATTATTTTAGTTCATATTTTGTTTTAGGGACAACTTGGAAGAACAAGAAGATAAATGAGCTAAAAATATATCCTTAGAGTCATTCTATCGATCTTTAATCTTATTTGCCTTTATGGACCAAGAAGTATGGTGTGGATGGGACAAAGAACGTAAAAAATGTAGTTATTCGAACTTACATGGTCATGTGTGTGACCATCCAACTCATTGGAAGCGTGTAGGAGCATGAAGATACAGTTTCAAACACCTTTGTAACCTATATGACCATGTGTGAGCTAGTAGCTCACTTACGCGATTGTATGAGTGAGCTATATAGTTGTGTAGTTCATTATGTGTATGTTCACAATTTTTACATAAACAATCACCTGCACACTTGTACCGTGTATGATGACAAAACCCGAAGTTTTAAGATAAAAAGGGCAATTAAGAGGCCAAATGAGGCATGAAGACGTTAGAGACAGGAAATCAGGAAGATTCATTACCCTTTGGAGAGCTATGAGGAGCTAAACTTCATCCTTTTAGTTCAAAGGGGATATCGAGGCCAACGAACATGTTTAGGAATTGATTAATCTAGTGATGTTTTTCTCACTATCTTTTGGAATTGATTGTGTTCTTTTATAATTATTTTTTTGGGATTTGTGTATAAATCATTTAGATACTCTAACTAGATTATTTATATATGAACTTAATGCCATAATCTAAATTGCAATATGTAATCATTGTAACTCTAATTCACTTGTGGTAAACTAATAGTCGCACATCATTCATGATAACATAATATAGGTTACATGGCCCAAACTTATGTGATTGTTGCCTAGATTAACCTATTTTCCTATTCTGTAATATAGTTGTCACATTAAATCTAAAGAGCTTATTCTAGGTTGTCTTATAGCTAGACCTAATGAAAGAGCTTATTTTAATTAGATACAACTTAAGGAAAAATTAGGATTAATAGAGCTTATTGTTAATTTATGATTAATAGTTTCAAAGAGAAGTATGAGAATAACATGATGATTGATTATGCACATTTGTGTGAAGGTTGAGATTAAACCGCAAACTGGATTCGAAACCCATTGATTAATCCTAGCACTTTTGTACTGTTTTATTTGATTTGTTTCTAACAATTTAGTTTTACTTTATTTTGTTAATTGAATTCAACCAAAAACCCTCTCCCCAATCCTAAACACTAGTTTATTCATTACAAAAGCTAAACACACACTCTCTGTAGATAAGATCTTTCCTCACCATTACTAGAAATTTAGTTGTATAAAGTTAGGTTTTATTTTCTTGTGTGTTCGATGCACATCACACACTTAATAGGGTATCACTCTTCTGTTGTTCTCCATGTTTGAAGGAGCTTAAGTTATTGTTAACATTGAACTAGTAAATCCTACTACTTATAATTGTATTTTATAGTTTATGTTCTAGTTTTGATGAACTTCTTATAAGACCTTTAATTTGATTTTTTGTTTTACAAAAGTCAACAATTCCCTTTTTAATCATACAATTGATTGTTATGCATACCTTAATTCGCAGGTCAATCAATTGAACTAAAAAAGGGTATAAGAAACTGATTAATCTAATGTTAACAATTTTTATGGTTGAGTTGTCTATACAATGCAAATCTCATCTAATTATGATAGAGTACCTTTGCTAACATCTTCACAATTTTTTAGTTTTAGTTCCAATAGCTTCCTTATTCTCTCCATTTTAACTATATAATTATTATTGAAATTTGATTAATTTAGAAACTTTTTATTTTAATTTTATGTTATTAAATTAAATGATTATGTATATTTAATTGAAAATTTAAGAATATCCTTTTTTACAATTTTGCTTAAATTATGATGATATTTTTAATGTAAAACCCCAAACCTTTCCTCTCAATGAAGGTAAATTTTTATGTTCGATGAATAGTGTTTTTTTGCGTGGATAGTGATTTTTAAGGACCCGACCCTGAAAAGAATTGAAAATATTCATAATAAGTATTAGAGTCTGATGGTATTGAAACATATTGAAAATAATTTCGATTGGATGGATTTCGGGAATTCAGGAAGTTTAGGACATAAATGTCCTTTTTGGAAAATATGGATATTGATGTTTTTTAACCCCATTTGATTTTTTAAAAAGCATTCAGTCAATACTTATTGACCTTAATAAGACTATTTCACGGTCAATTTGATGATAAGGCCGTTGCGGAATATTTTCTTATTATAATACGGTTAGTCAGTGAATTAAATTCATGAAGGGACAATTTGGTCTTTTTGCATAGTAATTAGGGACAAATTGATCTTTTTACATGAAGATGACATGTTCCATTTGTTAAAGGAGTAAACTTAATACAATTGCTTCTTTTTTTAATCATAACCATGAGAGTGAAAGTGAGTTACCCGTGAGTGAAAAAAAAAGAAGAAAAGGAGAGAGCCAAAGGTAGGTTTCGACCAAGCTTGAGAAAAGAAGGGTGCAGCTGATTTTCCATGGTTTGAAGCATGATTTGAAGAAAGCTTGCAATTTTCAAAAAGATTGGAAGAAAGTTGTAAGTTTTCCTAACTATGTTTAGTGAAATTATGTATTAGGATTCTCGGTTTCCTTGAACAGTCCTAATGTTTTGGCCATAACTTAGTCTACAGAATTCTAAATTGGGTGATTTCAACTGTAAATAAAATTAAGACATAATTCTAAAAATATCTAGAAGAGGCCTAGATCTAGTTCTAGCTTAATGATATTGAAAATTGAGTTGATTATGGTAACCTAATATTGTCCCTTTGTTGAAGTATCTTGTGATGTTTAGTACATATTTCATAATTTAGAAGTTGAAATGACATGATTTTTAATGATATGGAAACTAGATACATAGGGGAACAAATGTCTAGAAGAATTCAAAACCTAATTTGAACGTTTGATATGTGAACATTAAGGAACAAGTGGAGGCATAGATTCTAGACATGGGTTGTAACCATGATTCTTTATGCACGATTATGACATGGTGAATTAAATTGGGTGAGATTGTGTTATCAAGAAATTAGTAAGTTATAAAATATGGTGTTTAAGTGAATTTTGAAGTTTTATTTGGTAAATGGAGAAAAAAAACAGTGTGTATATCCAAATCTTATGTATGTTGTTCAATGGTTATTTATTAGCATCATGTATGTTGTACATAGTTCAATGGTTCAATGAAAGGAAAACAATATTATATACTATATATGTTATTTAAATGGAAAGAAGACATCATGTATAAATCATGGAAGTTGTTCAATGGTTGAATGAAAAGAAAACAGAATTTTAATCTTACAAAATGCTAAGATTTTGGCTAAGCCCTTTGTCATATAATTTGTAAAACAAGGTGATAAATTATGGATGTACTTGGCAGGTTTTAGGAACCCTTCAGGGGTCTCCCTCATAGCTGAGTAAGACAATAAAGTTTTCTCGTCACCGTACACTCGGGACTAATAAAGGAAAAGCACCGAACATGTGAGGGTGGTTTACGATAAACGACAAACAATGAGTGCGTATTTAAATTGATTTGTTAAGATGGTTTTTACCTTAATATGAAAAGTATGTTTATAAATAATCCCATAAGTGCTACTACTTGAATTTTTAAGTTAATCTTCATAAGGTTTACATATGCTTTGATTTAGCATTGAATTAAGTTTTGGTTGTATTTGGAAACTAATGAGATGTACACATGCTTTGAATTGGCATTGAATTGAAATTTGCATATGCTTTAGATTGGAATAGAAATGGATTTTGAATTGGTATTGAAATGAGGCGCACTTATGTATTGATTATGATTTAGCCTATGGTACGCCATTAGGTCTTTATACATACGATTATATCAATCAGAGTACGTCCTAACGTGCATTGCGGTGTTTGGGGGGCACCTATCACTAATATGGGTGGTGTTGTGTCTGTTAGTATGTCATGTGAGTCGCCCTCTGCATGTATAGAGTATATATTGTGCTAGCACTATAACAGGTAAGTGATGCAGAACCAACTCCGTAAATACTATTTTATATGTAGTGCTAACATTGTTATGGGTAAGCAATGCAGAACCAGCTTCATAACAATCGGTATATATAGGTTAACTAAGAAGAGGTAAGCGATGCAGAACTAGCTCCGTGGCCTTACACCTAAGGGTACCATATGGTAAAGAAAATTAGTGATAGGCTATTTGTTAAAAAGAAAGTTCATGAAAGTATTGATTTCTATCGCTATATACTTTACAAGAAAAGTGGAACTTGATCTCAGAAAAATTTATATATTTTGTTTTACATATGCATTGATCTTATGAAAAGAAAAGAATGTATTTTGTAAGAACATTGTTTATTACTTAAAAAGAAAAGAAATTGTTTTCTTTTATGGAGGTTAATAATTGTATAAATATTTTTATTGGAAACCAATAATACTCACTGAGTTCGTTTAGCTCACCATTTCTTTTCTGATTTTAAATAAAACTTCCTAGGGGCACGCTTAGGGGCTTCAGTAGTAGGGACTCCAACTGCGAGTAGTCAACTTCGTCAAGTGCTGCTGTGTAGGCATTTTTATTTCACCTTGTACATATTTTTTATAATTTTTGCATATCTTTGAGCATGTTTTGGAAGGTACATTTGTATAAAGAATAGATGTGTATAAAGGTTTTTAAATGGAATGCATGACGTTGTTTTAGCTTTTCAAAGTTTATTGATGTAACTATTTAAGACTGCATGTGAGTGGATTTGAAGTCCACAAATTTGAAGTTGAGAAATTGAAGTGATAATAGAAGTGTTTTTAACTTTTATAGGGACTGAAATTTTTGGGATGTCAAAATACAGTCGTTGTGCTACCGAAATTTTTACTAAACTGAAAAACCAAAAATCCACCGTTTACATTTCTTATTATGAGTTGAAGCTTTTCCTTAATAAGAGCAATAGGCTTAGCTTCACAAGAACTTTCCAGCCGACTCGAATATCAACTGGAGAGCCACCATAGAGCGCTGGGTAGGTCTCTTAGTCATTACAGGATAGGAGCCTGTCATTTAAAGTAGTGAAAATTTATCTAAAATAGTTTTAATTATATTTATTCTGAAGTATAATAATTTTATAAATTTATTATATTAATATCTATTATGAAATAATTAGATAATATTATAATTAAATTATATTTTTCCAATTTAATATATTGATGCCCAATCTTTTTTTTAAATATTGATTTCAACTTCTTATTCGAGATTATATTTTCCCCTCCTTTTTCAATTGCAAAATTTTATTTTTTCATCTTTATATATCAATAATTTTGACGTTAATATTTATTACTTTTTATTTTTGATTTTTGGAAGATAGCTTGAAAAGTATATAAAACAAATTAAAAGGGGTAAATTAATTTTCTATCATGATCGTTTACTAGATATCAGTCAATTCTTATGTTATGTTGCTAGTTGCACCGTTGTATAAGACCACATATGTTAGTTTTAATTGTTTTCAATTTTTTATCATCATGCATGTAACATCTCATTACCCATGTTAAGGCTAGAATAGTAAATTATGAGAAATTTCTGTGAAATTAGGAAAATACACCTCATGCATAAGTTATTTGTGATATGCACATTTTTGCACATTCATATGATTGTACATGCATTCATTGACATTTTTCAGGTACAATTGAGTTGTTAAATGTAATTAAATTGTGTTTTGGTCATTTTGGGTGTATTTCGGAATTTTTAGTGAATTTTAGAAATTTCTGAAAAACATTGGAGTATTTTTGGATTAAAAAAAGTAGAAATATGGACCAATTATTTTCTGACATGTATGTTGCTTAATTAGTTGACAAATGGCAACATGAGTGAATCCCAAATGAACTAGTAATTAGGAGACATGTGGTAGTTTAAGGAGGTGATAAATGGTTTACATGCCAAATGACACATGTTAAGGTAGTTTAGAGACACCTTGCACCTAGTTAAATTAAGCTAAGTTGCTGCTGGAAAAATCCACCATCTTCTTCTCCTTTCTCCACCAAAAGTTTCTGCTAACATGCAACTCTGTAGTTTGGGTTCAACTTTTCTAAATGACCAGATCAATGTCATATGTTTAACCTTTACAAGATAGTCAAAGCACCAGATTTTTGTTGTTCCTGTTTTTACCTTTACTTTGTGACAATCTTGCAAGCTTGGAGGGCTAGATTTAGCTTGATGTTTTCAAGGAGATGTTGAGCTTAACAAGTAAGTAGAAATCTCATCTTTAAGGTATGTGATTATGATGATTGAATTAGGAAAGATCGTATAAGTTGGTGAGGATGTATGCTGGAATGTTATGAACTAGAGAATTTTCATTGAATATACTTTGGTATTCTGATTATAAATTGAGATGTAGATTTCTGAATGAGTTGATTCTTGATTCAGATTAAACTAGATACATATTTCTACAACTTTTATGAAGATTCCAAATGTTAATTATATCTTTAAGCATTTCAAAATCTGGCTGGAAGTAGAGTTAGGAGTTCTGTTATAGTTTTAAAATAGTCTGAACTCTTTTGGATATAACCTTCACTATGCTGAATCAAATTGTATGGTTATGGTGTTATTAGAAATTGGAAACATGGTGGAACAATTGTCTAGAATAAAGTGTTACTCAAATACACCATTTTTTCATAATGATCATGCAAAGTTATCCCTAAAGGAGGGTGTTAGGATGAAAATGTTGAGGTGTGTTGGATTTTGACAACTGGAATGTTTTTACTGAACATGCTTCAGTATTTTAGCTATATTTTTATCAGCATATTTAAAAATGAAATTATTCTTGATTTAAATGAAACTAGAGACATTTTCCTACAAATTTTAAGAAGAAAGTGAATTTGAATTCTGTCTTTAAGGGTCTTGAAATTGAGCTTGAAAGTAAGTCTTAGCTTAGGCAGTAGCACTACCAGGGATAGAAATCAGGTCCTATTGTTATTGAATAAAATGTACTGATATAGGTAGAATAAGACAAATTTGCCTTCACAAAAGTTATAGCTTATTCTCTTATCTTTAAATTGGTATAAATTTTGTAATTTTTGTATATCTGAGCAGAAAGATATGACTTGTACAATTAGAGGGTATGATCATGTACTAGCCAAAAGTTCAAATGTGCACAGTATGTGGGATTTTGTGCATAACTCATTGAATACTGAATCAAATTGGATGATCTTGGAGTAATTAGAAACTTAAGACACCGTAAAAACAACTTTTTAGAAGGAAGTTTTGCCTAATTTTGTCATTTACCCTATCAGATTAATTATGCAAAGTTGACCCAAAATCATATGGCTAGAAAATCTGAAGTGGTCAAGTAAGTTATGAAATGGATTTCACATTGTTTTATTCTGGTCCAAATTATAAGTACCA
>JAOQMS010000008.1:19554022-19569030 GCA_027563885.1 Erythroxylum longipes
GAAGTGACTTGAGATCATCCACATCTCAAATTTTTTCTAAAATCACCAGTGAAACTAATAAAAAATTTTAAACATCTCGAGGCTAGACGTTTATACCTTTCCTCTTCTGCTTCTTATAATCTTCATGTAATTGCAAGGCTAATCAAATGACTTCAATTTTGACACTCACCATTTATATAAGATGTAAGATACTATCAAATATTTCTATACTCCGCACTTTAGCTGGGTGTTGATAATAATAATATTAAATATTCACTTCTTTTTTATATATAACCAATAATTGAAAAAATTGTCGGAGTTTATAATTTTTTTAAATATCACTCATCAACTCTATTTATTAATAACAAAAAATATATTTCAATATTATTTATATTAGTTTAAAACTGATTAGATCCGAAACAATCTCTCTCTCTACTTTTTTCTCTCTGACTTCTCTCTTCTTTTCATAATAAATCACCTGCAGAAACACAATGCCGCATGCAAACAACTAAAAAAATTTTTTGATTAGCAACACAAACAAATAAAAACTTAAACACTAGTCCCCGGCAACGGCGCCAAATTTTGATGGCGTGTCAAACCAGCAAAAATAAATTCCTGCTCTAGAATACTTAAGCGAGTAAAGTGGTGAATAGGGTCGAACCACAGAGACTAATGTAGTAATTATTTATTTATGTGAAAGCAAAAATAAAAATAAATAAATAAAAATAAAAATATAAAAAGAATTGATTTGGGGATGATTAATTTTAAAACACGAAATCACGCAGAAAGAAATTAAAAATAGTATAAAGAAAAGCCTAGCTAAGGTACTCTCCCGTTTGATACTGTAATTCGATCATAGACTCAAAATTATAAATTTCGTTCATTCTTATGGACAAAGTTATAGCAGACAGTGAGCAGCACATATCAACCAATCCATTCGTAATTATTCGATAACCTCGAGTAAAGCTTCGTTGATTGTTACCCTAACCAGTTAGACTATTCCCAAGTAAAGCTTCGCAGAATATAATCTATGGTAGCAGTAGGCTCTAATGGACTTTTGTCTTAGTCAACAGAATTGAAAAACCGTAATCTATTTAGACTAAATTATTTAATCTCATTAATTTCTTAATTGAAATTAATTCGCCACTTCGATAGACAGCAATCACGGATTAACTAATCTATTCGGCAATTTATTACCAAGTCAATCAATTAATAGGCCTCATTAATCAACAAGCTCGACAATAATAAATCAATTAAAGCACGGAGATTAAATAAACATAAGAGATAAACAAAAATAATTAAATTAAAGGAGTCTCACAAACTACATAAATCAAACGTAAGGTACCTTGTCTAGATTAAAAGTTAGCCAAGCATAACTATGTTAAAAGATAAAGCTGATTGAGAATTGTTGTCTTCTTTCTACCACAAAAACTACTGCCTTCGTTTTTCTTCCCTAGAGCTGATTGTCAACCCACGTTCCTCTCTCAAAGTGATGCCGCTAGCCTTCTTTCAAAGTGATTGTAAAAACAACGTTTGTTTCTTATCCAATTGTTTCCTTCGTCTCCTCTCAAAGTCAAGTTGTTAGAAACCTCCACCAAAGTTGCTGCCGTCGTTTCTTTTTCAAGTCTCCCCTCCTTTTTCCCAAGTTTCTGCCGCTGTCCCTTTTCTTTGAGTCTAGGTCTTCTTTTTGTCAATAAATGAAGTGGGCCACTCCCATAATGGTCTAGACTTTTAAAAAATAAAGTGGGGCTCAATTAAATGTCGAAATAAAACTTCAATGGCTACAAGACAACTTAACTTTATCCAGCACAAAGGGCTGTGTCATTGAGGCTCAAATCCCAAGGTAATTAAGTCAAAATTCGCAAGCAGCAATCTGCCAGCTTTGTGTCACCTTCAACATGGTCATGTTAAAATCCTCTTCAGTTCCAGATTAGTCAATTTCACTCCAAATTGCATCACTTTGGTAATTCATCGCCTAGAACATACAAGGACACGAATTACCATAGAAACACAAGCAAAATATCACAAAAACCTATCAAAAAAACATAAAACATACACAATCAACATGAGCAAAATGCAAGTTATCAGTCCAAAGCTCAATATTCTAGAATTAGTCAAACTGCACGAAACTGAACCAAGTATCTCTATTGGAAAGGACTCAGAATCAGATACTGAAGTTGGGGAGTTAGTCAAGTATCGATAGGAGCTGGGAAAAGGTCTATAGGAAAGAAGAAAGGTAAGAAGAAAAAACACAAAGGAGTCATCTTAACTTCTTCACAACTCCAACCATCTTTCTAAACTGCTAATATCTATCTTTCTTGAGGGGTTTAGTAAAAATATTGGCTATTTGATAAGGTGTTTTGATGTATTCTACCTTAACCTCGTTGTTGGTAATGCTATCCCAAATGAAATGAAACCTTAAATCAAGGCCAATTTGTTGTCCACCATAATTTTAGTCACTTCTTTTTCAGCAAAATAAAGTTTGCCTTGCAATCTTCTTAGTCATATCGCTTGATATTCTCCAACAGTTATTGAAACATACTCTAATTCACATGTTGAGAGTATTACAACTTATTGCTTTTCTGAATACCATGAAATTGTGCTTTCTCTAGAGAAAATATAAACCTGGTAGTACTCTTCTAGTCATCAATATCACTGACATAATCACTATCATAATATCCTTTTAAAGTGAGCCTCATTCGAAGAAGTATAAACAATGTCATAATTAAGAGTACCTTTTAAATATTCAAAATTCTCTTTGTGGCTCGCATATGTTCTTCACTTGGATTCTCCATAAATTGACTCACTAATCCCACGAAAAATAATATATCATGTCTAGTACATGTCAAGTATCTTAGGCTTCTCACAAGGCTTTGAAATGTGGTTGGATCGACTTCTTTACCCATCCTTCTTAGAGAGTTTTACTCTGTACTCCATTAGAGTATTTACGGAATTACAATCTATCATTTTAAGCTTTTTTTATAATATCTCTTACATACGACTCTTGAGAGGTAAATATCTCATCACTCCATTATTTTACTTATATTCGCAAATAATCTATCATAAGCCTCATATCGCTTATCTCAAATTCTCATGCCATCACCTTCTTAAAATTATCATATGCTTGTAATTTTTTTCCTGTAAGAATGAGTTCATCCACATAATGCACACAAACAAGATATCATCTTTCTCTTTTTTAACATAAAGTACATATTCATGAACGCATCTTAAAAAACTATTTTCATGAAGATATTTGTCGAGGCGATTGTACCAAACTCATGGCACTTGTTTGAGACCGCACAATGCCTTCTTCAACTTCAACACCTTATCTTAATGACCTTCAACCATATTTTAAAATTTTCAACAAAATACAAATTGAACTCTAATATCTTGAAGTGTTCAAAATTAATTTTAACATTTTCAAAACATTTAAAATAAACCTTAAGTGAAAAGAAAATTGATTAGAATTAAGTCTCTACCCGTTAACTACAAGAAAATTACAAATTACTGACATACAAAATTCTGTAATAGCTTAGCAACAAAAATTGATTTTCTGTCAATACATTTGTCCAAAAAAAGGTATTTTGCGATGGACAAAAACTCCGTTAATAAAGAGGGAAGAAATTTATCCATGAAAATTTACCTACGGAATGGAATAGTGAAGGTCGTCGTAAAAATGGGTGGCAATGGTTGGTGATAAAAATAAGTGTTGGGGTTTACTGACAGAAGAAATGTCCGTCAGGAGCTTAAAGTTTAAAGTAATTAAATGACATTGTTTGGTTCTTCGGCTTCAACATTTTTAATCAAAGGAAAACGACATCATTTCATTTTCCTTTGAACTTAAACATACACCTGACGGCCCCCCTCCTCCCTTGCTTATTTTTTTCTTTGTTTTCTTCCTTAATCGCTAGTGTTAGTCTTCTTCAGCTTTTCTTCCATCGTCCATCATCTTTAATTAATAATTTGTCAAGGTTAGTCGTCCATGTTTTGCTCTCGAGTTTATTTTTTCTGCGAGAAATTTTGTTGCTAAATGTTTATATGATCGTTGGTTTTGTTGATTGTGGTTTGAGTATTTTGTGTTTTTTCAGCTTTGGTTTGTTCTTTTTTTTTTCAACGTATTTATGTTAGTGAATAATGGAAAAATATAGTAGTTTTGTTATTAGTTAGAGATGAATTTGTTTTGCTTATAAATTGTTTGATGAAATATCTCTTCGGGATATTGGTGAGACTTGGTTAATTGCTAGATATTTATGCTCTTATCAACTTATTTTTGTCTTATCTTTATTTGCATATAATGCATAATACAAAAATCTTTTGTCATAATTCAAAGCAACTTTAGAATGCTTAAAATGAATATTAGTTGTTGGAATCTAAAGAAAATGCCTAGAGTAGTTCCGTAAGACTTGAAATGGAAAATGAAATGCCTATAGGTAGTTTTTAGGGCTTAAAACTAAACTAAAATGAAATGGAATCCTTGGAATGAGTATCAGGGCTTTAAAATGGAGAAATGTTTGAATTTGTATTATAAGACTTGAAATAAAAATGAAACGCTTAAAGGTGGATGTCAGGGCTTTAAAATAAAATATTTAGAATGACCTTTAAATTAATCACGTACCTAATAATTAGTTAGATAACAATTTATATTAAAATAATCTCATAAATGATCAATAAAAAGTTGAACTTCTAACTTCATAGAATATATTTTAATAATTTAAATATCATTAATATTTTATTAAAATAAGTAAAATCAATTAAAAGCACCTAAGGGCCTCCTTAAAGACAATCATTTGTGTTAGCAATGCGTCATACTCCCTCTTAAAAAAAACTAAACTAAAGCACTTGAGGGCTCTAGTTTAAACCTCTCTTTGATAATAAGTCTCATTTAGTTGTAAAAGCTAGCTTAATTTTGTGGGTAGCGTTTAAATAGAAATTGAGAATAATGGATAAACTCTCATTTATGAATTTACCTTCTACTAGCTACTTTTTATTCCTTGAACCATATGAAAGCCTTAACCACCTCCTTTCTAACTATTCTTTTCTTTAATCCATGTAGAAATCTATACTACTCATTTTCAATATTCACTAGATATGTCCTTGGCAAAGCTCTCCACTTTGGATTATCTTTTACACTAATAGGAACTAAGATCTAGGAAACTCGATTTAGATGACACTTAGCTATTTTGTTTATTACATATAGAAAGAAAAAACTAACATGAATTCTAATAAACAAAACAAGAATGTGCAAGAACTCTTACACAAAATAGTTCAATGGATAAGAGAAACTAAATGGATTTAAAAAATGAGTTTTCAACCAAAGTTAAGCATCTAACTAAAACCTATATAACTACATCTTTATTATTGATGGCAATTAATTTTAACAAACTATGCGACTCTAGACCTTTTATTTACTTTTGATTTTTCTATTACAGAACTTGTTTTAATATTATTACCCTTTTGTATAGCTAGAATATCTAACTCTTTATAAGACTTGATTAGACTAGATATGGCTCTTATTTTGGCTAGTTCATACATTCTTATCTCTTTTATTTGGTATATATTATTCATATCACTCACCAAAAATAGTAACGATGGGAACAATGTTTTTACTATTCAAAAATTATTATGCATCTAGATAGATAAGATCATAAAGATATGCCCTGGGCTGTTGGTTGACATTAATATAGAAGTCATGTTATACTGTTGGATAACAAAATGTCATACATTGAGGACTTTACTGAAAGAAGGAAGTTAAAATAATTCAATTAACAGCTTTAAATATTACTTAAAAAGTTTTGATTTGAACTAGTAGGGAAATACAAATAAATTAAATTTTGTAAAATTTATTAATGGTATCTTCTTTTTTCAATTAGCTTAACGAATCAAAAGGTAATAGGAGAAATTTAACTACAACATTCTTTTTATGATTAATGTGTAATTTAATTTCTCTATACATCATTAGAGAATCATAGTTCTTATATGTGCTCAATAGGAACATAAATAGGTCAAAGTGGGCAATCCAACTCCAAGCTAAAAAAATTTTGAGTGCCTAAAAAAATAAGTCCTATATGTAAAATCATGATATTTTAAAGGAACCATTTTCCACAAACTTGTAAAGAACTGCGATGACATGCTAACTCAAACAAAGTAGCTAGAAAATATATTATTCAATAAAATAATTTCAAAGAGAATATTGGTTTAAATGGAACACTCGAATGTAACATTAGGACACATGAATACAATATGAAAAAGAAAAATTGATAATCTAGTTCAAATTATCTTGTTTTTCACTTTCAAATCCATCTAGCCTATTAAATGCGTAAAATAATTTTGAGAACAGAACATTATGATTAGTATTTTAAAAATGTTGAATTAAACACAATATTTTCTTATATATTATTTAACTCTTTATTCATTGTTTAAATCTCAATCATTTCTTTAAAAAAATAGATGAAAATGATGTAACAACTTTACATCAATAAATAATATTCTTCATTCTTTGATAAAAATTGTTATAATCCATATACAAAAAGTAGATCTATTTTTAACATAAAACCTTATAAAATTATTTTACCTACTCTTTCTCATATATAAACCATTCTTAAGTTTTGCTTTTAATTGATATGGAAATTTTACACACATTTCATGTATAAAAGTGTACAAAGATGCAGTAGGTAAACTTTCAATCAGATATAATATTAATTTTCTTTGAGTTAATTATTTTTATTTGTGAGAAATCAAATAAACCTAACCATATTGAGGATAATTTCGTATAAAAGTGATTAAGTACATATGTCTGAATGAATTAATTATAATAAATAGGAAGCTTATGTCCCCTTTCTAAATGACTTTCTTGCCATTTTGACATCTATATAATATTCTTAAATAGGTAAATCTACCTAATGTAAATCACATAAGAAGCCTTCTTTAGCTAATCAACTTATTCAATTTTGGCCAATTCAACATAGTGTAGTATGTTGTAAATTGCATCGTTATTAGAATTAGTAGATGATATAAGCAAGAAATAACTTATGTTATTATTTGAATAAACAACATCTAGAACAATAAAACTATCCAACATAAATCCATGAGTACTTTAACAAATTTGTCCAAGACATAAATGCATATTACCACTATAAAAATCTACATCAAAACCAACACTAATTAAACCCAACATAAAAATGAGATTATGTTGAATCTTTGGAGCATACAACACTGTATGGGTTATATAATGCTTTCTTTTCGACATGTGAGGGATTAGGAGTTCTCTTTATGTGATAGCAGAGCCTATCAAATGGTTTAGCATATACTATGTTCTTTTAATGAAAATATGACCTATGGAGATTTAGAGAAAAATGTCATGCTTCTTTATTCCTTTCAAGCAGTATTCCGTAAATCGTGTTATTAAGAGATAGCTTGAATATTAGTTCGTCCTCCTCCTTACTCCTTTTATTCTTGCAATGCCAAATAATGAAATCTTTCCATTTGATAGTTAGTGTAATCATATTGCACAACCTTATAAATGTACCTCAAATATATAAAGAGAACCTACATTTAAGAAAAAGAAGTTTCTTTTTGGTTGGAATGAAGTTAATTACTTTTTGGTTGGATTATGTTGGTTGCTATCAGGGATTTGTTATAGCTTATGTCTTGGACATTTTTCCTTTTGGCTACTTATGCCATTTCATGCATATTTGTACCTATGCTTAATTCAAAACTTATCAAAAACTAGCTAATTTTTATTGAATTTCTTGCAGGTCGTGTTCTATGTTGAAGAGTGTCGATAATTAGTCCTACTAGATTAAAAAAAATCAATTCTAGGTACATACACAAACTTGGTCCTTAAAGTTCTCTTTGTGTGATAGTAGAGCCTAATAAATGATTATCATATGATATACTCTTTTTATGAAAATATGACCTATGGTGATTTAGAGAAAATGCGATACTTTTTTGTTTCTCATAAGGATTGATATTAAATGGGAGCTAGCATTATACCTTTATGCTTATAAAGAGACCTATAATGATTGTGAGTCTGTTTCATACCATTTTAAGGAGAAAGAGGCGTATATGAATGAGAAGGAGATTGTAATAATGGTTTTCCATAATAATGGTTTTGCATAATGATGTTTTTTGCATAATAATGGTTATGATTTTGCGAAAAATTTATATGTTGCCTTTGTCTATATTTGATATTGCAAAAAATGATTATGATGAAATTGAGGTTAATTATTCCTTTTCAAGCAAAGATCGAGGCTTCAATGGCTTAAAACATTAATAGCTAATTGTTTATTGTCTTTCTTGCAGGCTGTGTTCTGTGTTAAAGACCGTCGACAATTGTCCAACCTCATCTGTTTTCTTTGTAGTTTGCGATTGTTTGTCTATTAAGGTAAGTCGTTCAACTAAAAACTGTCTACAATGTGGTCGGTCTTGTGTTGTTCTTTGCATTTTACCTCTAACAATGATTGATGAGTTTTTAGGTCGGGGTTTAATAGTGTAAGTATTTATGTTTGGGAATTTGTTAAAATTGAAACATAAAGACTTGAACTTTAATGTGATTAATTCAAACTTAGTATTAACATAGGAAATTCACATAATTGACATGAAAATTCTTTGCATACTAAAATCCTAGAATGGTGTATAGGCTGGAAACCCATGATGCACTCCTAAGAGGCTTATCGGTGAAAATTTTCATGAGCTTAGAACTCACAATGAGAACTTGCTTTTACGATTCACAGGTGTAAATAATGTCACGTACCATAGTGCTTGTTTAAAATCAAACTTTGGAAATGACCTTGTAGGTGATTAATTGAAACGTAAAGATTTGAAATTCAATGTGATTAATTCAAACTTAGTATTAATAAAGAAATTCACATAATTGACATGACAATTCTTTGCATAATAAACCCTTAGGATGATATATAGGTTAGAAACCTATGATGCAGCTTCCATGAGGATTATCGGTGATACTCACATATGTTGTCCTTCAATTAAGTCAATACATTGATAAGCCAAGTATAGTTCATTTGTAGGTTGCTTATAGGGTATTAAGATATATTAAGGATAAAAAAGATCAAAGCCTTATCTTTCCTCGCAAATTCTTCTATGAAGTAGTAAGGTTCTTATGACTTAGAATGTGGCGATTGTCCGATCACTAAGGTTGAATTGGTTATGATTGAGTTTTCTAATTTTGAAATCATATGGTGGGATAGGTTGGTTTCAATTTGGAGGGGAAATGGTCAGAGACCTGTAAAAAATTAGGGGCAATAAACGATCTAATGATCTGTAAAGTAAAGATTAAATGTTCTGTAAGATTAATATGGATATTACCATAATGATTATTATATCTAACTAAGAAATAACTTTTTTAAATAATAGTTTTGCGAAAATAAGTAATGTTGATAAATCTTGGATATATAGACGATTAACACTTGATAGTTTCATTAATCTTGAGTTTGTTGAGGGAGTTGAAGCTTTTATTCACTATACATGTTCTTAACCTACATAAGTGGATGATCCAAAGATCAGATGTCCATGTAAAAATTGCAAACATATTCATTTTCTTCTTATTGATGAAGTGAATCTCCATTTGTTAAGAAAAGAGTTTGTTTCAAATTATTTTGAGTGGACACAACATGGGGAGCCATTAATTTGTAGCACCCCTCAAGGGGTAATGAAATAAACTCGTCAATAAATATGGAGGGGTTTAAAGGGGGACTGGATTTATAACAAATAATGTAGGTGCAACTAAAAATTCTTACACCCAAATGATTTATGATGCAGCCGATTGTACCTTTCAGGCAAATATAGATAATCTTGAAGAAGAACCAAACCCACTTGCCAAAATTTTTTTTGACTTACTAAAATCAGCTGCCTAAAAATTATGGCCAAATTGTGAGACCATGACTCAATTATCTTCAATTGCTCAAATATTGAATATAAAGTCTAAAAGGTATATTTCTGATCAAAGTTTGGATAAAATTCTTGCGTGTTATAATGAATTATTGCCTCATGATCATACAATAGTTGATAATTTCTACAATATGAAGAAAATTATTAGGAGTCTTGGTTTGTCAGTTGAAAAAATTGATTGTTGCAAATTGGGATGTATGTAGTTTTAGGGAGAGGATGTGGAATTATAAGAGTGCAAATTTTGTGGTCAATCTAGGTTCAAAACTAGAAAGCGTTCTATGAAACAAAATTATAAGAGTACAAATTTTGTGATCAATATAGGTTCAAAACTAGAAAGTGTTCTATGAAATAGAAATTAATATCCTAGAAGTGGATGTATTATTTTTCACTAACTCCAAGACTTCAAAGACTATATGCCTCTGATGTTACTACATCTCATATGAGATGGCATAATGAACATGAACAGGAAGATGGACTAATGAGTCATCCATTAGATGCACTCGCATGGAAACATTTCAATAACATTCATTCTAAGTTTGTAGTTGAAAGTTGAAATGTTAGGTTGGGATTGTCGACAGATGGATTCCAACCTTTTGATCAATCCAACCAACAATATTCATTATAGCCAATCATAATTACTCTTTATAATTTGCCTTCACAGATGTGTATGAATGAGGCATATATGTTCTTAATGGTGATTGTGTTAGGGCCTATGAATCCAAAGCGTAAAATTGATGTATTCTTTCAACCATTGGTATCTGAACTGCATCATCTTTGGGAATTTGGTGTGAAGACATATGATGTGTTTCTTAAATAGGATTTTTTGTTGAGAGCAACTTCGATGTGGACTATTATTGATTTCCTTGCGTATTCTATGTTGTCTGGATGGAGCACAACGGTGAAATTGGCTTGTCCTTACTGTGGCAATGATTCTTATGCATTTTATCTTCCTAACGAGGCCTAAATATCTTGGTTTGACAACCATAGGAAATTTCTTCCTCCAGATCATCCATTTAGATGCAATAAACAAAAGTTTATTAAGAATAGGATGGTACAAACACCTCCTCCCCCTCATAAAGCTAGTGAAGAGATATTACAGGAGATTGATGAATTAGGGTTGCTGAAAGTTACAAAACTTGAAGCTGAAGAAGTTAATAGAAGCATTAGTAAAAACTTTGGTTGGAGAAAATGAAATATCTTTTGGGATTTTCAATATTGGAAAACTAATTTGATACGTCATAATCTAGAAGTGATGCATATTGAAAAAATATTTTTGACAATTTGTTGCAACATCATAATGAACATTGAAGGGAGGATAAAGGACAATGCAAAATCACGAGCTAATTTGAAAATTTTTTGTAGAAGGAATGAGTTAGATAAAGATGTTAGTACCGATAAATATCCAAAAGCATGTTACACTTTGGACAAAAAACAAAAGAAAATTTTGTGTGAATGGTTGAAAAGTCTAAAGTTTCCTTATGGTTATGTTTCAATCTTGGCAAGGTGTATGAACATAAGGAAGTACAAATTATTTGAGATGAAAAGTTATGATTGTCAGGTGTTTATGTAAAGGCTAATTCAAATTACATTTCAAGAGTTTCTAGTGAATAAGGTTTGGGAAGCTATAACAGAATTAAGTTTGTTTTGTAAAAGCTTAACTTTATCTGAAATAAAGTTGGCTGAAATGGAAAAATTAGAAAGGAAAATTTAAGTTATCTTGCGAAAATTGGAAGCGATTTCCCTCCAAGCTTTTTTGATTGTATGGAGCATCTACCCTTATATTTAGTACATGAGACTAAACTTGCAGGTACAATTCAACATCGATGGATGTGTCCGTTTGAGAGGTAATTATAGTTAATATTTAAATAAAAATTATAGGATGTTTTAGTCACAAAATTGTAATAACCCTATTTGTAATGTAGATTTTTACATCACTTGAAGAAAAATGTAAAAAACAAGGCTAAAGTTGAAGGTTTGATATGTAATGCTTATTTAGTGGAGGAAGGAAGTACATTTTGTTCACATTATTTTGAGTTGCATATGCACACAAGAGAAAGAAAAGTTCCTCATAATGACGTTGGGGGAGAATCAGGTGATATTGATGGTAACTTACCCATTTTCACATATCTAGGACGAACATATGGGCGTTCAACAAGAAGAATGTTAATAGAAGAAAAAATAAAAGCTACCTATGGTTACATTTTAATGAATTGTCAAGAGGTTCATCCTTTAATGCAATAAGTTTAAGTTGATTTTCAAATTGATTATTTGAGTTTTCGAACTTAGTTGTTCACAACTAAAATACATAATAATGCTTTTAGATTATAGGAGAAATGGTTAAGTGAGCTAATGCCCGAAACAACACAAGATGATATCAATAAAAAAGTTGTAAGACATTTTCCTTGATAGTTCAAGAAATATGTAAGTTTTCACTTACAATAATTGAAATAGTTGAATTATCATATCAAAGTGTTTAAATGGAATTATACTATTTAATATGAATTTTTTTTGGTGTAGGCCTCAGAAAATCTAATAGAGAACAAGTTCATATGTGATCTTGCGAAAGGACCTTTGCGAATTGTTAAATCATATCAGGTGTATTTTGTTAATAGATACAAATTTCATACAGAATATTATGGTCCTAGCATGACAACAGTAAATAGTAGGTTTTGCATACAGGCAGAATTGATAGATTTCTACGGTAAAATTATTGAGATACTTGAAATTGAGTACCCTGCATTGCCAATAAAACAAAATGTGATATTTAAGTGTGACTAGTTTGATCCAACAACTAATGTTCAAACAAAAATGCACGGTCGATACAATCTAGTTGAAATCAACCAGTGAAGAAGATTTAGACAATTTGAATCTTTTGTGTTGACGATGCAAGCGATCCAGATGTATTATGTCCCTTTTCCCAGCTTACGTCGAGATAAGTCAAATTGGTTGTCCGTTTGCAAAGTAAAACCTCGAGGTATTTTTGAATTACATGGAAAAGGAGAAAATAAGAGAATTGAAAGTGAAGAGTTTCAGGAAGATGTTTATGAAATAAATGCATGTGTAACATATGATGATAATGAACCTTTGAACGATCCAAATAATTAATTTGTAGAAATTTCATCTGCAGAGAATGAGGAAGGTGAGAAATCTGAAGAGGAGCTTGAGTTTGATTCTAATTCTTCAAAAAAAGATGATGATGATGATTTTGATTTACAATTAAGTGATAATAACGATTAATTTGTTTTTGTAATAGAATACTATATGAATAAATCTATTATTACATCAACAATATAATGTTATTTGTGTTTAATTTCTATTGTTCTATTACTAGAATATTCAATAAAATGTGAATTTCAGGTTAAAAATATGTCACAAAAAGAGAAAACGGGATATGATCCGACCAAGGTTCAGGTTACCATGATTTCCAGGTGAAGCATCACATTCTGTAGATGCTACCGAATTAGGTGTTGTACGTCCATCTACTGCACATCCAAATGAGGCATCACCTTCCCAACTTACAATCTTTGTACAGCCACCTTATGTACCTACTGCTACACCATCCACCAGCCTTAAACCGTCCACCATCCTTATACCGACAAAGATATCAGGGTTAAAAGTTTCGAATAAAGGAGACTGCCTCCAGCTTAGAGCTAAGGGAGTTGATCGAAGAACTTACATTACAATTGTCAATAATTTGTGAGTGAAATTTTAAAAATTTTGTAATACATGATAACACCATAGGTTTATACTGAAGTTATATGTTTTAATTTCAAAATGATCTAAGATATGTTATTTATTAGGTTGGTTCCGTTTGGAACGTGCTCCAGAAATATATCATCCAAGTTCAAGGAGAAGATAGATTTTAAGGGTTATATATGGAAGAATGTCTCTCAGGTGACAAAGAATTTTTATTATCAGGAGTTTAAGGTGCAAAAAATACATTATTTAATCTTTTTTTATTTTATCTAATTTTATACATTAATTAGATAAATATTGTAGTTTATAAGTACTTATAGTATGTTTTTTTCATAAAGAATTTTTTTGGGATTCAAAATTTAACGCTCTAATTTATAAAGTATGGGAGAGGTGAGCTCATACACGTTATAAAGACTTTTTTGGTTCGATACACAAGAATGGTGTACGACCTCCTTATATATTTGAAGAAATATGGAGTCGTTGGCAGCAGTATTAGGCATTAGCTGAGGCAATGGTCATTTCAGAGCTCAATTCTGCAAACAAATGTAGAGGACCGGAGGGAAAGAGTCTACCCGTACATATTGGAGAATCTATGACCCACCAGGAACATGCAGAGAAACTTGTAAGTATCACAACTTTACACTTATATTTTGATTTTTGTACTTTGATGTATGAAATTTTATTTCAATGTAATTTGATTACGAAATTTAGAATGAAAATATATGTACATTATGGAGAATAATAATGTTGTAAATGTCTGGTGCCATTAATGACTACGTTGTTGAGTAATTTTTTTTGTTTAATAGGGGTTTATCATAAAAATAGAAGAAACTCTGTCAAAATTTTTGTAAATTGTAGTTCATTTATAAAAATTTATTCTGATGCAGGAAGAGTCTATGGGTAGGAAGCCTATACTACGCTAGCTCTTTTTGCATACCAACACTAAGAAGCATGATGGTGTGACCTTTGTCAACCCCCAACGTAGACAACTTAATGTATGTAAAATTTATTCTTTGATGTTAATTCTTATAAATTATCTATTATTAACATTAACAATTATAATAATAGGACCAAATACAAGTAAGAATTAAACAACAGCTCAAAACTTTGAAACTGTTGATGAGAGTCAGACATATCTTAATGCAGTGGATAGTAGGGAACATCATGGTAGGATTTTCAACTTAGATTAACACATGTTAGTCGCAATCCTCTACATCCACTACAGCTGCATCCAGTAAGCGGTCCGCATCTAATGAGAGAGTTGTTTAGCTTAAGAGCACAGTACAGAAGTTGATGGAGTGTGTTGGCCCCCTGAAATTTTTTTTTCGTTAAATTAAGCATAATAGTTTATAGAATAAATGCATAAGAATAAATTGAGGGCATTTTTGGCATGTAACTTAAGTACCAAAAGAGCCTAAGCTTATAAG
>JAOQMS010000008.1:19569130-19585884 GCA_027563885.1 Erythroxylum longipes
ATGAGATGTGTTCTCCTAATTTCTCACGCGTACCCGTTTCTATAATTCAACCCGTTATACGGAAACGGGATGTTACAAAAAGTGTAGAAAGATGCGGTAGGTAAACTTTTAATGAGTTATAATATTAATTTTCTTTGAGTTTATTCTTTTGATTTCTGAGAAATTAAATAAACTTGACCATATTGAGTATAGTTACTTATAAAAATGATGAAGTACATACGTCAGAATGAATCAATTATAATAAATAGGAAGCTTATGTATCTTTCCATTTTGACACCAGATAATATTCTTAAATAGCTAAATCTACTTAATGTAAATCATGTAAGAAGCCTTCTTTAGCTAATCAATTTATTCAATTTTGAATAATACAATATAGTCTAGTATGCCATAAATTGCATCATTATTAGAATTACTAGATGATATAAGCAAGGAATAACTTATGATATTATTTGAATAAACAACATCTAGAACAATAAAACTATCCAACATAAATCCATGAGTACTATAACAAATTTGTCTAAAATATAAATTCATATTACCACCATAGAAATCTACATCAAAAACAACACTAATTAACAACATAAAAAATAAGGTTATGTTGAATCGTTGGAGCATACAACACTTTATGTTGGTTATATAATGCTTTCTTTTCAACATGTGAGGGATTAGGAGTTCTCTTTATGTGATAGTGATACCGAACAAATGGTTTAGTATATGTTGTGCTCTTTTAATTAAAATTTGACCTATGGTGATTTAGAGAAAATGTCTTGCTTCTTTGTTTCTTTCAATCAGTATTCCATAAATCGTATTGTTGAGAGATAGCTTCAATATTAGTTCGTCCTCAACCTTACTCCTTTTATTCTTGCAATTCCAGATAATGAAATATTTCCATTTGATAGTTCGCGTAATTATATTGCACAACCTTATAATTGTACCTCGAATTTATAAAAAGAACTTGCATTTAAGAAAAAGGAGTTTCTTTTTGGTTGGAGTGAAGTTGATTTCTTTTTGGTTTGATTATGTTAGTTTCTATCAGGGATTTGTTACAACTTATGTCCTAGACATTTTTCGTTTTGGTTACTTGTGATACTTCATGCATATCTGTACCTATACTCAATTCAAAAATTATCAAAAAATAGTTAATTGTTTATTATCTTTCTTACAGGTTGTGTTTTATGTTCAAGAGCATTGATAATTGGTCCTACTAGATTAAAAAAAAAATTCTAGGTATCCACACAAACTTGGTCCTTGGAGTTCTCTTTGTGTGATAGTAGAGCCTAATAAATGATTAGTATATTATATACTTTTTTCATGAAAATATGACCTGTGGTGATTTAGAGAAAATGAGATGTTTTTTTGTTTCTCATAAGGATTGATATTAAATGGGAGCAAGTATCATGCCTTTATGCTTATAAAGAGACCTATAGTAATTATGAGTTTGTTTCATACCATTTTATTGAGAAAGAGGCTTATATGAATGAGAAGGAGGTTGTAATAATGGTTTTCCATAATAATGGTTTTGCATAATAATGGTTATGACCTTACGAAAAATTTATATGCTGTCTTTGTCCATATATGATATTGTGAAAAATGGTTATGATGAAATTGAGGTTAATTGTTCTTTTTCAAGCAGAGATTGAGGCTTCAATGGCTTAAGCAATATTATAAGTTGTAGCATATGAAAACATTAATAGCTAATTATTTATTGTCTTTCTAGCAAGTCGTGTTTTGTGTTGAAGAGCGTCGATAATTTTTCAATCTTTTCTGTCTTCTTTATAGTTTGTGATTGTCCGTCTATTAAGGTAAGTCATTCAACTAAGTAATGTCTACAATGTGATCAATTTTGTTTTGTTCTTTGCAATTTTACGTCTAACAATGATTGATGAGTTTTTAGGCTGGGGTATAATAGTGTAAGCGTTTATGTTTGGGAATTTGTTAAAATTGAAACATAAAGACTTGAACTTCAATGCTACTAATTCAACCTTAGTATTAACATAAAAAATTCACGTAATTGACATGACAATTCTTTGTTTAATAAACTTCTAAGATGGTATATAAGCTAGAAATCCATGATGCAGCTCCCATGAGGATTATCGGTGATACCTGCATATGTTTTCCATCAATTAAGTCAATATAAGGTATTAAGATATATTAAGGATAATAAAGATCAAAGCTTTATCTTTCCTCACAAATTCTTCTATGAAGTAGTAAGGTTCTTATAACTTAGAATATGGTGATTGTCCAATCACTAAGGTTGAATTGGTTCAGATTAAGTTCTGTAATTTTAAAATCATATGGTGGGATAGGTTGGTTTCAATTTGGAGGGGAAATGGTCAAAGACCTGTAAAAACTTAGGGGAAATGAAGGATCTAATGATGTGTAAAGTAAAGATTAAATGTTCTGTAAGATTAATATGGATACTACCATAATGATTATTATATCTAACTATGAAATCACTTTTTTAAATAACAGCTTTGTATAAATGAGTAATGTTGATAGATCTTAGATGTATAGATGACTACATGGTTTCATTAATCCTGAGTTTGTTAAGGGAGTTGAAGCTTTTATTCACTATGCATGTTCTCAACCTGCATATATGGATAGTCTAAAGATCAGATATCCATGTAAAAAGTGCAAACATATTTGTTTTCTTCCTATTGATGAAGTGAATCTCCATTTGTTAAGAAAAGGGTTTATTCCAAATTATTTTAAGTGGACATGACATAGGGAGCCATTAAGTTGTAGCACCTCAAGGGGTAATGAAGTAAACTCGTTAATAAATATGGATGGGTTTGAAGGGGGATTGGATTTATAGCAAATAATGTGGGTGTAACTGAAAATTCTTACACCCAAAAGGTTTATGATGCAGCCAGTTATACCTTTAAGGCAAATATAGACAATCTTGAAGAAGAACCAAACTCACATGCTAAAAAGTTTTTTGACTTACTAAAATCAGTTGACCAAGAATTATGGCCAAATTATGAGACCATGACTTAATTATCTTCAATTGCTTGAATACTGAACATAAAATCTAAAGGACAAATTTCTAATCGAAGTTTGGATAAAATTCATGGTTGGTATAATGAATCATTGCCTCCCAATCATACAATGGTTGATAACTTCTACAATATGAAGAAACTTATTAGGGGTCTTAGTTTGCTAAAAATTGATTGTTGCAAATTGGGATATATGTTGTTTTGGGGAGATGATGTGGAATTATAAGAGTGCAAATTTTTTGGTCAATCTAGGTTTAAACCTATAAAACGTTCTATAAAACAGAACTTAGCACCTTAGAAGCAGATATATTATTTCTCGCTAACTTCGAGAATTCAAAGACTATATGCCTCTGATGTTATTGCATCTCACATGAGATGACATAATGAACAAGAACAGGAAGATGGAATAATGAGCCATCAATCGGATACACTCGCATGGAAACATTTCAATAGCACCCATTATAAGTTTGCAGCTGAAAGTTGAAATTTTAGGTTAGGATTGTCAATAGATAGATTTCAACCCTTTGGTCAATCCGACTAACAATATTTATCATGGCCAATCATAATTACTCCTTATAATTTGCCTCAATGTGTGTGTATGAATAAGGAATATATGTTCTTAACAGTGATTGTGCTAGGGCCTACAAATCCAAACATAAAATTGATGTGTTCTTACAACCATTGGTATCTGAATTGTGTCATCTTTAGGGATTTGGTATGGAGACATATAATGTGTCTCTTAAACAAAATTTTTTGTTGAGAGTAGCTTTGATATGGACTATTAGTGATTTCTAGGCATATGCTATGTTGTCTAAATAGAACACAACAGGGAACTTGGCTTGTCCTTACTGTGAAAATTATTCTGATGCATTTTATATTCCTAAAGGGGCTAAAACATCTTGATTTGACAATCACATGAAATTTCTTCCTTTAGGTCATCCATTTAGATGTAATAAACAAAAGTTTGTTAATAATAGGATGATGCAAACACCTCCTCCGCCTCACAAGGTTGGTGAAGAGATATTGCCTGAGATTGTTGAATTAAGGTTGCTGAAAGTTACAAAACTCGAAGCTAAAGAAGTTAATAAAAGCATTAGTAAAAACTTTTGCTGGAGAAAACAAAGTATCTTTTGGGATTTGCCATATTGGAAAACTAATTTGATATTGCATAATCTAGATATGATGCATATTGAAAAAACATTTTTGACAATTTATTCAACACCATAATGAACATTGAAGAGAGGACAAAGAACAATACAAAATTACAAGCTAATTTGAAACTTTTTTGTAAAAGGAATGAGTTAGATAAAGATCTTCACATCGATAAATATCCAAAAACATGTTACACTTTGGACAAAAAATAAAAGGAAAATTTATATGAATGGTTGAAAAGTCTAAAGTTTCCCAATTGTTATGTTTTGAACTTAGCAAGATGTGTGGACATGAGGAAGTACAAATTATTTGGGATGAAAAGTCATGTGTTTATGCAAAGGCTAATTCTAATTGTATTTCAAGAGTTGCTACAGAATAGGGTTTAGGAAGCCATAACATAGCTAAGTTTGTTTTTCAAAAGCATAACATCATCTAAAATAAAGTTGGCTGAAATGGAAAAACTAGAAAGGGAAATTCCAGTTATCTTTTGCAAATTGGAAGGGAATTTTCCTCCAAGCTTCTTTGACTGTATGCAGCATCTACCCGTATATTTAACACACGAGGCTAAATTTGCTGGTTCAGTTTAATATCGATGAATGTATCCGTTTGAGAGGTAATTATAGTTAATATTTAAATAAAAATTATATCATGGTTGAATTATCAGATCAAAGTATTTAAATGACATTATACTATTTAATATAAAAAATTTGGTGTAGGCCTCAGAAAATCCAATAAAGAACAAGCTTATATGTGATCTTACGAAAGAACCTTCACGAACTATTAAATCGTATCCTATGTATTTTTTTAATGGATATAAATTTTATACATAATATTATGGTCATAGCATGGCAACAGTAAATAATGGAGTTTTAATAAAAGGAGAATTGATGGATTACTATGATAAAATTGTTAAGATACTTGAAATTGAGTACCCTACATTGCCAATAAAACGCAGTGTGATATTTAAGTATGATTGATTTGATCCAACTCCTAATGTTGGAACAAAAGTGCATGGTCAATACAATCTAGTTGAAATAAACTATCAAGAAGATTTAGACAATTTGAAACTTTCGTGTTGGTGATGCAAGCAAACCAAGTGTATTATATCCCTTTTCCAAGCTTACGAGGAGATATGTTACGACTCGAAATCACATCGGGCCTATGACAACCGCCGCATACCCAGGCTAAGGATACTCACAGTACCCTTAACCCAACTATGCAAGGTTAACTGAATATCAATCTCAACGACAATAGAAAATGTTCATAAATAAAGTCATTTACAAACCACAAAACGGACAAGAGTTAATTTACAAAATTATAAAGCATATCGACATAATCATGAGCCACTACACAATAAAGTACAAAACAGAGACTACCAACGAGCGGTAATATCCCGAAAATGTCAAAAGAACGCACGATCCACTCAGGACTCCAAACTCACCAAATTAACCTGCATGGTTGGGAAGCGGAGGGGGGTGAGTACACTATGTACTCAGTGAGCAGGAAAAAACATATGTCACAAATGGAACTCGATACACACCAAGATGATATAGATAACCCATAAGGTGAACATACAACACATAGAAACACATAGGCCTAGTTTATGACTCAACGTCTATTGGTTAGGAACCATATAGGCCTAGCCTATTAATTCACTCATCCGGTGAACATAGGTTCCAGTTCCAATACACAAAAGCATAAAAACATCACATGTATAAATCAAATCTCGTCAGAAAAACAAATATCAGGGTAAGCCAAAACAATCATGTGTGACACCACTAGTCGGCCAAACTAGTGCGCACACTCACCGATCCTCAGTGTTGGCTTGACTTCATCCTTAGTGAGTCCGGACTACAACCGACACGAGCGTCATGACCCTAGGTGATGACCTCATCGGTGCCTAGACCCTAGGTGTGGAATCACCCGCAAGTCCCGTAAAAAATGTCGATACGGGAACTCGACTTTTATGTACCAGCATCAAGGGTACGGGGGTCGTTAAATCAGTTGTGCCCAGCACACGATTGGCCAATTATTACCTCACCAATCACAAAACAAATCATATTCAAATTTTAAATATAAAATCAAGTAAGGCACCATGCCTTTATTTATCGATCCAACCGATAAAATGGAACTGTGCTAAGGCTCTAAGCCAAAAGAGAATACATGCATGTAGTATCTATGACTTGGTTATGCATATGAAAATTTCCAAAACATTATCTCATGAAATAAAAACCAATTTTTGTGCTTTAAATGCATAGTTGTTCAAAACAATGTCATTTCATAAATACATAAACGTATTAGTATCCATTTGAGATTCACTTCTACTAAGCATTAACTAGGTTCAAAATTCACATACAAGTCATCACACATGTCTTAGGATGATCTAGTCCCATATAAGAAATATGGTTTCTCCAACTCACCTCAAAAGAAGGTATACACTCTCCTAATTTTAACAATCCTCGGTACGAGCTCCTTGATTCACAGCTCTCGAGCCTTTATACATAAAAAGACATACGATGAAATTACTACTGAAACATAAATTTCATAATTATACTCTATCACATAAGTGTATAAAACACCATACCACTCTCTTTAAGCTATAGAATTCGACCATTAAATGCCTCATATGGTTACTTCCTTACTAGTCACATTAGCCTTTCTTTTGCATTTCTTAAGGCATTTAATGCCTTTAATCCAATACTTGCTCATTTCGAAACATACTTAAGCACATCTTTATCTATGCACATTAGACCATTACTCATTAATCTAAGCAACAATTCAAGTTTACTCTAAGTAAACATGAAAGTCTCTTGCAAATGCACACCATCAAAATCCTTAAACCCTAAGCCAAGTTCACTTAGGCATTTTATCAAACACCTAACGTGCATAACTTTCAAGTCACATTTTCAGGACTTTATCATAATAATTCATGCTCCTATCACGTCATATAGTAACACTTCCACTCAATGACACATTCCACCACTCCATTCAAACCAACTCCCTTCATTTAAGCTACATTTATCAATTACACAACTCATTACATTAATCCACTTCTTCTTCATCATTTCGGCCTAACCTTAACCAACATACTTCTTCTTCATTCTTCATCATCAATTCATATTATACATGCACAATTAACACCACAGAATTCATTTAAATCATCAATTTCAAAAGTTATTCAAATATTCACAAACTTTCACCAAAAAGGGGCATTTTTGGTTTTGACTTAAAGAACCGTTTCTATGACACATTTCATTCACCTAAACCATGATTCATGCATATTGAAGCATTGAGAACAACATATCTTAACACCAAACTCAAAATCCTAATGTAGAGACAGATGAGACAAACTTTACCTAAACCTTTCTTTGGTGATATCTTCAAATCCTTTGAGAATTTCTCAAATATAATGATAGATTTGAGTTCCTTGACCCCAAATTACCTTATAAAACGTTGTTTTGGGTTGAAGAATCAAAAACTTGGTGAAAACTTGGTGAGGGCCTAAACTACCTCTTCTCCTCCTCTCTTCTCCTTTCTTCTCCTTTCTTTTAACTAAAACAAAGTGTTTTAATGCCAACTAAAGGGGGTGCAAGGCCATAAGGTGAAGAAGGGTCTATAATTTGACTCTTCTTTGACCAAACATAGTGAATTTACTGTTTTGCCCTTAACTTGGGTAAAATTACCATTATACCCTCCAAACTTTCCAATTAAGCCCAAAATTTGAGAATGACCAAAACTTTTATTTTCATTTTGGTCCTTGGACTTTTCCAAATTATAATTAGGCCCCTCAACTTTACAAAATTACATATTGCTCTTCCAAGAATTGAAAAATTACATTCAAGTCCCTTAACTTTTAACAATTTGCAAATAAGCCCTTATATACATCAACTTTTCCAATTAAGCATTCTAAGTATCCAATAAGTCTATAAATCATTTAACCAACTCTAAGGCATTAGAACACATTTAATTCAACCACCATAGTCGTACCCATCCAATGGACTCAGTTTTACACACATAGAAGCTTATATGTCAAAAATCTCCAAGGTTTCGCATACCGATGAACTCTAAGTTCATGTAAGGGCATATAACATTTTTTATCACTGGCATACATTCCAAAATGATTCAAATACATCTTTAAACTCATCACAACCATGTATATATTAATATACAGTAGTATCTCCAAATATAGCACAATACAAAAAGCTCAGAGAGTTCGGTGCTACAAGATAAGTCAAATTGGTTGGTTGTTTGCAAAGTGAAACCTCGAGGTATTTTTGAATTATATGGAAAAGGAGAAAATAAGAGAATTGAAAGTGAAGCGTCTTAGGAAATGTTTATGAAATAAATGCATGTGTAACATATGATGAGAATGAACCCTTGAACAATCCAAATAATGAATATGTTGAAATTTCATCTATAAATGATGAGGAGGGTGAGAAATCTCAAAAGGAGCCTAAGTTTGTATATAATTATTCAAAAAAAGAAGATCATGATGATTTTTATTTACAATTAAGTGATGATAGCGATTAATTTGTGTTTATAGAATATTATATGAATAAATATATTATTGCATTAACAATATAATGTTATGTGTGTTTAATTTATATTGTTCTATTACTGGAATATTCAATAAAATGTGAATTTCAGGTTAAAATAAGTCTCACAAGAGAAAATAGGATATGATGTGGCCAAGGTTCAAGTTACCACGATTTCTAAGTGAAGCATGACATTTTGCAGATGCTATAGAATCAGATGTTGTACATCCAACTATTGCACATCCAGATAAGGCATCATCTTCTGGACTTATAGTCACCTTCTATACCTGCTGCTACACCATCCAATATCCCTTCACTATCCATCACCCCTATACTGACAGAGATATCAGGGCTAAACATTGCGGATGAAGAAAGCGATGTCCAGCCTGGAGCTAAGGGAGTTGATAAAAGAACTTACATCATAACTGTCAACAATTTGTGAGTGAAATTCTAAAAATTTTGTAATACATGATAACACCATAGGTTTATACTGAAGTTATTGGTTTTAATTTCAAAATGATCTAAAATATCTTATATATTAGGCTGGTTCCATTTGGAACGTGCTCCAGAAATAAGTCATTCAAGTTCAAAGAGAAGATAAATCTTGAGGGTTATATATGGAAGAATGTCTCTCAGCTGACAAATGATTTTTATTATTAGGAGTTTGAGATGCAAAAAATATATTCTTTAATCTTTTTATTTTATTTAAATTTATACATTAATTAGATAAATATTGTAGTTTATAAGTACTTATAGTATGTTTTTCTTTTTTTCAAAAAGAACATTTTTAGGATTTGAAATTTGATGCTATAACTTATAAAGTATGGGATAGGCAAACTTCTATACGTTATAGAGACTTTCTTAGCTTGACAACAATAATAGTGTACATCCTCCTTATATATCTAAAGAAATATAGAGTCTTTTGCAGTAGTATTGGGCATCACCCGAGGCAATGTCCATTTCAGAATGCAATTCTACAAACAGACATGGAGGATTAGAGGGAGAAAGTCTACGCGTACAAATTGGAGAATCTATGACCCACCAGGAGCATGCAGAGAAACTTGTAAGTATCAAAATTTTACATTTATATTTTTATTTTTGTACTTTGATATATGAAGTTTTATTTCAACATAATTTGACTTGTGACATTTAAAATTAAAATATATGTGTATTATGGAGAATAATAATGTTATAAATATCTGGAGCCATTAATGGTTGTGTTGTTGAGTATATATTTTTTGTTTAACAGGGGGTTTATCATAAAAATAGAGGAAACTCTGTCAAAATTTTCATAAATTATAGTTCATTTATAACAATTTATTCTAATGCAGGAAAAGTCTATAGGCAAAAAGCCTACACTACGTCAGCTCTTTTTGCACACCTACACTAAGAAGCATGCTAGTGTGACCTTCGTCAACACTCGATGTAGACAACTTAATGTATGTAAAATTTATTATTTAATGTTAATTCTTATAAATTATCACTTATTATAGGACCAAATACATGAAAGCATTGAACAACAGTCTCTAAACTTTGAAATTGTTGATGAGAGTCAGACATATCTTGATGTAGTGGGTGCTAAGGGCAACCATGGAAGGATTTTTAGCTTAGGTTCATTTGCAAACACATGTTATTCACAATCCTCCACATCTACTACAGTTGCATTTAGTAGGCAGTCCACATCGAATAAGAGAGTCGTTTAGCTTGAGAGAACAGTAAAGAGGCAGATGGAGTGCATAACCCAGCTCTATAATGAGGAGGACGAGTTAAAAGGGAGGGACAGGACCTCATTGTAGCAGTTAGAGCATCCACCTTCACCAACTGCATAGCTTAGATGGATAAATGAATGTATTTAATGTTTTGCTACTCTTAAGTTTTTGTAAGAATTCTTAATTTATAGTTTTTTTCAAGACGTTTATTAGTGTACATTATAATTTTTTATTATATTACTAGTCAAGATAATTTTTACTTTATATTTTCAATCAATGTTATATTATTTACAAAAATTAAATGTACCAAAAAAATTCAAAAGATTATCAACAGAAAACCTGGGTAGGAAGTGAGAAATGTTAGTTAAAATTTATCATAGTTAAATGTCTTGAAGAAATAACAATATTCCGTTGGTACATTAGCGATGGAATGACATATTCTGTCACTAAGTTACCGATGGAATGATATAATTCGTCGAGAAAAATTTAGCGATGGATATACAATTTTTTGTCACTAAGTTCACAGACAAAATATTGTGTATTTATCGGTAAAAGTAGAGACGAACATATTATTGATGGATATACAATATTTCATCGTTAAAGTTACAGATATAGAATATTTGATCGCTAAAGTTTACCTACGATCGTTCCTCCTCCGACTCATTCCATTGGTAATTTTCATCATCAAATTTATGCTCTGACAAAAAATGTGTTAGTAATTTCCGTCACTAAAACCTATTTTTCTTGTAGTGGAATCTCAAGAGATAATGAGGGCCAATGACATCATAACTAATCAAGTTGGGCGGAATGTGCAAGAAGACTTTCATTCTTGTTTAATTAATTATTTTAAGTTAGAAGCATAACTTTGGACAGCCCATTTACTATATTTTGGGCTTGATTTAATGAGGTGGACTGTTATTAACTTTAAGCTCATTTAATTTAAATCTTTTAGGTTTAATAAGCTATATTTTAGAAACATTAGTTTGAGCTTTAGTTATTTTGGTGGGAAGCTCATTTTTAAAGGCCTTTTACATAGTTAGGGTTTCTTTCTTTCAAGGAGTATAAATACATTATAATAAACATTGTTTAGTTTTTAGATTGGTTGAATGACGAATTTTTTAAGGGAGGATTGTTTGTCTTCTTCTATTAAATAAAGAATATAATTCTTATCAAGGTAATCACTTATGACGAATTTCTATTCTTGTTTTCAAATCAACCTTATTATATACATTTCTTTTCATATAATTGATTGGGGGTTCATTAGGGTTAGAGATTTCTTCTTATCCTTGTCTTATCTAAAGTGTGTGTTTAAGGGATTTTGGGTTCTTTAGCCTTGAGGTTCCGCATCACCTAGCCTTTTAGAACTCCTTTGGTTCTCAAGTAATTGGGTTCTTAATCTTATGGATATGTCTTCATCTCTCAGACAGAATCTTTGTTTACTTGATATCATTTAATCATACCAAGATGATGTTGTCTCTATTTCTAAGAAGCTAAGAATTTATATATTCATTTTGGATATTATTTATGTAAATTGAAGCATGCATATTAAAAGATAAAATTATTTACGTATAAACAAACTACATGTATGCTATTCACAATATTTGGGAAGCGGAAGCATAAAAGAAAAATACCTCTAGCCATTACACATAAGCTCTGTCTAGTAACGTATCACAACCAAAATGAGAAATTTTTTGAATATTTTAGCTTATGATCTCCACAACCTAATGGTGTCCAGTTATTGTTGCGTGAAGGTAAAGATAGGGACCTAAAAATATATATCTTCATAGCTTTATCATCTCTGCCCATCACAGAAGATGAAAATGATGATGCATGGGCATTTATGTGATTAATAAGTTAAACCATTAAATGGACTAGATTATGAACAGTAGGATATCCCAAGATTTCAGGAAAAATCCTACATTCTCCCACTTGGTCTATTTAACCCAACATAAAACTTAACAAAAAACTAAATATATGAATCACGGCGATAGGTCCTCTCATAGCAAGTATTATCTTCCATGTATTACAATATATAAAGTCTCTCATTACTAGCCCTTAAACTTAATGAATAAACCATATGTTTATTCTAGGTCTAAACTAAATGATATTTCTCAAAATAATCAAATATATGAGCATAAAACTATATGAGAAAACATCAAATTAAATAAGACTTCCATTGAAGCAACAAATGTACAATAAAAACCACATTATGGAATCAAGTCCCATTTGCACTACATGATCCTTAAACTGCTTAGGTGGCATGCCTTTAGTTAAAGGATCCGTAATCATCAACTTAGTGCTAATGTGCTTGATGAAAACTTTCTTTTCCTTAATACGTTCTCTTATGGCTAAATACTTAATATCAATATGCTTACTTCGACTTCCACTCTTGTTATTTTTAGCCATAAAAACCGTAGCTAAGTTTTCACAGTACAACTTTAATGGCTTATAAATTGAATCGACAACTCTAAGCCTAGATATAAAACTCTTCAACCATACACCATACGAGTTGGCCTTAAAACATCGTACAAACTCAGTCTCTATAGTAAAAATGGCAATTAGGGTCTACTTGATACTTTTCCAAGATATAGCTCCACCAGCTAGTATGGAAATATGACCAGATGTTGATTTTTTTGAATCAATGCAGCTATAAAAGTGTAAATCAGAGTATACAACTACTTCCAATTATCAATTCGTATGTACATAAGCATGCAGTCTTTTGTGCCCTGAAGATATCTTATAACCTTCTTTGCAACTTTCCAGTGATCAACACATGGGTTACTCTAATATCTACCTAACATTACAACATCATACGTGATGTTAGGTCTGGTACAAACCTTAGTATATATAAGGCTTCCAACTGCTAAAGCATATGGAATGTTCTTCATATGTTCCCGATCAAAATCATTTTTTATAGGCATTGATTCAAATTGAATCTATCAACCCTCATTATGGGTGCTACACTTGGTACACAATCTTTCATCCAAAATCTCTCTAAAACTTTATTGATATAAGTCTCTTGAGACAAACCTAAAATGCCTCGAGATATTTCTCTATTAATCTTAATGCCAATGAAATAAGATGCCTCACCCATATCTTTCATGTCAAAATTCTTTGAGAGAAATTGTTTTACCTTCTATAGCAAACCTTTATCGTTAGTCACAAGCAAAATATCATCCATGTATAACACAAGTAAACAAGTCTTACTACCACTGACCTTCTGGTATAAACATTGGTCCATTATATTCTTTCCAAAACCGAATGAAGTGATAACCTCATGGAATTTTAAATAACACTATCAAAAGGCTTGTTTTAATCCATATATGGATTTATTAAGCTTATAGACTAAATACTCATCATCACTATAGGAGAATCCTTCAGGTTGTTTCATGTAAACCTCTTCCTCTAGTTCACCATTGAGGAACGTCGTTTTCAAATCTATTTGATGTAACTCAAAGTTAAAATGAGCTATCAATGCTGTGATTACATGGAGAGAATCTTTCTTAGAGACAGGAGAAAATGTCTCTGTATAGTCAACTCTTTCCCTCTGAGTGAACCCTTTGCTAACAAGTCTTGCCTTGTTTCTCTCAATGTTGCCTCGTGAGTCTTTCTTTGTCTTAAATACCCATTTACATCCAATGGCTTTCACACCATTGGGCAACTCAACGAGATCCCAAACTTAGTTAGATGCCATAGAATCCATCTCATCTTTCATGGTATTGTACCATAGGTCCGATTCCTTAAAACGTTGCCTCGTGAGTCTGTCTTTGTATTAAATACCCATTTACATCTAATGGATTTCACACCATTGGGCAACTCAACAAGATCCCAGACTTGGTTAGATGCCATAGAATCCATCTCATCTTTCATGACATTGTACCACAAGTCCAATTCCTTAGAACTCATGGCCTATAAAAACATTTTAGGGTCATTTTCAGCTCCAATGTTATAGTTTGACTCTTATAGATACACTATATAATCACTAGGAATTTTTGACCTTCTAACTCTAGTAGATCTCCTCAATGTTGTATCATTATCTTCTCGAAGAACTAGTTGCTCAACCTGTTGTTCAACTGGTTGTTCAACAATTTCTTGTTGTTCCTTATTTACAACTTAATCTACTGGATTGGTATTAACAGATTGTGGAACATCAGTAACTGGTTGTCCAACACCTGTTTCAACTTAAGTGGTGTGAATGACAATTAATCTATCACTTGAACTACAGAGTTGAGCTTCATAATGGTCCTTTTCAAAAACTATGTCTTAAAATTGACCACTCCCAATGATCAAGTCGTTCTCAAGAAATTTTGCATTTCTTGATTCCACAATCCTAGTGCTGTGAGATGGATAATAGAATTTATACCCCTTAGACCTTTCAGCATATCTAATGAAATGCACACTAATGGTCCTTAGGTTTAGCTTTTTCTCTTATGGGTTGTAAATTCTCACTTCAAATGGGCATCCCTAAACGTATATATGCCTCAAACTTGGTTTCCAACCCTTAAATAATTCAAAAGGTTTCTTTGAGACAGCCTTGGTTGGACCTCGGTTTAATATATACACAGCCGTCTTTAGAGCTTTAGTCCACAGGAACTGAAAAAGTTTTGTGTTACTCCTTATACTTCTCACCATGTCTATAAAGGTTCGATTTCTTCTTTTTGTCATACCATTCTGATCCGGAGAATTGGACATGGAGTACTGGGCAAAAATCCTATGTTTTTGAAGAAAATTCGTAAATGGACCAAGTGCTTGTTCACTCTCTATGTATCTATCATAGAACTCTCCACCTCCATCTGACCTCATTTTTTTAATTAGTTTTTCACATTGATTCTCTACTTCAACCTTAAGAATTTTAAAGGCATCCGAAGCTTCATACTTAGAACGACGTAAGTATAGATACATATATCGCGAATTATCGTCTATGAAGGTGATAAAATATTTCGGACTATTTGGATCCATATTTAGATCACAAATATCTGTATGTATGATTTCTAACAGGTTTGTACTCCTCTTTGCACCCCTTTTAGACTTGTTAATTTGCTTACCCTTAATGCAATCCACGCAAGTCTCAAAAATCAGTAAAATCCAAAATACTAACTACCCCTTCATTTATTGATCTCTTAATTCTTTCAATGGAGATGTGTCCTAATCTACAGTGCTATAACATAGAGGATTCTTCACTCACAACACATCGTTTTAACCCAACAGTGACATGCCTTGAATTATAAGTGTTGGGCCCCAAAATTTTTTTATTAATTTTGTTAAGCATGATTTGAATAAATTTTGTGGTTTTGTTAGATAAATCATTTTATTTGGAGTTTAATTATTATGTCAAGTTTGGGAGGATATATTTCATGGATTGATGGAATTAAAGTATTAATGTTGTAAGGTGATATAAGGGCATTTTTGGAAGACCACTTAAGTTTAAATAGACATTAGGTATAAATGGAAGGGCATAGTGGACTTTGCTCATTCATTTAGGGTATTAGTGAAAGAAGAAATGGTAGTCTTGCATTTTAGAGAAGCAAAATTGTGAATGAAAGAAGAGAAAGGAGAAAAAGAAGAGAAGAGCTAGGGTTTTGGAGATTCTTAAAGAGTTTGAAGACATTAAGGCTAATCAAGTAAGTATGAGCATTAACCCTTCTTGATTGTTAGATGAAGCATACTTAGTGATGGTTAGAAGTGAAAATGAAGTGAATATGTGTAGGTAGTTGTTGATGAATGGTTTATGTGAATGTTTTAATGTTTGGTTAATGATCAAAAGTAAATTATGAATTTGTTGTGAATGATTTTGGGTTGGAATGAAGTTGAAAATGAAGTAGAAGAGATGGTTTAGGGTTAAGATGGGTTTATGTAAAAGGTGAGAAGTTAAAAAATGGAAAAAGATCGTAGAACACATCTTCGTAGCATGTTTCTGGACAAGTTCGTCGAGGAGAACTTCTGGGTTTCGCCGCGGCTAACTCAATTTTTCCTGCACGAAAATGCTTTGGTATTTTGGGAATAACTTTTGGTGTAGTTACCTAAATGGAATGATTTTTGATTTGTTGTAAACTAGAGACATAGGGATACAAATTGTATGAAGGAATTAAGTCTAAATTCAATCTATAAGCATTTCAATTTCTGGATAGAAGCTAAGCATAGAATTTTGTTTCAGCATGAGGAACGGTTTAAATTGTTGAGGTATAACTTTCCGATATCTAAAAAAAATTAAATGGAATTTTAGTTATTGTTAAAGGAAATCAAGTGAGGCAAGAGAGGAAAGAGTAGCAAGAGTAAAGACATCCCTAAGCAAGGATTTCAAGGTGGGTTACAGTTTTATAATTAAGTAATAGGCCATTAATGTTTTCTTTCAAATGATGGAA
>JAOQMS010000008.1:19606180-19619555 GCA_027563885.1 Erythroxylum longipes
TATAATATAGTTACCTTATCTTCCATGCAACTTATATATATATATATATATATTCAGAAGTTGGAAGTCTACAATGAGTTGAAGATTTCATCCTAATTTCTACCAACCCTAATTGTGTTGCGTCACAATTGCATGCCTTCAAATGTATCAAAATGCTTACCTTTATTCACTAAAGCTCTATATAAGTGTTGTCAAATTTGTTTCGATAAACATACTTGTTGGTTAAGCTTTAAATAATATAATCTTAACTCCTTATTCACATCTTCTTTCTTCTTTCTATCTCTTTTACTTATTTTTGTTTAATATCTTTAATGTCCATCATCAATGTCTTCCTATAATCCTAATTCTTTCTCAATAATTGAATTTTATATAGAAGAATATCAATAATTATTATAAACAGTAATCCAAATATAACTAAGACTTCTTTAAGATATACCACTATTTTGAACCTCATCTTCTTCCTTTTCTTATACATTGTCATCTACCTAAGTCTCGGGATAACCTCAACCTTATTCTCCTCAATCATCAGCAACTCATTATACCTAGGGACATCTTCATTTTTGGGTCAATTTTTAGCATCTCTTCACGCCTCGAGACCTATTGCTCACTTAAATTATCTGCCATCTTTTGCATCCTCACACCTTAAGATTTCTTCTCTTCCATTTTTTTAATTAAAATTTTAACTAGAGTTTAAATACATATGGAGGAACCTATTGTTCAAGAAGAGAAAGTAGAGGATATAAAAGAAGATGAAAAGGAGTAAAATAAGGAGGCAATTAAGGAATTATTGACATTTATCTTAAGTACAGAGGGCTCCAACTTCCCACAAAACAAACTATCAAGGTCAATTAAAGATCTAAGGGAATTTGTTATTCCTTATTATATTGAAAGTTTGTTACTAAAAAAGGAATTAGTAAATTTGGTTTTCTTAATTTAATACCTTATGTCCTTATTATCTTACAACATGTGGCCTATTTGTAAGCTAAACAACCTCTATGCAAGAAAACAGGTGGAAGTTATATATTCAAGTTGAAGAAGAACTTGCTGAGAAGTCCATAAACAAGACTTATAAAAAAGCATTTGTTAGGAGGCAATCCAACAGTTAAGTGTTTTGTTTTGAATAAGTAGCTTGTAAGATTTTCTTTAGTAGTTTATCTATTTTTATAATTTTATTTTGATTGTCATAACTTTATACTTGAGATTTAATAGAGTTCTGCAGGTTACGAAGGTAAAATCACCTTTAATTTAGATTGTAAAAGATTTCATTAGCATTGAATGGAAGTTGATGACTTTAGAAAAGAATGTAAATTCTTTTTATCAAATGAGCACCAGTTATTCTCACCCTTACATTATTTTTCATATTTTTCATTTTCCTTGCATGTTTTGTACGGGTAATGTACAGCTTAAGTATGGAGGAAGGACATAGTAGTCAAGCTTGTCAATTTTTTATAATTAGCTTAATAATTGATAATTTGGGAATTCTTTTAAAACAAATGTTGTTCAAAATGATTCATTGCAAGTTTGGTTGTGATTGTGATTGTGATTTGATTTATTTTAGCAAATAGTCACCAGTTTTGATTATTAAATTGATTTCAATTTAGTTTATTAATTTTGGGAATGGATACTTGATTTTTTCTATCATGATACTTTATGTATAATTTATACATACATTAAGTTAAACTAAGTTATTTTTTAGCATTTTTATTACCCGACATATATAGATATATATATATATATATATATATTAGTATGTGAATAAATGAACATAAACAATTTAATTTTGCTAGCTTTGTACCAATAAAAAGGTCAAAGTTAAAGAGGGTTGCTAGTAGCCATTTTAGATAATGACCTAGTTAAGTAACTAGGACTATTAATAACAAGGTGTTTACTCTCATGTAAAAAGGCTAGGTGACTTTTCAATCAAACTTTTAAATGCTTTTATGTTGTTAAATTTTAGTTTTCTAATGAGGGGTATGAAAGTGTTTAAAGGTTTTAACATTTTTCTTATGTACGTTAACTTTATACAATAAATGGAATGGTAGGAATTGAGTTGAAATATGAAGAATTATGAATGAAATTGGATTCATTTATAATTTAATGCAAGTAGCTAAATTCTTAACATTTCAATGATCTTTTTAATTGAATGAAAAATGGAGAATCTTGATGGATATCCTTTTTTATTTAATGCTTTTCCCATATTGTTTCTTATTAAGTTGAGAGTAATGAAATTGATATTCTTGAGGACTAGAAAATGCTTAAGTATGGGGGAGTTTGATAAATATTAAATAGGCTATATTTTAATCCCACATTTAACGCATCTTTGCTTGTCTATTTGAGAGTTTCTTATTGCTTTTGTTATTATCTTGTTTTTATTATGTTTTGGGTCTTATTTGCCTTCATGGATAAAAGCAGAAGAATTATGGCAAAATCAAGATAGAAAACGAGAAAATTAGAGTTATTTTAAAGGTACTTTTGCTGATGAAGGAAACGCATGTTAAGTCTAAATGGCCATGTGGGTGATCATGTAGCTGTCTAAGATCATATTTCTTTGAAATTTATAAAGAATTGAAGGAAATGGGGGATATGATCATACATACAACCCTATGATTGATCATTTCCACTATTAAAAAAATAATTTTAAGCCATAGAAGGGCAAAACATAGAGAAAACAAAGAGTAAGTATAAAGGGTTCATAAGAGACTCAAGGAAGTCTTGGCAAAATAGATATCTACAACCTATAACAATAGAGAGAATGAATAACAAGTAAGGAAATATATTTATAGTGGATTCTCTTTAATATAGTGGATTACATAAAAATTAAAAGGGATCTCAACATGGTTCTTTTAATTTCTGTTTAACTTTGATGTTAGATTATGAACTAAGCCTTTATTGGTACTTGGATTAGATGAACCCTAAGATAGACCTTGTAGTGATTTTATTTAACTTAATTCAATCTTTAATTTTATTGAGATTCAATTATGTGTTCTTAATTATCCTTAAATTAATGTTGCTAGTGTCTTATTTCATGTATGTTTTCATGCAATTGAGAATGAGAAATTCTTTTGTATAAGTAAATATACCATAATTGAAAGGATTTATATGTAAACCTAGATATAAATCATCATAAATCCTCTGGATTAAGGTCAAACCTAAAGGTTAATTTCATGAATCGATTAATGCAATCTTAGGGTTTAACTAGAAAGAAATTTTAGTTAATCAACCGAGGCTTAGATATTAATAGTCTTAAGAAAGATATTAGTATAAAATAGTAATTTCCACATTCTAATGAACTAAAGGTTAAATTGATTATTGAAATCATGATTGCATAAGAAGTCCTAAGGGCATTCGAAATCTAGACAACATTGTTTTCCTTGATTGTTTCTTAGTTTAATCTACATTCTAGTTGGTTAATTATGTTGATCTATTTTAGTTTATTATTTTAATTTTGCATTTGATTGATCTTAAACACCATAATTTGTCAGGTTAGATAATGGAAAGATGGTAAGTACTAGTAATTCTAGCCTTTGTAGGATTGACTCATACTTCTAATGCTAGCTACAACTTTAGCATAAAATTTCATTTAAAGTTTTTAGGGCCTTTATCAAGGATTGCAATATTAGGAAAGGCTTATTTTTATTAATCTATTCATTTTCTTCTTCCATTATAGATAGTTTTTATTTCTTTTAGTTTTTTGCTTATTTGTTTATCATTAAAGCTTTATTTCTTGATATTATGTTTGTGGCTTATTTTGAAAGAATTGGATATTCATCATCGTAACTACCATATATAATGGAAGAATGGAGAGAATAGTATTCTTAAGGGGATTATAATTTGTCATCACTTATGGCAGCATTAGAAGCTTGGAACGAGAGACATGGTAACATTTATTTAAAAGCTTAACCAATATCTATAATGTGTTATGAAATTTGTGGAGGTGATCACCTTAATCATGAATTTTAGGCATCGAAATATATATGGGAGCATCCAAATTGTATGAGGAATTGGCCTCAAGATACCCATTAGAAGAATACTTATAATCCAAAGTGTAGGAATTATCACGACTTTGCATGGAGTGATTATGATTCATCTAGATTTCTATAACAACAGTAGCAAGAGGAATATTAAAATCTTGTAAATGTCCTCGTGAAAGACATTGCTTTATGGAATAAAGAAGAGCTAGAGGTTGAAGACATGGAGGAACCTGCTATTCAAGAAGAGAAAGCAGAGGAGATAGAGGAAGATGAAGGGGATGAGGATGAGCCAAATAAGGAGACTATCAAGGAATTATCTATAGTCATCTTAAGTATGAAGGGCTCCAAGTTCTTACACAGACAAACTATTGGAGTCAATTGAAGATATAGGAGGTTTTATTATTCCTTATTATATTCACAATTTTTCACTAAAAATGACTTCATTGGATGCACTTGGTTTTCTTAATTTGATACAATATATCCTTATTATCTTGCATCATATGGCCAATTTGCAGGTTAAAAATCCCTTATGTGGAAAAACAAGTGTAAGCAAGTTACTGATTATAGATCCATGTTAAAGGACTTGTCGAGAAGTCCAACTATAAGAGTCATAAAGAAGCGCAGTTTAGAAGGTAACTTAACAATTAGGTGCTTTTGTTTTGAATGAGTTAGCTTGTAAGATTTTCATTAATAGTTTAGTTATTTTTATAATATTATTTTAATTGTCCTAATTTTGTACTTAAGATTTGATGGAGTTCCATGGGTTACAAAGGCAACATCACCCTTTACTTTATAGTAGAAAAGATTTCATTAGCATTGGATGAATGATAATGGCATCAGACAAGATTGGAAATCTTTTTCTATAAGGGGAATACCAACTATTCTTATCCCTCCATTATTTTTCATGTTTTTCATTGTTCTTGCATGTTTTGTATATTAAGGACAATGTACAACTTAAGTGTGGGAAAAGGACATAGTAGTCAAGCTTGTTAATTTTTTTATAATTAGCTTCATAATGACAAACTTAGGAACTTTTTAAACCATATGTTGATCAAGATGATTCATTTTAAGTTTGACTGTGATTGTGATTTGATTTATTTTAGCAAATAGTTATGAGTTTTGATTATTAAATTGATTTCAATTTAGTTTATTAATTTTGAGAATGGATAATTGATTTGCATTATGATACTTTATGTATAATTTATAGACACATTGAGTTAAATATGATTTTTTTTAGCATTTTCATTACCTCACACTCAAATGCATGCGCGCGCGCGCACACACATCTTTAAATAAAAAGAAAAAGAAAAAGAAAAATAGTAGTATATAAATAAATTAACATAAATGATTTCACTCTGCTGGCTTGGTACTAATAAAAAGATCAAAGTTAAAAAGTGGTGCTAGTAGCCATTTGAGATAATGACCGAGTTGAGTAACTAGGGTTTTCATAACAAGATATTTAATCTCGCATAAAAAGGTTAGGTGACTTCTCAAACAAACTTCTAAATGCTTTTATGTTATTTAAATTTAGTGTTCTGATAAGGGGCATGAACGTGTTTAAAGGTTTTAACATTTTTTCTTATGTACTTCAACTTTATACATTAAGTGTAAAGTGTGAATCGAGTTAAAATTTGAAGATTTGTGTATTGAATTGCATTACTTTAGAATTTGATGCAACTAAATGCTTAACATTTCAATGAACTTTGCAATTGAATGAATAATAGAGAATCTTTGTGGATATCTTTTTTGTTTATTGATTTTCCATCATTGATTCCTATTAAGTTGAGAGTAATGAAATTGATTTTCTTGAGGACAAGCAAATGCTCAAGTGTTAAGGAGTTTAATAAATACTAATTAGACTATATTTCTAATCCTATATTTAATGTGTTTTGTTTGTTTATTTGAGATTTTCTTATTGGTTTATGTACTTATCTTGTTTCTATTATGCTTTTAGATCTTATTTGCCTTTATGGATAAAAGGAGAGGAATTAAGGCAAAATCGGGATAGAAAAGGGAAGAATCGAAGCTATTTTGGAGGGATCCAAGATTACATGCCTGTGTACGTTTACATGGTTATTTGGGTGGCTGTGTAGCTCTCTAGCATTGTATTTCTTCACAATTTTTGAAGAATTGAAGGAAATGAGGGACAAGGTCATGTGAGTGGTCATGTTAACACTAAAAACCATAATTTCAATCTATAGGGCAAAACAAAGAGAAAACAAAGGAAAGTAAAAAGGGGTTTATAAGAGGCTCAAATAAGGATCGATAAAACACGTATTGACATCCTATAATGATAGAGAGAATGAAGAACAAGCAAGGAAACATATTTAAAGCAAATTTTCATTAATTGAAAGTGGATTACATAAAGATTAAAAGGAATCACATCGTGGTTCTTTTATTTTTATGCTTTTCCTTTCGTCTTGATGTTATGATTATGAACTACACTTTTGTTGGTACTTGGATTAGATGAATCTTAGGATAGACATTGTAGTGATTTTATTTTATGTTATTCATTCTTCAATTTTACTGAGATATAATTATATGTTCTTAATTATCCTTGAATTAATATTGATAGCATATTATTTCATGTAATTAAGATTGAGAAATCCTTTTAAATGAATAGATTTACTTTAATTGAATAAATTTGCACATAAACCTAGGGACACATTGATAAAATTCCTTTAGATTAAGGCCAAACCTAATAGTTGAATTCACAAATCAATTAGTGCAATCTTAAGAGTTTTAACTAGAAAGATATTATAGTTAACCAACTAAAGGTTAGTTATTAATACTCTCGGAGAAGATATTAGTATGAAATAGGAATTTCTACAATCCAATAAACTAAAGATTAAGTTGATTAGTGAAATCATGATTATACGAGAAGTCTTAGGCGTATTCAAAATCTAGGCACCATTGTTGTCCTTGATTATTTCTTAGTTTAATCTTCGTTTTAGTTAATGACTTGTGTTGATCTATTTTAATTTATTGTTTTACTTTTGCATTTGATTTTTCTTAAACACCATAATTGTTAGGCTAGATAATAAAACAATGGTAAGTGTTAGTAATTCTAGTCCTCATAGGATTGACCCATGATTAAAGCAAGCACACAACCAGTTGCTGAGGTCCCTCCTCATCCTCAACTTCTCCATTTCTCTAAATTCACTGAATTTTGTATTGAAGTCTCACTTTATCAGCTTAGGAGTTAGGCTCTATATCAATTTGTATACTTTCTCTAAATAATATCACATTTCACAACTCTACAAATACTCATATTCAAAAGATATTCATATTTAATGACCAAACTTTAGTAGTTGAGTTTATTTTGGTTCTAATTCCATACCTTCTTCTTTACATTTCCACTTCATTAATTTGTCCTATATACCAAACACATGTTTTGAAATTTCAATCAAATTTAGCTTTATATCCTTCTCATATTAATTTTAATTTACTTATTTGTTATCTTGCGTTTAGTCTTTATGACTTTCTCCTCTCTTTCTTGTGGAGGAGAAGATGAATAATAATAACTTTTTCCTTCTTTTATGGACTTTAAGAATAAAAAGATAAATGACATCAATATCAAATCAAATATCATAACCAAACATAACAAATACCATGAAAATCAAAGTGCAACACAATAGGCTATAATGTACGAATTTTGACTCAATTATATGAGAAACACATAAACCAACATTGTATGATTGTCATTTACTCCAATCGTTGGCCATTAAGACAATTTCAATACATTGAAGACCCAAAGATTGAGGTGACAATATTTGCATCCCATGTCTGTGAATGAATTATTAGGTCAATAATTTGATACAACTACCATCATCCTATATAGACATATAAAATGCAATGAGTTAGAAACAATTATACAACTGTGTTTCTTTATTTCAGAATTCTATATTGAAGTTAGTAATATAAAAAAAATGAAGAAAAGAATCAGCAGGACAAATCGAAATTTAGACATACGAAGAGTTTGTTTCAATCTTTTCAGATGCATTAATAATTGTCAAATTATTCATTTCAACATCAAATTATAAAAATATTTTTAAAATTTTATATTAATTAAAAAATGCTAATGGTAAATAGTAGCTATCAGTAATTACGTTTATTTTATATCCTAAAATAAAAATGGAGACTATCAAAGTCAATGTAGGAGGAAATATAATGCATAACTATATAGTATTTTATTACTAGTCAATAAAAAAAACTTATGTTGGTGACAACTTTTGTTAAACTTACTTAATTATGAGATTGAACCTCCATGTAATGATATATATATATAGATAGATAGATTCCTTTGCTTATTAGAAAACGCATGCCGCATGCTTGATATGTTGATCCATTCTTCAAAAATTTTCAGCTACATTTCTATTCTTCAAATATGTTAAAGTCCATTCTTAGACCTGGTCTTTACTTCTTCTTTTTTCCCAGAGAAAGCAAAAAGGGTTTAGTCTTAATACCGAAGGCAAACTTTTTAAAAGTTTGATTGGAAACATACGAATCTTTGAATGATTATCGACTTTTGGCTGGAAAGAAGAGACTTCACATTTTGATCGCTACACAAAATTAGAAAACTTAAAAACAATGGGTTTCTCAAAATTCAAACCGGGGTTCCTTGCTTGGTAAAGCTACTATCGTAACCGTTGGACTACAAAAATAAGTAATATAAAAGGTCTGTTGGTCAAAAGACCTGCTGTATTGCAACCGGACAAAAGAGAATTTTCTCTGTTCTGTCATTCAACACCTGTCAAATGCAAAGTCATTCAAACAGTACAGATCCTTTATTCGGACTGTCTTGGGAGGAGACAAATGGGAGCCTGAGAATGCCTGGTTCATCCTCTCTTTTGCGAGGCTTTCTGTTAGGATTTGAAGTTTGAACAACTACAATTGATGATATAGTTTCATTACTGCACTTATTGCCTCTCAACATTAGCAGTGTAAGTCATGAGCAACTCTGCGCCTATTCCATTCTTGATACCAATTCACTCTTGCCCAAAAGAATTCTTCATTAAAGTTTGAAAGAGCATAAAAGAAATTCGAAACCACAACATCACATGATTCATTTTCCAGAAACAACCTAAAGAAATGCAAAACCATGACTAGAATCTTAGAGCAACATTAGCATTTCAGAATTGGCTTTCCATTTCACGTTATAATCACTTTGTAACCTTCCTCATCGGTTTCCCTTCATCTGGGAACTTTCACTTATCTGCTTACCTGCAAAGATCTAGCAATACTTGAAGTCAGGTCCTTTCTTTCAAAAGCTTATGCTCCTTTTACCATCTAGATTGTTTGCATTACAGCTAGAATTTGCCAGAAATAACAACCAAAAAAAAAAAACAAACAATTCAGGGAAGAAAAAAAATAGTCAAATCATATCAAACTACTTCCAACCTCAGTGAATACAAAATTTCAATAGTGAGTGATACACATCATAACAAAGTGGACTTGTAGCAGATTCAAGTCATAACTCAGTTGACTGAGGCAATAAATAGATACTGAATTCCTAATTATGCTCTAGCAAGAATGTGACTGACTCACAACTTAATTACCAGTTGGAAAAGTTCATTTCTTTAATTGTGGGGCTAGGAACTTTGTCAGAACATAGCAGTCAGGTGGTGTAATGTTTGCATAGTAGTTCTGGATGGTTTCCGTGATCTCAAAACCAAATTTCTTGTAGAAATTGATGGCATCTTCATTGTTGGTCTGCACATGCAAGTAAATCTCTGGGATATTTTGCTTGGAACTGAGATCAAGCACGTGATTCAGCAGTCGTGTACCTGGTACAACCCAGAAATTCACCTCCTTATTGTAGATTCTAAAGATTGCTATCAGAAAAACTCAGCTCCCATTTAGATAAAGAAATCTAAACACCAGAAGAAAAAAAAACCATTCATCAAGGTCATTTAGATTTGTCATCTTATATAGCTCTTGGTTTAGAGAAAATTATATACTCAGTAGTTCTACTTATTCAGAAAAAATGAAGTAACAACGCACAGCTTGTGAGAACAAAAGAACAGCATCGAAAACATTTTCGAAGTAAGAATTAACTTGAGTAAGGCAGAATGTAGTAGCTTTGAGTTGCTGTTTTGGCATCAGAAACTCTTATGTAATTAACAAACATGATGTGCGTGAAATAAGTGCTTCAAAGACCATATAAACACCTTAAGGTGCTAAAACAATTACTCACCAATCCCAAGGCCACGATATGGTGCTAAAACACCTAAAGTCATGATGTAAACACGAACAGCTCCTCCTTCCTTCTTTTCCAGCCGACATGCAATTGCTCCAACACATATATCACTGTAATATGCTGAAATAAGAATTCAAAAGAATATCATTTCGACATAACTGATAATAATGTTCTGTGAATCTCCACCATACGCAATCATAACAAAAAGAAGATGCCCATGAGATAAAGCACACGATATCAAAGATGCATCTTCATGTTCTATGGGTATTAATTTTATGATAATCACATAAGCCGTAATTACTATAAGAATAAAGCTAGGGAAGCTCATAAGAAAATATTCAAAATGCTCTATTCAACAAATATGCTGACTCAAAATGCTCTATTCAACAAATATGCTGACTGAAATAACTACCACCGCATAATAAAATGCCAAGATTATGTCATTGTAACAGAAAACAATGAGATAGAATATGAAGTTGCAACTAAGTTCAGCATATGGACTTGTAATCTTCTCTCCCTCAACTAAAAGCACACAAGCCAACAAAAATTGCTGTTTGTATCAGCACATATTTCTTTTCTGTTCTCCTTAGAATTCATCTAATACTCTCCATAGCAAAATCAGAAGAAAATTTGAGATAAAATAAGTCTGAAATGCTGGTAAAGAAAAACGTTTTCTAGACATGGATAACTCGTGGGCAATTTCAAGTTCGTTCCAATATTGCCTCGTAAAGAAACTCGGATTAGCCATATTGAAGAATCGTTATCAGAGGATGTTGTTATTGCTTCAAACAGATTGTATTCCCTGTGCCTATTATTCATATTAAAGTTGAATAAATGTCCAAAGAGAAATGGCTGAAAAAAGTTTGTAGTGATTAACCATAGAATATTCTAGTTGGGGTCTTTCTCTAATTTAGAGTTCCATTCACAATATAGGACACATAGAAACAAGCACGAAGGAACCATAGACGACAATCTACAAAGATTCAATCCATGGAAGAATTACATCAAACACGAAAACAAACCAAGCCCATCAAAGAGTTGGCAATGACAGACAAATCACAGAAATGGATTCGATTGATTTTGAGGCATTGGCAAGAGAAAGAACAAATGGAGCAAAAGCAAAAGTCTGGGATAGCAGACCTAGCTTGGTAAAATCGCCGGAGGCAAGAGCATCGGCGTAATACTTGTCGTTGTAACGGACGGGGAAGAGAGCAGTATTGAGCTTCTTGAGCTGCATCACGTTCTTGTCCCTTACTCCATCCAGCGATATTGCCACTTCACGTCCTGCCCCCATTTTTGTTTACAACAAAAAAGAAATTGTGAAGTTCTTCACTTCACTGACTGCAACCCACTCCCCCTGTCTGTATAGGCAGTGTGTTTATTATACACGAGGTGTTACTGAGTAGTGGATTAAAGCAAATGGGGACTCCCCTCTCCCTCTCCCTCTCCCCCTCCCTCTCTTTCTGTTTTCTGGTTCATTCACTACTTTGTCGTTTTGTTTGTGGTGCGAGTGTCGTGTCGTGGCGGCTGGGCCTGTGCAAACGTTTTCAACAGTTGGGCTCCTAACCAAATACGAACCCGATCAATGCTATTTTTAATAATAACGATTTAAAATCTTATTTATATAATAAATAGTAATTTAATATACATTAGACTATATGTAACTCAACACTGACACTTGTTATTTCCTAACTTTACATCAGAATCGCTTTTCTTTATGTTGGAATTATTAGGTAATTTAAAATACTTTTTATTTACTTTGTTTTAATTTACGGCATACTCTCACTAATCACACACATAATTAACAGATGTTATGGTTAAAGTCTGCATCCTTCCTTTCAATTCCTAGAGGTAAGGTTTATGTTCCCTTGTCATTATGTAATTTTTCTAATTTATTAATAAAAAATCCATCATATGCACAATGCCTGTTTGCTAAAATAAATAAATAAATAAAAGATCCCAAGTGCGTCGTCTAAACAAGTTAATAATCTTGAGATTACAAAAAATAATAACTCTAACTAACAACTCTTTTAACTAAACCATTGATTACTCATTTAAGATTACTATATATTCTAATAAAAAATATATGTATTATAAATTAACAAAACTATAAGAATTATAAATTTATTGATCAACAGCAAATTTCAATCAAATTACTTATTTTTATTTATTAAAATGTTTAATTTCAAACAAAATATAAGAAATATTAGTATATAGTAAATAAAATTTTCACAAAAACTCACATTGTCAAATAAGAATAATAAATATGTTATATATTAATAATAAAAATTTTTATTTATTAATAAAAATAATTAATATTATATATTAAATATTGTTATTATTTATATAATAATTTATAAATAATAATTATATACTAATAAACAATAAGAATTTTTACAGTTTTATTGATCAATAGTAAAAGTTAATTAACTTAATTATTTATTTAAATATGAACTAAATTTATAAGTCTTTTAGAATTTTTTAATAACTTTAAGTCCATTTTCATAATTTTAAGTTTAAATATTTTTTATTTATAGGTTAATCCATTTTTCACTTAACATGAGGTGCAGTCCTTTTCTAAGAACTTGAGTTATTTTGTATAAATCCATTTCTTTTTAAAGAATAAATTCTATTTTTATGATACCTATATATAAGGCCGTTCCATTTAATTCACTTTCATTTCACCTTCTTCTTATACTCAAGTTTTTGAATTTCATTCTGTATAGGCCGAAAAATGGAACGAAATATAGGCGCTTATGTACCGAGTGTAAATACCGGTCAGTACCGGCATGTTTCGTCTGGTATCGGCCTGTACTTACGGTATTTATAATACCGGCTATATATCAGCCAATACTAAAAATTTTGAAAAATATAGAGACTTATTAGCAAAACCCCGTCCTCTCTTATTTTTTTCAAAAATTTTTTAATTAGTTATTTATTTCAACTTTTGTTTTGATTTTTTAATTTTTAATTTTAAAATAAAATAAATATCTTTATTACTAATAATAATTATACATTAAATAAAACTTAAAATAAATTATTTTATTTCAATTTATTTTAATCTTTATATAATATTTATTAATAAAGTATCAATAAAAATATTTTACTTTTAAATATATTATTTATTATTTATTATTTATAAACTAATATTTATTATATATTTTTTAATTATTAAATCAAATTTTATTTGAAATTTATATATTTT
>JAOQMS010000008.1:19624846-19671350 GCA_027563885.1 Erythroxylum longipes
TTTGTTATTGCTCTAACATATCATTATCGTAGGTTATGTGCCTAAAAGCTTAGGTACGTGCCCTATGGTAGTGGGATATTACATGGTATCATAATAGAACTATAAACAAGAAATTAATAAGCAATTAAAGAGAAATCTTAATTATTTATTAGTTACCCATATGATTGCTTCAAATCCAATTGGATAGTTAAAAGGAATTTTGAGTGATCGAGAGGTTGCAATTCAATTCTTATCCATTTTAATTGAGATTACTTGGTTAGATATCAAGAGAGGGTAATCATAACTACTATATATCTAAGGTCAAGTATTATTAAATCGAGAAGGTGAAGTGAAAACAAAATAAAGATATAAGTAATTCTTAAGTTGTCGTTATTGATTAATCAACACATGCACTATTGCTTGTTAATTATTCAATTATTAATTTTATTTAGTTATTTTATTTTTGAGTTACATTATCATATTATTTACCTTAAACAAAGTGTTACAAAAATTGTTAGGTGTCTAGAACAATCCTCATGGGAATGATACTATTTATACTATAAAAATATAACTCGTATACTTATAGTATAGATAGATTAAAAATCACTTCAACAAAGGTCGTGTTCAATCTTTTCACTATCTTCCTTTATTTAGAGAGGAACATAGGTTGCAATATGCCTATATTTGTGACCATGCCCTACTAAAGATGAGCCTTCCTCTTATTTTGAGGTGTAAAACACCTCAATCCTTGTCTAAAATCACTTCCCAACATAATATATCTAAAAATATCTAATAAGCCAAAAAAACATGTATAGAAAATATAGCAATATGACTAAGGATTTCCTTTAAAAACATACTTATACTTATACATCAAATTCATCCACATTCAACATTCACTTATCTTTAAGCAAATCAATTACAAAGGTTATTAAAATAAGTGAGTTTGAATTCTAGGAAGAGTTAGCAATCCAATTAAAATATCTAAGGATGATTATTATTTATGTAATTATATTATTCATTAACTACCTAGATTTCTAAATATTTACTCTAAATTGAAATTTAACATTAAACTGAATTTACAATCTTTCAAATTTCAAATAAAGTTAAAATTTTTTATCTTATATCTAAAATAAACATAATACGAGTAAATAATATAAACCAAATAACTAATTATCAAACTATATTGAAATAACTAACATGTAGTATATTTCATTTTAATTTTGTTATATAGTATAAAGAGCATGTTTGAAATATCATCTCAACCTTTTCACATGATGTTGAACACTTGGTCATAATTTGTAGCTATTTATAACCTTGACCTATTAACTTAAACAAAAATTAGAAGAATAGAATTTTATTTATGCTCAAACTTAATTTATGTATTTTTTATTTTATATTAATTTGTAATCAGTAAGGAATGATTAACTAATTGTTAAGTTATAATCCAAACTTATAACATGCTAAAATTATATACATGGTAACATGATTTAATTAAAGAATCATTCTTAAGATTATTCGGTCAAATTTGAATTAAATTACTCATTAGTGACCATCATATAGAACCTAATGTAGTTGAATTAGAGAGCAATGTACACATCTAATAAATCAATTTAGTTACCTTAATTTTCATTTTTTGTTTTCTCACAATCGTAACTTACTAATATAAAAGTAATTGAATTGATTTGCCTTGATGTTATTGTCTATACAACTATGATTCATGCCAGATGCCTTCCACCCACTTATGACATATATCATCCTGCATAAGCACCTAAAAATAAATAAATGGGTAAGTATAAAATGGACAAATATGAAAGAAAATATCGATATAAAATCTTTTACAAGCCAAGTTTTCAAATTTATTATTAGTTGAGTCCATGAAAATCATTGAAGAAAGGTTAATCATATAATAAACAAACAAACATCAAAAATAAAAATGAAAAGGAAACAATAAATAAAAATACATAATTAAGTGAAAATAAACAATAAATAAAGTTATTAAGTGAAAATAAAAGGAAATAAATCATAATTAAAAGAAACGAAAATACAAGGAAAGAAATAGAAATAAAAATATCATAAAAAGAAAATAATCAGTATATCAATTATCCATCACAATATATCACTATCAACATCATGCACCATTAGAGGTGGAGATAGTGGAAAAGTCTTGGGTGTCATTGGAAAGCTAATATGCTAAAAACAGTGGATCACATTATTTTCCATCCAATCCATATTCTGAGATTGTGCAATGAGGGGTTTTTGGTGCTTACAATATGTTTGGAGTAAAGTGATCTTTTGCCTCTCTAATTGATCAACTTTTCACTTGATTCTTTCCTATAGTAGCTATTGAGGCATAAAATCAACTTTCTCAAGTTTTGACTTCTTTATTCTCTAATTTATTATAGCTTGTGGTCTCCTATTAAATATTTTGCCTTTACCATTGAAGAATCCTACCTAAACTTTTCCACCCTCTAAACTAACTATAACATATTGATAAGTGCTAATTAAGTTATTTTTATCATGGTTTTAAGAGGATATTACTTGTACTTAGGTAGATTTTATAGGATTTGGAACTCAATGTGGCTTATTTTTTGTTTTTATTCCTTGTTTTAGATTTTTAATGAAGAAGGAACAAATTTAGGCGACTTTAAACCAAATTGAAGAATTTTTAGCATGATTTCAAGAAAAGGATTCAAAACATGGAACATTAACACAATACCTTATTGAAGCCATGTTGGTTGTTAGAGAACTCGAGTCCAACATAAGTCCATATTGGGAACCTATATTAACGGTGGTTTTTCTCACAAATTGGGAGTTTCTTGTAGGGGAGAAACATGAATCCATATATTTAAAATTCTAGGATTCTAGATATAAATATGAGAGAGAGAAAAAAATGAGAAAGAATTAAAGACAATAAACAAATCATTAGAGATAACTTTTAAGAGAAAAGAAGGGATTTTTATCAAGATTCAAGTGAAGAACTTCGATATTTCAAGATCTATATGAATGAGTTCTTTTCTTTTCTTTTCTTTATTCTTTTTTTTTGGTTTACTAAATTGGGATATATCTAGATGTGATAAATCCTATAACTATTTGTTAGATTGATTCTTTGTTTGAATGAAAGACTCAAATTATCTTCTGATTTATTCATGATTACTTCATATTTTAAATTAAAATTTGTTAGCATTTTAATTCAATTTCAATTTCATATATAAGGATTGAGAAATAATATGTATGAATAGATCGTGAAACGAATAATAAGGCTTATATGGAAAGATATGACAATATAAATCTCCTAGGTTAAAGTCAAATCTAACAAAGGAATTTATAAAATAAGTTAATAAGTTCTTAGGAGTTTTGATTAGAAAGAGATTTTAATCAATCAACTTAAGGATAAGAGTTATATTTCTTGAGCAAGAATATGATTGCAATTTGAAATTTTTATCATTGTAAGAAACTAAGTTAATAATAAAGATAAATTCAAGCATGAAAGGTTTTAGGGAGATTTTACATATGGGACTTGTTTATCAATATGTTGCTTCAATCATATTTATTGCTTTATATTGATATTATAGATTACTAATTTTAGTTTAATTAACTACTCCTTTTACATCAATCCTTCATTTTGTTATATTAGATAATAGAAATATACTTATTTACTAGTATTTGAAGTCCTCGTGATAATGATAATTGTGTTCAGTAGACTATACTTTAAGAATGATAGGTACACTTAACTAATTGATCTTTAGTATGATTTTCTATCATATACATGCTAAGTTTTAGGTGTTATCACCAGAGAATAGGATATTAGGAACACTTTATTTCTATTAATCTAGCTAACTTTTCTTTCTTTTTGCATTAATTATTTTAGAACTTTCTTTCTTGATCTTATTTATGTTTACTAAATTTCAGGATTAAGTATTTTGGTTTATGACCAGGACTATTTAGTACAAATCTAAAAATTAAAAAGCAATTTACTTTGGAATTTAAAGGAGAGAAACCTAGAAAGTTATGAAGTCATGCACCAAACAAAATTGTAGGATAGAGAGGAACATTGAATTATATGGGATTTAAGCTAAATTGTTACTTAAGGGGATAAAATCTAGCATTACTTAGCCAAAAGTTGATGTAAACAATTATGAGATTAAGCCCATGATAAATACATATCTGTCTATAATTATACACCTATATTTTATGTGTTTTGCTTGATATTTTATGATTTTGTTGTAAATTTGGTACTTAATTTGTTCTAAGAGTATTTATAGGTGATAATTGCCTTTATAGATAAAAGGAGAAGAATTCAAATGAAATTGTGATATAAAACGAAGATTTGAAGTAACATGGACCTACACAACCGTGCATGTGCCCACATAAGTCTTTGTGAACATGTAAAAAGTCACGATTTTAGGAGTTTTTGGAGCTATACGGTCACCTACATGGCCCCGTAAATGACTTTGTATGTCCCAGGAACCCTAATTTTTACTATAAAAGGGCGTGTAAGTGACCTTGTATGTCCTAAGAACCCTAATTTTTACTATTAAAAAACATGAGTCAGAGGCAAATTAAAGAGATTCGATTTTTGTAGTAGTTTTCAGACGTAAGATATATAGAGAGGTGGTGATTTTGATTAAGGGACAAGGAAAACATAAAGTTAACTTCAAGAGATCCATTACATAAGAACATTAAATCCAAAATTGCAAGAAGATTCAATAGAAGAAAAAGGAAAATTTAGAATTATGATTCCTCTAGATTAGGATCAAACCTAATATTGAAATTCATAAATCGATAAAGCAATCCAAGGGGTCTTAAATGGAAATATTTATGTTAATCAATTTATAGATTAGTTATTAATAGTCTTGAGAGAGTTATTAACATAATATGGGAATCTTTACAGTCTAATAATCAATACTATAATTGCATGATAAAAAGTTAATAATTTAATGATTGTTAGGGGGATTCATCTTCTAAACACTACAATTTGATATTGAATTTTCTTCATATTTTAGTTGGCCTGAGTTCATAATTATTTAATCTTAATTTGGTTTACTTATTTAGTTATAATTTTAATTAAAAACAAAAACCAGATTCTTAGGCTAGATAATAGAAAAAAGGTAATTACTAGTATTTACCGTCTTTGGAGGATCGACCCGTACTTGTCTTTGCTATCTACAACTATGTCATACACTTACAATAATTTAAATATTGGTATAGAAAATAAATCAACCAGCCCAACATAATTCAAATTGTTTAATAATTTGTACAACTTAATGGGCTGTTAAGTGAGGATTCAAAAGTATATATAGCCAATCTTTTAGAGATTTGTGATACTTTAAAAATTGATAGAACTTTGGAGGATTTTATTCTAGTGAGTTTGTTCCTTTTTACATTGTGGGATAAAGTTAAATTGTGGCTGAAAACTTCTTGTATCTATATTACTATTTAGAGTGGTCTAGCTAAAAATTTTTTAACTAGGTATTTTCCTCCATTATAAACAATAAAACTCAAGAACGACATTTTCTACTTTCAACAATTAGTGAATGAGAAATTGTATGATACTTAAGAGAGAAGAAAAAAAGAGCTATTAATGAAGTTCCCACACGTTGGGCAACAATTAGAGAACAAAAAGTTGTATGATACTTAAGAGAGAAGAAAGGAGCTATTAATGAAGCTCCCACACCTTAGGCTTAATTTAGGATTATAGATGTAAATATTTCATAATGAATTGATTTATCCATCTATGTATTTGATTTATGTATTTTAAGTTGGAATATTGGCTTGAAAACTTATAAGAAATTGTAAGAGCTAATTAAGAATATAGTTATAAATAACAACTAATTTGGGAACCAAAGTCAAAGCCTAAATCAAGATGTATCCATAATGTTGATATGGTGATAATATTATAAATGAAACTAGAGGCTTTGAGTAAGAAGATTGATAGTATATGTTTTTTATATTAACTAGTACAAATGATAAATTGTGATATTTATGGTGGTAAACATCCTAATTATGAATTTCATGCATATAACAATATCATTCTCTACCTGGATCTCAACAATAACATTAGTAAAAAAAAAAGGGAAGCTAAGTCTTAAGGAACTTGTGAAAAATTCATTATTATATCCAAGGCTTAATTCCAAAGACTAAAGTTTAATTGTGGATGAAATCTTTGCCTTTTGGATCTATTACTACGTAGACTGGTTTTGGTAAAAAGTGCTTAACTAGGTATTTTCCTCCATCATGAACAATAAAACTCACGGATGACATTTTCTGCTTTCAATAATCAAAGAATGAGAAATTGTAGGATACTTAAGAGAGAAAAAAAAGAGCTATTAATGAAGTTCCCACACTTTGGGCAATAATTAGAGAACGAAAAATTGTATGATACTTAAGTGAGAAAAAATAAGTTATTAACGAATTTCCCACACCTTGGGCTTAATTTGGGATTAAAGATGTAAATATTTCATAATGAATTGATTTATCCATCTAACTAGTTGATTTATGTATTTTTAAGTTAGACAACTGGCTTTAAAACTTATGAGAAATTGTGAGAGTTGGTTAAGAATATAGTTATAAATAACAACTAATTTAGAAACCAAAAGCTAAAGCCTAAATCAAGATGTATCCATAAGGTTGATGTGGTGATAATATTATAAATGAAACTAAAGGATTTGAGTAAGACAATTGATAATATGAGTTTGGTAGCTCAACTAGTACAAGTTATAAATTGTAATATTAGTGGTGGTAAAAATCCTAATAATGAATTTTAGGCATCTAAAAATATAGGCCTTTACCTAGATCTCATCAACAAAATTAGTAAAAAAAGGAAGCTAAATCTTGAGGAACTTGTGAAAAAATTCATAATTATATCCAAGGCTCACTTCCGAAGTAATAAAGTTGTCTCTTTAAAATCAATAAGTCTCCTTCCATAACGTAAAAAATTAGATTGGATAGCTTACTAAGATTTTCTTTGAAAGGCAATTAAGTACTTTGCTTAACAACACCTAACCAAACTAGAAGGAACAAGTGAATGTGATAACTTTAAGGAGTGGAAAGAAGTTTAAATTTAAAGAAAAAGAGAGAGAAAAAGATGAGAAGAAAGAGAGAGAAAGAGGAGGATCTAAGAAGAAAATTTTCAAAGAGATAACAAAAAATTTCATACCTAAGTACACTTTAGAAAGATAGAAAGGATGATCAATTTAATAAGTTTGTAGAGCTTTTTAAATAGTTATATATTAAAATGCCTTATGTTCAAGCTATTCACAAATTTCAAAATATGTCTAACTTCTTAAAAGATATTCTTTTTAACAAAAAGAGGCTCGAGGAGTTGTCGATGGTTACTTTAAATGAAGAGTGCTTAACGATTTTGCAAAATAAGTTACCCTAGAAAATCAAAGATCTAAAGAGTTTTACTATTGCTTGTAATATGTAGTTTGTCAACTGAAAGGACATTAACAAAATTTGGAGCTAGTATTAGCTTGATGCTATATGACATGTTTAAAAAATTACAGTTAGGTGGTCTTAAATCAATTAGGACAAGCATTCATTCAACAAATAGGTTAATTAAGTATCCTAACAACATTTTAGAAGATGTTTTAGTTAATGTTGACAAGTTGATCTTCCTTATTGATTTTGTGATTATGGATATAATGGACAATGTAGAGGTTTTCTTGATCTTATGACATACTTTCTTAGCTACAACTAAAGCTATGATAGGTGCATATGATGAAAATTTAATCTTAAAGATTAAAGATAATGAATTGTTTAAGATTTGAAACCATGAAGCACCCTCTTCAGAAAAATGATACGTGTTTATTTAGAGATATGATTGATGCTAAAGTTTATCATTTCATGTATGAAATAATCACATATGATCAATTGGAGACTTATATCATGCAAGGAGGAGAAGAAGATATTAACCATATTCTTATAAAGCATGTGTAATATTTGGAAGCCAATAAGCTTATGATTAGGAATTAAATAAGAAGTCCAGCTAAAAGAATCATAAAGATGTGGTTATTAGGAGGAAATCCAACGATTTAAGTATTTTTGTTTTAGTTTAGTATATCTAGAGATCTTTAGCATTATTTTTAGTATTTTTTTACATGACATTAATTTTTTTGCATGTGTTTTGAGTTAAGAATATTTTAAAGTCATGGATTGAAATGTATTTTTGATGTTCTTCACTATCAGATTGTGATGCCCGCCATTAGTTTATACATCTCATACTACAACTATAGAGCTTTTTATTATTAAGTATAATTATCTTAATTTTCCTTTTCCCCTCGTTTTCTAGTTTTCATTATTCTTATATGTTCTATTCATTAAAGACAATATAAAAATCAAGTGCGGGGAGGGAATTAATTTTTTATGCTTATTAATTTTATTATAATTATCGTAATAAGGAACAATTCTAAGAAAATTTTTATCTTTGAAAGAATATTGATTGAGATAATTCATTATAAATTTAGTTATTTTTATGATTGGATTTGTTTAGGAAAATAGACATGAGCAATGATGATTAACTTAATTTTAATTTGCTTCATCAATTTTGAAAATTGGTAATTGATTTGAACTATAGTACTTTTTGTATAATTTGGAAAAATTCATAAACTTTGTAATTGAGTGAATAATGGAGAACCTTGATTGATCCAATTAATTTATTAAATTCTTTCCTAGATTTTCCGTATTTAAGTTAAGAATAATGAAATTGATTTTCTTGAAGGAAAATGCTTAAGTTGGGTAGAATTTGATGAAGTGATAATTAAGTTATGTTTTTAGCTTGATTGTGATAGCATCTTGCTTGTTTTCCTGATAATTTTTATAGGATTTTGTACTTAACGTGTCATATATTTTATTTTCAAGCCTTGTTTTAAGTCCCTAATGAAGAAGGAACAAAATTAGAAAGTTTGAGCCAATTTAAAGAAGTTTCGACACCCTCTTGAAGCCATACTGGAGATTAGGGCACACAAGTCCTATATAGGTTCATACTAAGGACTCGTGTTGATGATAGTTTTTTTGTAAAAAGGAAGTCTCCTATAATGAGTAAGAAATGAATCTAATACAAGTATGTATTAGACTTATGCTTTCCAAGTTTTTTTGAAATTCTAAGGTTTTATGTATAAAATGGAGACAAAAAAATAGGGAAAAGAATTAGAGACGATAAGAATATCACTAAAGACACAAATTAGAGAATTTTGATATAAGAAAGGAGAAAGTTTAGAAAGAAAAGAAGGAATTTTAATCAATATTCAAGTGAAGAACTTTAAGATCTTAACATCCATAAGAATGATTTCTTTTGTTTTGTGTTCTTTCTTAGCTATAGATGGTTTTCATTTTTTTATTACAAACTAAATTGGGATAAATCTAGATGTGATGAATACTAGAACTATTTTTTTTTATTGATTCTTTGTTTTAATGGAAGACCTAAGTTATCTTATGATTTATTTTATGATTACTTGTGTTGAATTAAAATTTACTAGTGTTTTAATTCAATTTCATAATAGGGATTAAGAACTCATATAGATGAATAGATTATGACATGAATAATAAAAGTTATATAGAATCCTAGAGATAATACCATTTATAATTTAAGTTATTTGAAGGTTGAGATTGAGCCTTTAGAATGGTTTTATGCCAATCCTATGCTGCTCCCACCAAAAGTAAAGACCTCGCACTTTAAGGTAAAAATTAAAGAATAATTTTTTATATTTCACTAATAAAATTTTTATTAATTTTTATAATTAAATATATAAAAATATTATTATTAATTATTTAATAATTTTATTTTATTTTATTTAATATATTAATTTATTTAATATAAGATTATGACTTGGTCACAGTTGATATTACGAAAAATTTTGAGGGTATATTAGGTAGTATACATTTATTAGTTTACGTTCCATCCTAAACCCTTCGAATCGGAGATTTCTTATTTTCACTGTTTATGATAGAATGGAACGTAACATGAAACTCTCCGCTTCCATCCCATTTCATTCCATTCTATTATAAAACTTTCAACCAAAGGCCTGCCTAATCCCGGATAGCCTTTTCACTCAGAAAAGCTTAGGCTCTGTTTACTTGAGAGATTGAGGATAGAACGTAACACACTTCGTAGAAAAGGCTAAGCTTTCCTGAGTGAAAAGGCTATCCGGGATTAGGCAGGCCTTTCTCTTACAAGACAATGAAAACTGTGGCAGTGTCCCTACATCCCTCCTTCGAAGTTTGAGTGGTATATATTTTTGTTGAAAATGTTCACTTATGACACAGTGAACTTCTTGTCGCAAATAAGTCCCAATATAATATACAGAAAAGAAAAATGAAACATAGAAATAACTAATGTCTCGAGAGTTTGTGCCCCAAAAAAAATGTATTTTCTGTAACATTTTGTGGACTTTATGGACCATCTGTCCTTCATTACCCCTAGCCACTCATGTATCTTATTGTTATAACCCAGAAAGTGGTAGGTCTGAACTGCCACGTGCCACAATAGCCATGAACGAGTCCAGGAAGAAGTCCAAGGCAGTGATAGTAGGTGGCAGCATCGCCGGTGTTTCATGTGCTCACGCCCTCATAGTAGCGGGATGGGACGTGGTAGTACTCGAGAGGTGTTCGGCGCCGCCTAAGGGCAGCCCCACTGGTGCCGGACTCGGTCTTGACAGTCAGTCTCAGACCATTATCGATTTCTGGCTCCAACAACCTAAGCTCCTGGAGCAAGCTACCTTGCCTCTCACCATAGATCAGGTGTGTGTGTTTGTGTACATAGCATATAGAAATTGTTCAGTACATGCTTAAATTTGAAGCTCTCCGCGTTTTAATTATCTATGATGTGATGACTTGTTTTTGTTACAGAACCAAGTAACAGATAGAGAGAAGAAGGTTACTAGTATATTGACGAGAGACAAGAACTTCAATTTCAGAGCTGCTCATTGGGCTGATCTTCACGACATTCTATTTAATGCTCTTCCACGGGAGGTTGTTTTGTGGGGTCACGTCTACCAGTCTTTTTCCATCTCTCAAAACGATAAAACTGTCAACGTGAAGGCTAAAGTCCTTGAAATCGACAAGATCTCAGAAATAAAGGGGGAGTTGCTCGTTGCAGCTGATGGTTGTTTTTCTTCAATTCGCCAAACTCTTCTTCCTGACTTGAAATTGAGGTTTTTTATTAGCTAGATAAATAAAGATTGCCTTTTGATAGTTGCTTAGCACTTCTAACGAGATATCATTGTTTGCTGTAGGTATTCAGGCTATTGTGCCTGGAGAGGCGTGCTTGAGTTTTCAAAGAATGAAACTTCGGAGACCTTGTTAGGCATCCGAAGGTTGTATCCTGATCTTGGGAAATGTTTGTACTTTGAACTGAGTCATAAAACTCACTGTGTACTTTATGAACTTCTCAACAAAAGACTGAATTGGATTTGGTATGCTCGTCAATCAGAGCCCCAGCTCAAGGTCATTGATTGCTTATTCTTATTCCTTCTACAAGCTGTTACATTCTTATACTCCATAATTGAACAGAATACATATTTATCATACATTTTACTCTGAACTATATGTAGGGAAACTCAGTTACCATGAAAGTAAGCAGTGACATGATTGAAAACATGTACCAGGAAGCAGAGAAAGTTTGGGTTCCTGAGTTGGTAAGAGTCATGAGAGAGACTAAGGATCCTTTCTTGAATTTCATATATGATTGCGATCCTCTGGAGCAAATTGTGTGGGACAATGTAGTATTGATTGGAGATGCAGCCCACCCAACGTCTCCTCACGGACTTAGGAGCACAAACATGTCAATCTTAGATGCTGCAGTTCTAGGGAAATGCCTTGAGAAATGGGGACCCAATAATTTGCCCTCAGCTCTTGAAGAGTATCAGAGGACCAGGCTACCGGTCACTTCCAAACAAGTTTTGCATTCCCGGCGAGTGGGTCGGATCAAACAAGGACTATCACTTCCCGATCGTGTGACTTTTGATCCAAAGGAGGCAAGTACAGAGGAATGTGAAGAGCTTCAGCAAAAACTCATGCCTTTCTTTGGCGGCTCTCCTTTGACAATTTGTTGATTTGTTGCTCGGACGATCGTATTACAACCTTTTGTGCTCATAGTATAAATTGAAAGTTGTAGCTGCCTATGGTTTGTAATAAAACTTGATAAAAATGTTATTCATTGTGGTCTGTATATATGTACAAACAATGAGTAAATACTAGCCATTGGATACAAATTGCTACAATCTAAGGGTGTATAAATATAACAGAAAGTGTTGTTCTGTTATGGTCTATTATTTGTATATGTCACTAGGAAGGTCCCCAAATATTTCTAATGGGCTGAGTTTTGTAGATGTTTTATTAATGTGATGGGCTTTAATAACTCTGCTATCTATCGAAGACCCTTTCGAAGCTTCTTCTTCTCTAACAACCCCTCTTAAGCGAAGCTCTGGTTTAGAATAGAGATTGAGCTTATGGAGAAGATAAGTAGATCGAGTCTTGGTGAGTGGCTTTGTGAGCAGATCAGCTAGCTGATCTTCAAAGCTAACATAGCGCACATCTATTTGCCCAGTTTTGACCTTCTCTTGTATGAAATGCACGTCTATCTCGAAGTGTTTCATGCGAGCGTGAAAGACCGAATTTTGAACGAGAGAGCGAGCTCTGTTGTTGTCACACTATAAAATGGGAGTGTGAGGAAGAGTGAAATTTAGTTCTTTGATGAGGGAGTGAACCCAAAAGAGTTCTGTCGATATATGAGCTAGGGCACGGTACTCGGCTTTAGGGCTGGAGCGCGCGATTGTGGTTTGCTTTTTGGAGTTCCAGAAGACTAGATTACCTCCTAGGAGGACACAACTGCCAATGGTGGACTTTTTATCATTTGGAGATCTGGCCCAATCGGAGTTGCTATACCCTTGAAGCGACAGAGGTTACAGCGATGGGTGAAATACTAATGTGAGTGAGGTTGTGCCTTTGAGATATTGTAAAACTTGTTTACAAGCATGCCAGTGAGTGTCGAGAGGATTAGATAGAAATTGACTGAGTCTGTTAATGACAGAGGTGATGTCGGGTCTTATGTGACACAGGTACTAGAGAGCGCCGATGCTGCTGCGATAGAGGGTGGGATCAGAGAAGGCCTTTCTAGTAGTGGCTGAGAGTTTAGTGCCAAGAACTAAAGGAGTGGCACAAGGTTTGCAATCGGCCATGTTGGCTCGAGTAAGAAGATTGAGAGTGTACTGATGCTGAGATAGATACAAGGCAGTTGAGTCACGGTAAGCTTCGAACCCTAGAAAATGATAATGCTTCCTAGGGCTTTGAGAGCAAATTGATGATGAAGTTGTTGTATGATTTGCTAAATTTGTGTTGATGAACTACCTGTGATTAGGATATCATCTACATAGATCAAAATTAGGAGAACTGAACCTATGTCATGTCTGTAAAAGAGAGGAATCACAAATAGAGTTAGTGAATCCCCAATTAAATAGGGCAGATTGGAGGGTAGTGTACCAAGCTCTAGGAGCTTGCTTGAGTCCATAGAGAGCTTTGTCAAGTTTGCAAACATGGGTTCTAAAATTTGGATCTTCAAAGCCTTGCGGTTGCGTGATGTAGACAGATTCATTGATAGAGCCATTGAGAAAGGCATTGTTGATGTTAATTTGTTGAATGTCCCACCCTTTAGAGACGGCCAGAGATAGGATCACACGAATTGTAGAGGACTTGATCACTAGGCTGTAAGTGTCTGTGAAGTCTAGGCCAGGTGTTTGATTGAATCCCTTCACCATAAAATGTGCTTTGTGTTTGGAGATGGATCCATCAGCATTATGTTTTATCCGAAATACCCATTATGTGCCTAATAACTTCATGGAGGGATGGCAGGGAAAAAGGTGCCATGTCTTGTTTTGTTGGAGAGCATTGAATTCCTCCTGCATAGCATTTTTCCATATAGGGTCTAGGATATTAGTGAAAGGTGATGATGGTAGTGGGGTAGAGTTGGGTGATAAAGAGGTGGTGTATAGTTTGAGTTTAAAGATATCAGATTTTGATCTAGTGGTTATGGGATGTGTATTTATAGGGGGAGGTAGTGATGGAATGGTGGTAGTGGGGTGAGAAGAGGGTAGGGTAAAAACATTTATCTGGCCTGTTGTGTACGGAGGACTCTATCGAGGAGAGAAGTCTTCCGCAGGGGATAACTTTTGAGTGGTCTGTTTGGACTGGTGAAAGTGGAGAGTGTCTGTTAAAGTGGATAGAGGAAGACTGGGGTTGGTTTTGGGAGGTCAGGAAGTAGAGGGAAGAGGTGGGGATAGGGGAACTCAGATTCATTGAATTGAATATATCTAGAGATGTAGATGGTGCCATTAAGATGAAGGCATTTATATCCTTTGTGAAAGAAACTGTAACCTAGGAAGATGCATTTGGTAGTATGAAAATCCATTTTGTGCTTGTTGTAGTATCGTAAATAAGGGAAACAGGATCAGTAAAAAATTAGGAGATGGTCATATTAGGGGGGGGGGTGTTGTGATAGAGTTTTTGAAGTAGACTTTGGTTATTAAGGATAGGAATAGGGAGGGTATTGATGAGATAGGTAGCGGTGGTAAAGGCTTTAAGCTAATATTGGAGAGGAACATGAGCATGAGAGAGTAAGGTGAGACCGGTTTTAGTGATGTGGCGATGTTTCCTTTCAGGAATGCCTTTTTGCTGGTGGGTATGAGGCTAGCTAAAGCAAGGTTGAATGCTGTGGGAGGCAAGAAAGTGTAGGAGAGCTTTGAATTCACCACCCATGTCACTTTGAACTGCCTTAATTTTGAGATTGAATTGATTTTCAACTAGAGATTTAAACTGAATAAAAACTTGTAGGGTTTAAGTTTGAGGGGATAAATCCAGGTGAATCTGGTGTAGGAGTCGATAAAAATGATAAGTATATGTGCCCAGAGGGTGAAGGTGTAACATCCCGATTCCATACTAAGGGTTAGAACCCTAAAATATGGTACATATGAGATCAAGAAGAGATTAAGAAAAATGCATTTCATGCTCATGCATAATGTTAGCATACACACACGTGAATCTGAATTTTTGCACATATTAAAATGTCTGTATATGCATTCATTGACATTTCTGGTTATAATTGATTTATAAATGTGATTATAATTGGAATTGTGATTTATTTGTATTGAAAGTTGATTTTTGAGAGTATAAGCATTAATTTAGAATTTTTGGTGAAAATTTGAGGATTTTCTAGAATTTAAGGGTATTTTTGGACTAGAAAAAAATGCCAAGTAGCAGAATAATTGATGAATAATGATAGAAATAAATATCAAATGACAATGGAAATTTTGATAAATGACATTGGGATTTAATGACATATGTCATTAAAATTTGGAGACAATTGGAGTAGAAATTGGAATTGATTGTGTTAATTAAAAGAATCTAGTTTGAACCTATGGGAATGGGACATGTGGCAAGTGACACGTGTCACTTGCCAAGCCATGTCTTTATCTCTTATCCCACGATTTTCTTACTTAGGAATACCATTTTTATTACTTTTTATTCTTGCTTTATCTGCTTATTTCGTGACTATCTTCTTCATTTTTCTTTCTCATTTTCGTGACCTCTCCATCTCTTCTCTCCTATCTTCCTTCATAATCTTCACTCACCCAACTATCAACACCTTGCTCTCATTTTTTATTTGCTACTCTTATCTTATGCTCTTCTTCATTTGTCACTAAAGAACCTAACCTTACGACCTTTAGAAGATGAAGATCGTATGATGCTTGGGAAGTTATGGCTTCTAGTTGTGTTTGAAGACATTGAAGAGAAATCAAGTAAGTTATGCTTTAAATATCATGGGTTAGTGTAAATGGGATAAGTAAATTGAGATTTGATGACTTGATTATGCAATGTTTATGTATGTGTCGTGGGTTTTTGATTTATAAAGAGTTTTTTGTCAAAACAATTGAATTTAGTGAGCTAATATCATTCTTGACTTAATAATATGGGTGAATGAAGAGGTAATGGAATTATGTCTTACTTTGGTGTTGTTAAATGGTGTGTGAAAGTGTATAAAAATGTGATGAATGAATAAATGAGTTTATGCCTTGTTTTTTTATGGATGATGGGTTAGAGCTAGCATAATAATAAAAATGGTGTTGGAAGTGTGATGATTTATTGATAATTGATAAGTTGTTGTTGCTGAGATGATTTTTGAAATAAAAAGGTCATTATGATGAATGTGTATATGATATGTTAGGTTTTTGGTGCATATGATCAAGCATGGATTTTGAATTGTGTATAAATGATAGTGAACTGTAATTGGGGTATAAATGAAGAGTAAATGATGTGGATATAAGTTGGAAATGATAAACTAAGCAAAAGAGATGAATTAGGATGAAATCGATGATGAGGAGTGCTGGAAATATGCTAGATGTAGTGTTTCTAATGAACATGTATTTGTATTTTAGACATATCTTGATATAAGGATATCCAAATAGGATGATTGTTAATTTATATTAAACTAGAGACGAATGACTACAATTGTCATGAAGAAATCAAGTTTGAATTCTGTTTCTAAGAGTTTTGAAATTTGTCTTGAAATTGAGTTTCATATTATGTCTCTATTTCTGAACAGTATGTAGTAAATTATGTATAACTTGTAGTATACTAATCCAAATTGTATGAACTTAGGTTCTTTAGAAACTTAAGACATATAGGAACAATTTTTTAGAATAAGGTATTGTCAAAAAACCTCATTTTCTAAGTTATAATGGTCATAAAAAACTGACCTGAAAAATAGAGTTGGAAATGCTAGAAAATGAGTCATGTTTACTGCTATCTCTGAAAGTTCGCCGCAGAGAACCACTTGCAAGATTTTTCGAGGATTCCTCTTGCTAAAAGTTCTCAGTGGCCAACTTGCAAGATTTTACGAGGATTCCTCTCAGGAAAAGTTTGCCGCGGCTAACTTTCCTGTATAACATAAACATGCTTCGGTATTTTGATCATAACTTGTTCTGTAGCATCCGAATGGAATGATTCTTGATTTGTAGTAAACTAAAGACGTAGAGCTACAATTTGTAAAGAAATTGAATTTTAATTTTGTCTCTAGAATTCCAAAATCTGACTTGAAGATGAGCACAGAATACTATTTCAGTTTAAGAATAGTTCGAATTATTTGGAGTATAACTTTTGGAATACTGAACCAAATTGACTGATTTTGGTGTTATTAGAAACTTAAGAGATAGGAAAACAATTTTCTAGAGGGAAGTGTTCCTAAATTACTCCATTTCTTGGTCAGAAAGAACATGGAAAGTTGACCCAAAAGTATGTTTCAGGAAAAATCTGAATTGATCAAATGAATTTTGAATTTTGATCATAATGGCTTTATTGAGGTGTAAACCTAAGTCAATTAGACACATATGAGTTATGAAAGGAGAATGAGCATAAGATGTGCATTTAGATAATATACCCAGGATTGTCATTGAGTATGCATTGTACATATTCCATATACACATTTGTACTTAAATGAATACTTATAATTGTGCAAAGTTGTAATGTGTGTGCAATGTGTGTATTGCATAATGTTGATGTGCAGGACAAACATCCGCATCCAGAAGTTTCCGGATCATGGAAGCTAATGCTAATCTGGAGCATACTGTGAGTCGACCTAAATGGTCTCATTTCGTTGTTTGTTCTGATTTCAATTTCTACATTGAATGACTACAGTTATGATGATCATGCAATGTGAATATGATTGATATGAATGTGATTTGCCTATGTTGATGCTGGACAACGAAGGTTCGAGAGTTGTGCATGATTGTGATATTGAAGTGCTCCTTATATGTGAATTTGATGAAATATGTGATATCTAATTTGATTGTTAAATGTCAGACCTAGTTCCAAAGAAACATTTGAATATGCATATGATTGAAAAAGTGTTTCTCAAAATTTATGTTGAATGCCGGACCACAGTCCGATGATGAATATAAAATTGAATGTGAATTCAAAAGCATGTGATAGACTGAAATTATGTGAATGTGATGCATTCCATTACATGAATGTATGAAACATAAAGGAAGTTGTGATCGGAATAGCCACTGCAAAAGAGCTTAAAACTTAGAATGTGAAAAAGAGCATAAAGCTCAGACTGTGAAAAAGAGCTTAAAGCTCAGAAAGTGTATAAGAGCCAAAGGCTCACTATGTAAAATGAGCCCAATATCCCTAACGGATACGAGACAGTTATCAATGAGCCCGATATCCACAATGAATACGGGACAGTTATAAGCACTCAGTCATAACAAAGTAATAAATGAAAGTGAGTCTCATGCGCATTGCATTATAAGTGATATGTGTATTTTAATTCATTGAAATGATTAATTTGACTACTCTGAATGTGATCCTATTTGTTAAATGAAGTGATGTAAATTATGTGAAAATATGTGAACTATATGTGTTATGTGATCGAGTGAGCCATCCAGGATGGTAACTCATTGAGTTCGTAAAACTCACCCAAAATTTACAATATTTTTTTTAGTCTCAGAAGAGTTATCCCGTTAGGCTAACGGGAGTATAGCCACTGCATCCAAGTAAGAGTAGAGGTCGGGATCAGTTCACGTCTGTATTAGTATTTCCTTATTTTTGTATCAAAATATGTATTCGCAAGTATTTTGTAACCTATATGTAAATGATTTCGTAATGTAAGTTGTGACATTGTGTTTGAAAATGTTTATGAATAAAAATGGGCCCGATTTATTTATTGATTTTTCACAATATGCATGCACTGTTTTAGAAGAAAAAGAAATTTCTGTATTGAATTTGACTGACTGACTATTCTAGCATGCTACCTTCGTGGGGTACGTATTTGGATATCACTCAGGATGTCGGGTACGTGTCTTACGAGAGTGGGGTGCTATAAAAGGAGTGGGACTGGGGCCCCAGAGGTCAGTGTGGATTATTTGTAAGGGTTGTGTAGTCGTAATTACATAGGAGTGGAAGGGTAATTGGTGGTGTTCCATTTTACAAGCATCATAGAAATGAAGAGTAGTAGCATTGAAATGTAATTTCATTAATTTCATAATAGGTCGTAGTACAAGAGAGTTGGGATGTCTGAGTCAGGCATGCTATACATTGATATTTTTGTGAGTTAAAAAAGCTGCAGAGGTGGGGGGAGATTAGATTTGTCATGTCGAATGGTTCTTGATGTAGATAGAGGCTATGGTGGAGTAGATTGGAGGGTGTACAGACCATCCTTAAGCTTTCCCTATAGAAGAGTCTTCCCTGTAACTTTGTCTTTAAACATATAAGAAGAGTCAGTAAACTCAACAATAAGATCATTATCTTTGGTTAGTTGAGAGATGCTAAGGAGATTTTTAGAAATTTTAGGAACCCGAAGAATATTTGATAGTGAAAGAGGTGTAGTGTGATTGAAAGTAAGTGAAGAAGAACTAGTGTGAGTGATAGGAAGATGATTACCATTTCCAATGTAAGAGTATAGGATCCATTGCAAGGATGGTTGAGGGATAGATTGCGAAGATTAGCTATAATGTGATTAGTTGCACCACTGTCCACAAACCAGGTAGGGTCGAAAGGTGGATCAGGTTGAGCTGTAGGTGAAGGTTGATGTGCAAGGTAGGCATGTTGGGGTTGGTGAGAAGGAGAAGTTGGGACTGAGGGGGTTGATGGGTCCGGTAATGTCAAAACGTTTATGGAATTTAAAGGCATCATAGCCTGGTTTGTGACAAATTTGACAGTAGAGTCTGTTATTTCTACCCTCTTGAGCACCAAAACCACAACCACCCTGGGATCCTAGTTGGGAATGGCGTCCACTAGGTGGAGAGCGAGAGTCTCGGGTATAGGTGGTTGTATTAGCTGAAGCAGTAGGGTTGGATAGGTAAACTTGAGGAAGTTGTCGTTCTAGGCGAGTTTCATGCATCATGGGGTAGTATTGGACTTCTTGAAGGGTAGCAGAAGTCACAATGTAGGAGAGAACAAAGACAGCAGCATCATAATCTTTACCTAGGCCACTGAGAGTGTTGAGAACTAGTTCTTTTTCAGAGATGGGATGCCCAGCAACTCGAAGAGAGTCACCAATAATTTTGATTTTCTAGATGTAGTCAGGGATGGAGAGAGGACCTTTTTGGATGGTGGCAAGTTATTGCTTCAGCTGCAAGACTTTAACGAGAGAAGTCTGCGAGAAGAGATTCACAAAGATCTGCCAAAGCTCTTTAGGAGGCGTGATTGACTTGCCCAGTCACTTGATCGCTAATGTTTGTGAGCTACCAACATAGGAGGAGCTAGTCCACACGGAACCAACATTTGTAAGCTGGGTTCACAATAGGAGGAGAGACGTCACTACTCGAAGGAGATGAAGCAAGAAATTGGGAAGAAGCATTATCCAAGAGGAAATGCTCCAGATCAAGTGTGCGTATAGCAGCAAGAACTTGAGGTTTCCAGTTTAGGTAATTGTGTTGATCAAGTTTGAGGGGAAGGTTAAAGTTGAGGGTTTTAGCAAGGGCTGGGAAATCAAGGCTTGATGAGGAAGAAGAAGGGAAGTGTGTAGCAAAGGTGGTAGAATCCATTTTTCTGGTTGACGTTGGTCAGAGGAGGCCTTATACCATGTAAAGATGTAACCGTGTATGGTTTGTAATAAAACTTGATAAAAATGTTATTCATTGTGGTCTGTATATATGTACAAACAATGAGTAAATACTAGCCATTGGATACAAGTTGGTACAATCTAAGGGTGTATAAATATAACAGAAAATGTTGTTCTGTTGTGATCTATTATTTGTACATGTCATTAGGAAGGTTCCCGAATATTTCTGATGGGCTGAGTTTTGTAGATGTTTTATTACTGTGATGGGCTTTAATAACTCTACTATCTATCAAAGACCCTTTCGAAGCTTCTTCTTCTCTAACATAAATGATTTTGTTTTGTTAGTCTGAAAGGCGACAAGTATAAAGTTTAAGGACAATAGTTAAAGTTACCTAAGTCATATTTCATCCGAATTTAAATCATATTTTTTTCTTAATACATTCTAATCCAAACAAATGAAGAGATTAGTTAATAAAAGAGATATTCACTAATTTGGAGTCTTCTCCGCTAATTGGAAGTAGGGTAAAAAACAAAAAACTACTTTTATAGTTAGTGAAACCTTAAGAATGTCCTTTAGGGTATGTTTGGTTAGGGGTTTATTAATGGAATGGAATGAAATGTAATATTATTCTTTCATTTAGGAGGAGGGTTTATAATAGAAAGGAATGAGATGGGATGGAAGAGGAGGGTTTCATATTACATCTCAGTCCATCGTAAGCAGTAAAAATGAAAACATCTGATTTGAGAGGTTTATGATGGAATGTAAAATGATAAACAACTTTACACTATATTATATTATAAACTCTTTATCCAAACAATATTTCACTATATTACATTATGAACCCTTCCATCCTTCACAAACAACAATTTTCTAATATTATATCTATTTATATTTCATTTCATTATAAACCGTTCCATTCTATTTTGTTCTATTCCATTTCATTAAAAACTTTACGTCCAACCAAATAGTCTTAAATTTTGGCATTCTCGATAAAAATCCAATCATGACAAGTCTGTTTAGCTTATGAGTTTTTTGATCTTTTGATGTTTCAGTGCTATTTTTGAAACCAAATTAAGAGAAGAAACCCTAGAAATAACCCTAGAAGCCTCAATAACTATTTAAGAGCAAGAAGAACACGAAAAAAGGTAGCAACCACTAAATTCAAAGAAGATTAAAAAGGAAACACCAAGCAAAGCTACATAAATTTTAGATTTTCATATCAAGATTCCAAATAGTTTTCATTCTTTTCTCTTTAATTATTTCATTGTTTTGGATATTGATTTGGAGTATTATAATGTTAAACATAATTATGAGTTTCTAAATTTATATTAGAGATTATTCTTGATTTGTTTTGTTAAACTTTATTCTTGTTGAACTCAATACATCTATGAATGCTTTATGATAATTGTCATGCTTATATTTGGTAATAAATCGAGAGAGTAAATCAAGTTAATTATTTTAAAGTGTGCAACGAGAGTTAGTAGCTTAAGAGACAATAGCTTAAGAGACCTATAATTATTATATTAATTAACAATTAAAGAGAGATCTTAATTGGGAATTAATTATCTATAAGATTGCCTCAAATCCAATTGAATAGTCAAGATTAGTTTTGCGAATCAAGAGGTTACAATTATATCATTATCAATTTCTATTTAAATTACTTGATTAGAACTCGAGAGAGGGTAGTCAAAACCTTAGGATATCTAAGATCAAGCATAATTTGATAAAAAAAATAAAGGGGGATAAAACAAGGATAGAATAATTCCAAAGCTTTCAATTTTGATCAACTTATTTTTATTGGCAACTCACTTATTCAAATGTTTTTTATCAGTTATTTGAATTTCAGTAATTTATTTTGATTCAATCAATCTTTTAGTATCTTAAACAAAGTTTTATTCAAGTTGTTAGGAGTCTAATTAGTCTTCGTAAGAATGATACTTTTTTACTATAAGTTACGATCTGTATACTTCCAGTATTGAAAGTTTTCTATATAAAACTTATCAACATTATCCATGTTTTCTTATTATGTTGAATTAAAGTACCGAATGAGAAGATTAAATATTAGATTTTACATCAAATTTAAAATCATATGTATGATTAGATCAAGGCTTGAGTAATGATAGTTGAATGGAAACTTAAAGACAAGGTCACATAAATTTCCTCGGTTGGGGTTAACCTATTATGAGAATTCACAAAATGAATTAATGCATTATAAGGGGTTTTGATTTTTGAAAACAGTTTCTCTACTAGTTAGAGGTAAAGCTATGCACTACTAGACCTTTACAAACTTAGCGGGATTTTGATGTTGTTTTTGTTGTAAGAGGTTTTGATTAGAAAGAGATTTTGGTCAATTAACTTAAAGCTAGAGGTTGTATATCTTCATAAAGAATATAGTCATAAGTTTATAATTCCTACTAGTCTAAGTAATTAAGTTTGATTATTAAATCAAGATAAATTCAAGCATAGGAAATGATTTAGGGGAATTCTTTATCTAGATCATCTACTAGTTGTTTAGTTCTTATCTGTTAACCTGGTTAGTTATCTCTTATTCATTATTTTAATTTTTTAACTTTTCCTTTTCTCTAATTTAATCATTCTGTTTGTTAGATTAGATAATATGAAGATTTTTAGTCCTAACAATTACAATCATTTTGGGAATGGTACTCGACTCCCTTAAGCTCTACCATAGAAAATGATAGGTGCACTAGCCTTAGCGATTTCTTTTAGAATTGTTTGTGTATCATATATTTATATCACATCAATATGTATACATATAATAGCTTCATTCTTCTTTGTTCTTAGTCCACTTGACTTATATTGCCTTAAAACTCTCTACAATTGTATTTATGCTTCACTTTGCTCAATTCATTCAATTTTCTCCTTTTTCCACTTTTTCCGTCTATTTAACTTGATTTTTCAAATATTTCTTGTTTCCATTATAATTAAGGTTACTAATATTATAAAAATTAAATTAATTCGTAGCAATATATTTTTTATTATCAAAACAATGAATTAGGACCGACCTTGGTTTAATAATCCACTCTTTTTAATAATGATAAAAATTGATGATATTGAGAAAATATATAATATTAAAATAACTCCCATAATGTCCGAGCAATATGGTGACACAAGTTCTCTCTTAATTCATGCATCATTGATTTATAAAGATCAAGTTTTAATAACACCATTCTCTCCCTTTTTAAAAAAACAAAAAAGTATACAATATAAATATTTTTATGCATCAAAATGGAAAAAATAACTTCCTTTTATCCCTTTTCAAAACTTTAACCATAAGGATAAAGTGTAAATGCAAAGTGATTGTCAAATGATGAATAATTTTCAAAAATCTTATGCTACAATTCAAAGATCAATCTATCTTTCTCCCATAGGTACATGTAACAATGCTTTCCTCCTTCTAAATATGTATGAAAATTCAATATATTCAAATATTATCAATATGAAAATAAATAGCTACCTCCTTTTTCTTCCTCATATGGTTCAGTAATTAACCATTTTTATACCAATTTCCTTACTTGGATCATATGAGGGATCATGGTGTCAATTTTTAGAGATTTCATGGTCATTCCTCACATAATACTATTAAAGGTTATAAAAATAGTTAGCATTCATTTCATGCCACTTGATATTGACTAACATAAGCTTATTAATATGTTATAGGTACCAACACAAATTTAGGTCTTTGGTGCTAGCCATATATTTTTTTAATTTACTTAATAATCATTATCTTAAAAAGTACAACAACAACAACTAAATCCTAGTAGAAATCTCACTGAGAGCAGGGTTTTGGGAAGGTCTAGAAGTATGTAGCCTTATCCTTAACTAGTAAAGAGGTTATTTTGGACAAACCTACAGGAAAAGGAGAAAAAAGCAAAGAAAAAGGTTTTAAGAAATGTTTGAAGAAAACAATAGCCACAAACACACACACGCGCGCACGCGCGCGCGCACACACATACACAATAACTATATAAGAAAGAAAAAATCACTGCCTTAAAAAATAAAATTTATAAATATATCCATGATCTCCATAAAAATAACATCTCATAGTAATGGTTTGAGTATACGAACTACATAAGGAAGACATAAAAGAATATGAAATATATGAATTTCTAGGACTTCTTAGAATGTAATGCTAATTGGGACCTCTCTCTTGGATATACAGGTTATGTGAGCCAAGTGTACCAAAAACAATTTCCTTACCTTATATATTAACAATGATTTATAGTAACCGTGAGTAAGGGTCAAGTCTATAAGGAATGTTTATTAATCTATGCTAAATAATTTCCTTTGAGCTTTACTTCATCCTCCTTTCTTCTTGTATCAAGGTTTTTTTATTTCCCCGTCATTCAATTTAAACCTTTTAAATTTGTTCTTCTTCTATCTCTCTGGTCACACTGCTCCACCACGGTTGATTTGTTCTTCTCACCTTGCTACCATCTAGTGCTCACAAGGCTAAAGTGGTCCTTGCACTAAACTCATCAGCTTTCTAGCCCTCATATTACCATATATAGCAACCTCTTTTAAAAACTCCCTAACAGTTAGAACTATTTTTAACCTTTTTAAAGCAAATTTCTACATCCTCCCTAGACATTAAAACTTTCGATATTGGGGAAAGACCTCCAACCCCTCCAAGTACACCTAACTTTGACACTCAGGCCTCCAAGGAGAATGCTTCTTCCCCTACTCAGACCAGAACATAGTTGAACATAGTTCAAGATGATGCTCCTAATTTAAGATTGTCTCACTTACCTCCTCAAAATGATTCCAATATATTATGTCTCCCACTAGAAGTTCTGAAGCTTAGAGAAACATATGGAAACACTCTTTAGTATGGTGTTTTATAGATAAAAGGCCACCTTTCCCAATTGTTAAAAGCTTGGTTGATTCCAGATAATAGAGTTATGGTCTTATTAAGGTATTTATAACTTTTTCATCTTCACATTCATTTCTAAAAAGGTAGATGGTAGAATCTTGGAGCTTGGACTATGACATTGCTCGAGGAAGTCAATAATCCTACACATATGGATGCTTGGCATAGAACTTCACATAAGCAAGATTAGGCATATTACAGTGTGGGCGAATTGTCATAACATTCCATTAGAGAACTAGAGTACTATTGGTCTTAGTTATTTGGCAAGCTCCATTATAAACCTTTATGACTTGACAAGGACGCTAAAAAAGTGGGAAGGATTGGATATACTAAAGTATGTATGAAAGTTGACATTCTTAAATCTTTTCCTGAAGAACTTAAGCTACAAAGACTAGATGAATGGGGAAGAATCTCTAAAATTTGTATAGCAGTTTCATACCAATGAATCCTCAAATCAATACTAAAATTAAATAGAGGTCAACTAGAAGGGTTATTAAGGATCCTGAGATACAAACTTCACCAATGGAGGAGCGCCATGAGAAAGGAAGGAAACTAAGTGATTAAAATGAGCAGTAAGAAAATAAGTAAAAATTTTAGCCTTAAAGTAGTTACTCATGACCTCAAGCTCATTAAAGCCAACTTAACTTAAGAATAAAATAAGATGAAGGATCATAAAATGAGGCTAACCTAAGGGAAATGGAAGCTAGAGTAGAAGGAACTAACAATGGCCTAAATAAAGAACGAAGCTTAGAACTTAAAAAGCAAGGAGAAGCTGAAACTAAAAATCAGTTCACTTTAGTGCTCAGAAGGACTGGTAGAAGGGAAACAAAGAGGAGTTTGGCTCTTAGTCCCTCATCATAAGTAAAGAAGCTTGGAATGTTAGGTGATTAAACAATCGTAGTGAGAAATTAGTTGTTAAGGACTACATAAGCTCGATAAAGCCATGCTTTTATGGCCTTTTGGAGAATAAAATCAAGGAGGGTAAAATTGGGAAGTTATGGTTCATCCATAGAGACTGGAAGTGTTTACCAACCACAAGGAACACTTTAATGGGAGAATGATACTAGCAACTAATCCTGTCCTGATAGAGGTTAAATCTTATAAAACTAGTGTGCAAGTTATCCATCTATGGATCACTATAAAAGACATTAATCAAAAGGTCTATGTTAGCTTCATATATAATTTTAACACTAGCTAACAGAAAGTTAATATGTGGCAGGAATTAACTCAAGTGGCCTCAAGTGGGATATTGGGGAGATCCCCAGTAATTGTGTCAAAATTGGTAGTGCATAGTAACACTACACAAAATAACTAAACTTAAAATTATAGCTAGTGATGAATTTAGGTCGATCTCAGAAAGTGTGTGTAAAGCTTTTGTAATGAAAAGAATTGATGTTTAGGATATTGGGATGGTTTGGTTGAAATCGAATGAGAAAATAAAGTGAAATTAAACTAACGATATTGGGATGGTTTGGTTGAAATCAAATGAGAAAATAAAGTGAAATTAAACTAATGAAAATCAAAGCAAATAGTCAAAAATATGATAAAAGTGATGAATGGGTTTGGAATATAGTCCTCAGTTCAATCTTAGCCTACACACGAATAAGCATACTTCAACTTCTTGTTATTCTTATACCTCTCCTAGCAAGTATTAATCGTAAGTTAAAAATAAGCTCTATTAACCTCGGTTTGTCCTTAAGTCATGTTTAGTTAAAGCAAGCTCTTTAGCTAAACTTAGCTATCCAACAACCTAGAACAAGCTCTTTAGATTTAATAGGATAGCTGCATTATGATTACGAAAACATATTAATCAAGGCAACAACCACATAAGCTTAGGTCATTTAACCAAGGTTACGTTATCCCAAATGATTCGACACCATTAGTTTCCATAAATGAATCAAAACATAAGAATTACGTATTGTATTTAAGATTCTAGCAGTAGGCTCATACATCTATAATCTAACAAAAACGAGAATAGCGATCATCCATACATGAATACCCAAATCAATAAACATAGAATAATGTAAACAATCCCTATAGAGAAAATGGTTTAACATTACACAATGAAGATACGCCCAAAAGTGTTCTTCAACTTCAATTTCACCTCAGAACTAGAATTGATAAGCCTATCTCTCCATGGGTCTTCAAAGAGAGCGTGCTTAGCCCATCATTTTCTCCAAAAACATATCCATACATGTTTTGTCGCTTAAATGTAATTTTATATTAAAAGTTAGGGTTCTGGGGAGATACACGATTGATATATGATCATGTGTCAAACTGTTTATGACAAGAAATCTCTCCAAATCTTGACTATACATGGTTGGTTACACAGCCATGTATCCAACAGTGTAAGTCAAAAATTTTTTTCCAGATGTATACACAGCTGTGGGAATAGATACCCAACCATGTATCTTCTAGAACATCTTGAAAGCTTCATTTCCTTAGATTTTCATATCTCATATTCACCCCAATTTGTCTCCTTCTTGTTCCATAATGAAAATTGAGTGTAAACATCACGAGGATAGCTCAAAGAATGTGCTTTTAACTCACTTTAGCTTTTATGCTTCCAAATTGTACCTAAAATCAAATATGAACCAAAATGAATTTCTTAAACATTTTATAACATTAATCACTAAATGTCATCTGATAAATGTACAATCAATTAATCATTTATCAAATTCTCCCACACTTAGCTTTGATCGTCTTTGGTAAAAACGATTAAATCAAAGTCATAAAATCAAAAAACTTACTTATTTTCCATATTTCCTAAGAATATATAATCGTAAGAAAAGATGAATAACTTTCAAAACTATGGAAAGAATTTAAAATTAAATTCCTCTACTGATGTTAATCAATAATCTTCACTTTAAGAAAATGAGCAATCTAGTGGTACACCTGGATAAAATGTGTTTAAATAAGATAGATCCATATACACATTCATGATCATGACATACCATGACTTTGCATACCATTTCATTCTCCACCACTATGATTCCCATGCATTATGATGAATCAATAGGACTTTTTAAGGTTGTATTGTGGATAAAGGCTAAGGTGAGATATATTTAGGTAATGTGACATAAAAGCCATCAAAGCTAGTGAACTAAGAAAAACACTTAATATAATATCAAGCACAAAAACCATCATTCACTCAAAACTGTGTACATCAGCTATGATGAATGCAAAAACTTTGTTTCACAAATCAAATTCAAGTCTTCACACCATAAACCACATGAAACAATAATCAATCATAAAAGTTGATCATAAATAATATTTTATAACCATAAAGAGTGACCATAGAAAACTACATCTCCCTCATTCACATCGTAATCAAATAGCCCTTTCCATACAACTTTAGGAGGAAAGACTAATCATAAATAACTTTAGAAAATAAATGCATTGCCTCCTTGATAATTTTATTTAAAAATTCTTTTCTTTTTCCTTTTGTTTTCCTTTTCTCTTTTTCTTTCTTCTTTTTCTTTCATTTTCTTAACAAAAATTAAAAGCAGCTATATCAACATTTGGAAGTCATTGATAAGAGATAAAAAGGTATTTCAATTATAACTAACCCACATGTATGCACACTCCCACACTTATGCTTTTGTGCATTCATAATCATTAACAATTAATAAATGCTCTACTAGCTTTAAGGCTTGGGTAGGACATTTAGTTAAGTTAAAAGCATGTAATGTGGTTAACACAAAAAAGGTAATTTAAAGGGGCTCATTAAAAAGGAAAAATCATATCAATAGGTGAGCTATTTCGCTAATGTAGCTTATGAAACAATAAATGCCTATATCATTTTCATCTCAGCGCATATGATAAAAATGTAGTCTCAAATAGAAAATCAAAGCAAATTTAGGATTTACATATCATAAAGGTCACATATAAACAAAAGACAATGAGACTAGTATAGATGTCTCAACTATAAAGGCTCAAAAATTCAATGGATTGTGCCTACCACTAGTGACTATTCTTTTAAAGATAATGTATATTCACCAATCACATGACCAATCACAAGTTGTCAAGAATTTTTCTAGTCAATTCACTCTGTAATTATGACTATATAGTCTTAAAAGCAATAGAAAAAGAGAAATTGTTTATTTTCATTTGTTAATTCTCTCTCTTTTTGTTTGAAAACTTAAGAATATGTAAGAAACAAGCAAACTTAAAAACACACATATATATCCTAACAAATGCGAAAATTTAAAGGAAAAGAAATAAACTTCCATTAAGTTGCTTCACAAGAAGCTCCTTTGTTTATTGTCGTTATCTTAACTCTCTCTTTTCCTCCTTGACTTACAAATTTACGGTCTTTAGGTGTCCCCACTTCTGTCTTTTCCACTTGAAGTAATTCATGATAACACCTAAGTAGATGGCCCCTCACATTCAGTGTCTACCTAACCTTTAAACTTTTAATCTTTATTGAGTCCTTACACTCTTGAAATATCTCAAATATCCCTTCACCTTTTTCCTCCTCTTTTAATTTCTCTAACCTGCTAGGTAAAGGTGAAGGATTAGTGTTAACAACAGTAAGGGACTCAGCACTCATCTTCAAGCTAAATGATATATTCTTTCCTCCTCTGAGCTCCTTCTCCACTTCTTCCACACTAGCAATCCCTTGAGAAGTCTTCTCAAGATTCTCAGGCTTCTCTCTACTTCTTAAGGCTATTGCATTAACGTTCCTTGAATTCAACTTGGGCTAAGATGGTTATGTCTCTCCACTTTGTGATTCTAGGCAGTTGATAGCTATCGTCAACTAACCCATTTGGTTTACCAAGTTCTAGATACTAGGCATTGTATCTCTCTGGAAAGTTATCACCTACTACTAAAATTGCACAGTATTAATAGCAAAAGACATAACTAATCTTCTAGAGATGTACCTGAATTAAAATAAGAGGCTTCTGGTCTATGTAGGAATTGTTGTGCATCTTACAACCCATTTAGGAAGTAGTTTTATTGGCTATCCCCTCCATATATAAAGTTCATATGATGACTCCAAACTTGGTTATCGGATTGGGAATATAGTTTATGGGGAAAATTTCCACTAATAGCATTGACTGCATCCAGTAGTAAGATACTCCATTCACAGTGTCCTTTTTATATACAAAAGCAAACAAACATGACAAGATTAATAAATAAATGTGAAAACTAATTATAAACAAATATATACAAAACACCAATTGAAATAAAAAACAAAAACTAAAGAACTATAGTCCTCAACAATGACACCAAAATTGGCAGTGCATTATAACGCTACACAAAATAACTAAACTTAAAAATATAGCTAGTGATGAGTTTGGGTCGATCCCACAGAGAGTGTGTGTAAAGCTTTTGTATTGAAAAGAATTGATGTTTAGGATATTAGGTGGTAGGGAGGGGGGTTGGTTGAAATTGAATAAGAAAATAAAGTGAAATTAAACTAACGAAAGAAAATTAAAGAAAACTGTCAAAATGATAAAAGTGATCAATAGTTTGGAATCTGGTCCTCAGGTCAATCTCAGCCTACACATGAATAACTATACTTCAATGTCTTGTTATTCTTATACCTCTCCTAGCAACTATTAATCTTAGGTCAATAATAAGCTCTGTTAACAGTTTTCTCTTAGGTCATGTTTAGTTAAAACAAGCTCTTTAAGTAAACCTAGCCATCCTACTACCTAGAAAAAGTTCTCTAGATTTAATAGGATAGTCGCATTATGATTACAAAAATAGATTAATCAAGGCAACAATCATATAAGCTTGGGTTATTTAACAAAGGTTACATTATCCTTAAAAATTTGACATCATTAGTTGCCACAAATGAATCCAAACACAATGATTACATATTGTATTTTCGTTTTTGGTAATGGGTTCATACATAAATAATCTAACGAGAACGAGAACAACGATCATCTATACATAAATACCTAAATCAATAAACATAGAATAATGCAAACAATCCCTAGAGAGAGAATATAATGAAGATATGCCCAAAAGTGTTATATGGTTTTGATTTCACCTTAGAACCGGAACGGGGAAGCCTATCCCTTTATGGGTCTCCAAAAAGTGCATATTTTGCCCCTTATTTTCTCCTAAAATCGATCTAAACATCTTTTGCCGCCTAAACGTTGTTTTATATTAAAAGTTAGGGTTATAGGGAGATACACGGTTTGATACACGAACAAGTTTCAAACTGTGTATGACTAGAAATCTCCCTAAATTGTGACTATACACGATTAGGTACACGGCCATGTATCTAACTGTGTAAGTCAAAAAAATCTTTCGAATGTATACATGGCCGTGGGAATAGATACATAGTTGTGTATCTTCCATATCATCTTGAAAACTTCATTTCCTTGGATTTTCTTGTCCCATCTTCACCCCAATATGTCTCCTTCTTGTTCCACAATGACAATTGAGTGTGAACATTAAGAGGATAGCTCAAAGAATGTGCTTTTAACTCAATTTAGCTCTTATTCTTCCAAATTGTACCTAAAATCAAATATAAACCAAAATAATTTTTAAAACATTTCATAACATTAACCACTAAATGTACAATTAATTAAGCACATATCAATTTCCCCCATACTTAACTTTTGATCGTCCTCTGGCAAAAAATAAAATCAAAGTTACAAACCAAAACACTTTCTTTTTTTTTCCATATTTCCTAAGAATAGATAAAAATAAGAAAAAATGAATAACTTTAAAAACCATGACAAGAATTCAACATTAAATTCCTCTACCTATGATTAATCAATAATCATCACCTTTAGAAACTGAGCAATCTAGTGGTACACGTGGACAAAATGTGTTTAAATGTGATAGATCTATAGGTATACACCATTCATGATCGTGATATTTAATAACTTCGCATATCATTTCATTTCATTTATAACCATAAGGAGTGACCCTTGAAAACTAGATCTCCCTCATTCACATTATAATCAAATAACCCTTTCCATACAACTTTAAGAGGAAAGACTAATCATGAATAACTTTGTAAAATAAATGCATTTCCTTCTTGATAATTTTATTTAAACATTCTTTTTCTTTTTCTTTTTCTTTCTCTTTCTCTTTCTCTTTCTCTTTTCTTTCTCTTTTTTTCTTTCTTTTTTAATAAAAATTGAAAGCAGCTACATTAACATTTGGAATTCATTAATAAGAGATAAAATGATATTCCAACAATTATAACCAACCCACATATATGCACACCCCCATACTTATACTCTTGTGCATCCACATTCATTAACAATCATTAAATGCTCTACTATCTTTAAGGGTGGGTAAGACAATTAGTTAAGTTAAAAGCATGTAATGTGGTTAGCATAGAAAAAGGCAATTAACGCTCAAGGGGGCTCAAATAAAAAGGAAAATCATATCAATAGGTAGGCTATTTGGCTAATGGAGCTTATGAAATAATAAACGCCTATATAATTTTCATGTTAACTTATATGATAAAAATGTGGTCTCAAATAGAAAATCAAAACAAATTTAGGATGTACAAGTCATGAAGGTCACACATAAACAAAAGAAAATAAGACTAATATAGATGTGTCTATGAAGGCTAAAAAATCTCACTGGCTTGTGCCTACCATTAATCACTACTCTATTAAAAATAATGTACATTGACTAATCATAAGAGTAAAAGAACATGCCCAAGTTGCCATGAATCTTTCTAGTCAATTCACTCTCTAATTATTGCTATATAGTCTTAAAAATAATACAAAAAGAGAAATTGTTTGCTTGTTTGTATTAATTATCTCTCTTTTCTTTTTGAAAACTTAAAAACACTTAAGAAACAAACAAACTTAAAAACACACATGCATATCCTAACAAATGCAAAAATGTAAAGGTAAAAAATAAACTTCCATTAATTTGCCTCCCAAGATCCACCTTTGTTTATTGTCGCTTGACTCTTTATTTTCCTCCTCAACTGACAAAATTATGGTCTTCAAGTGTCTCATCTTCTTCCTTTTCCACTAAAGGTAATTTAGGATAACACCTAAGTAGATGGCCCCTCACATTCAATGTCTTCCCAATCTTAAAACTTTTAATCTTTTCTAAGTCCTTAAGCTCTTGAAATATCTCGAATATCTTTTCAGCCTTTTCCTCCTCATTTAATTTCTCTAACTTGCTAGGTAAAGGTGAAGGATTAGTGTTAACAACAATAAAGACTCATCACTCACCTTCGAGCTAAATGATATATTCTTCTCTCCTTCGAGCCCCTTCTCCACTTCTTCTACACTAGTAATCCCTTAAGAATTCTGCTCAAGATTCTTAAGCTCCTCTCCACTTCTTAAGGTTACTACGTTAATGTTCCTTGGATTAACCTTGGGTTAAGATGGTTTCTCTCCACTTTACGATTCTAGTCGGTTGATAGCTACCGTCAGCTGACCCATCTGACTTACCAAGTTCTAGATTTTAGGCGTTGTATCTTATTGGAATGGTATCACCTCTTACTGAAATTGCATAGTATTAGTAGCAAGAGACAAAACTAAGTCTTCTAGGGATGTACCTGAATTGGAATAAGAGGCTTATTATCTATGCAAGAATTGTTGTACATCCGGCACCCCATCTACGAAGTAGTCTTGCTGGCTATCCCCTCTATAACTAAAGTTCGTACGATCACTCCAAACTTGTTTATAGGATTGGGAATATGGGTTATGAGGAAAATTTCCACTAATAGCATTAAGAATATTCAGCAGTAACATACTCCCTTCACTATGTCCTTTTTATACACAAAAGCCATAAATGTGAAAAGATCAAGAAATAAATGTAAAACTAATTATAAACAAATATATCCAAAACAACAATTGAAATCAAGAACAAAAACTAAAGTACCACACTCATCAACAACGGTGCCAAAATGGTAGCGCATCATAATGCTATATAAAATAACTAAACTTAAAACTATACTAGTGATGACTTTAGTCGATCCCACAGAGCGTGTTGGTAAATCTTTTGTAATGAAAAGAATTGATGTTTAGGATATTAAGGGGTTTTGGTTGAAATCGAATAAGAAAATAAAGTGAAATTAAACTAACAAAAGCAAATTAAAGCAACAGTCAAAAAAATGATAAAGTGATGAATGGGTTTGGAATCTAGTACTCAGTTCAATCTTGACCTATATACAAATAAGCATACTTCAATGTCTTTTTATTCTCATACCTATCCTAGGAACTATTAATCTTAGGTTAACAACAAGCTCTATTAACCCTAATTTTCCCTTAGGTCATGTTTAGTTAAAACAAGTTCTTTAACTAAACCTTGTCAATGAACAACCTAGAACAAGCTCTCTAGATTTAATAGGATAGTCACATTATGATTAGGAAAATAGATTAATCAAGGAAAAAACCATATAAGCCATGGTTATATAACCAAGGTTATGTTATCCCTAATGAATTGACACCATTTGTTGCCACAAATGAATATAAACACGACGATTAAGTATTGTATTTAAGATTCTAGCAATGGGTTCATGCATAAATAATCTAATGAGAATGAGAATAAAGATCATCCATATATGAGTACCTAAATCAATAACCATAAAATAACATAAAAAATCCCCAGAGAGAGAATGATTTAACATTAAACAATAAAGATATGCCCAAACTGATTCGTACATGTTTTGTCACTCAAATTTCATTTTATATTAAAAGTTATGGTTGTAGGGAGATATACGGTTTGATACACAACCATGTGTCAAACAATGTATAACAAGAAATCTCCCTAAAGCACGACTACATACGGTTGGGTACACGGCTGTGTATCTTCCAGATCATCTTGAAATCTTCATTTCCTTGGATTTTCTTGTCCCATCTTCACCCCAATCCATCTCCTTCTTGTTCTATAATGACAATTGAGTGTGAACATCAAGAGGATAGCTCAAAGAATGTGCTTTTAACTCACTTTAGCTTTTATGCTTCCAAATTGTACCTAAAATCAAATATGAACCAAAATGAGTTTCTTAAATATTTCATATAATTAACCACTAAGTTTTATGGAATAAATGTACAATCAATTAAGCACACATTAGATACTTGGAGATCTCAATAGCTTTTTTAACCACTCTAAAACTGAAGGATGAATGGACAATATAGGCCCTTTTAAGGAATTCAAAGCTTGCATTTAGAACCTGGAAGTAACTAACCTAAGATATCAAAGGAATTTCTACACTAGGTCCTATAATTAATAAGGAAAATGGTGGCAAAAAAGGAAACTAGATTGAGCATGTCCAGAATTAGAAGGCCAAATTTAGCCTTTCCTTTGTATCTAATCATTACCCTATTAAGGTACCGGTCATCACAAAAAGGTTAGTTAGTGTCACTCCTTTCAGTTTTTTTAACTACCTATCTAAATTTGAGGGCTTATAAGAAGCATTGGAACTAGGCTTGTAAGTCAACACTCTAGGTTGTGAGTAGTTAAATGCTATTAAAAACTTTATCCTATCAGGAGCAATGTTAAGGCCTTTCACATTAAGATACCCAAAATGTGAGGGTAAAGCATGTTCATAAGGATGCCCAAGAAGTATACCTTTTAACACTAGGCCTACCACACAATCCTAAGGAAAAAATTAAGAGTTTAATGGCTTCAGGAGGGTGATAGATGCTTTAACATTTATTTTAAAGTGGTCTCAGCTAGAAGTAATTTGAACAGGATTAGTTGTACAAAAAAATGAAAGGAGGAGAAGCACTAAGGGAAAAGTGAAGTTAAAAACATATCCAAAATATACTTCACGAAGCTCCTTAGTTTAAAAAAATTTTATTGCCCAGTGATATAGCTCTGTAAATAATTTTGAATCCTACAGTCTTAGAGGAGTTAGCAGAAAGCTTATGAAGAAACTTTACCCTAAAAGATATTAAGGAAGCTTTAAAAGGGTTTAACTTAAAGAAAGCCCTTGGACCTGATGTATTAAATGCTCCATTTTTCAAACTTCACCATGGATTAGAAATCAAGTTTCTAAAGCAATTCTGGAATTCTTTAGGCAGGGATCAATATTGATAGCGATTAACCACCCTCGCTTCTACCTTGTGCCTAAGTATCTTAATCCAATTAAAATGGGGGAGTTTATACCCATTTCCTACTATAACATTATCTACAAACTATTTTCCAAACAAGTAGTCTCTAAGTTAAAACCCATCCTGGGATCCTTAACTAAAAAACACAAGGTGCTTTGATAAAAGGTAGGAATGTGGGTGATAACATCCTGACTTATTTAAAGGATACATGAGGAAGGGAATTGGTAAGATGTGAGAACCTAAAGTAGATTTTAGGAATGCATTCGATTATGTTAATTGGAACTTCCTATTCCAAGCCATAGAAGTTTGGATTAGGGAGTGTACACTTACCCCTCCATTCAGTATCCTTGTGAATGGTGAAGTAACTCAATGATTCAAAGGGGAAAGAGGAGTCAGAAAATGTGAATTTTATCCTTTTATCTATTCTTAATCTGTATAGCAGTGCTCATCCAACTCACTACCTATAACATAAACTAGGTCCTAAGATTCAAGTATCACAGGAAGTGTAGTAAATTGAAATTGTTTAACTAGAATTTTGTAGATGACTTATTATTTTGCTAGGTTGATGCTTCCTTTTCGAAACAATAATCAATACCATTAATTAGTTTAGCAACCTATCAGGGATTGAAGCTAATTTTGAGAAAAGCATTATGTTACTATCCAAAGATGTTGAACATCTAAGGCAGGAGCTGGAAAACATAAATCAAATAAAGGCTACTAATCCTCTTTTTACCTACCTGGGAGCATCAATCACCACGTATAGTTCCTTATACAAGGATTGCAAACCCCCCATTGAGCAAATTGAGAGGAAACTCAGAACCTAGTGCAAGAAGAACTTTAGTTATACAAGAAGAGTTTTGTTGATTAAAAATGTATTGTGCTACCTCTATAATTATTAGATTCCTCACCTAATTCTCCCAAAGAAACTTGAAAAGGATATAGAGAAGATGTTAAGGAATTTTTTTTGGAATAGGAACCCATATAGAACAACAAGTGCCAAAGTTTCTTGGAAGGACATATGTTGTCCTAAGAAACAAGGTAGATTGGAGCTGAATTCTCTACAAATTTCCAGTAAAGTTTTTATAGCTAAAAGAATTTTGAAATTACTAGTTGATAAGGAGAATTTGTTGGTGGAATGGATACGTACTGATAATTTGTAAGAACAAAATTTCTAGGAAGTAAAGGTTAGTTGAAATGCATCCTGGAACTGGCACAATAACCAAACATTAAATGTATAATTGACAATAGCAAAAACTACTCAATATATATTGATAATTAGTCTACTAAGTGTCCTTTGTATTTGCAACCTAAATTGTTTAACTTAAGATATATTCTAAAGCTAGGAGCTAAGGTTAATGAATTGATAGTAAATCAACAATGAAGCTTCAAGTTGAGGGGGTTTGAGAAACTAGTTGAAGATGCTCCTAATTATAAATTAAGAGCTGAAAATAAAGACAAAACAATATGGATAGCTAAAAAATCTAGCAAATTCACTAACTTCACTATAAGGAATATCTTCATATAGCCTAAGCAAGATGTTGACTGCATATAATGATTTGGTTCCTTGAAAACTGCCCTAGGTTTGCATACATCACTTGGTTGGCACTCAGGAATAAATTAGCAACAATGGAAAGAGTCAAATGCACCTCCCCTATAGATCCTACATACATTTGTGCTCTGAGCAATAGGAAACTAAGGACCACTTATTTTTCCTATACTAATTAACATTTGCCTTATAGTGCAAAATAAAAAGAATTGGTGATGCAAAAGGAATAAATAGTTTATGGGATCAATTAGGAAAACAAGTCCTGAAACACAAAAGGGGAGTTGGAAATGACGAACGCCTTATGCTAGCACTCAATACAGTTGTATATGAGGTATGGAAGGAAAGGAATAAGAGGAAGTTAAAGCTAAAACAAGTGGATGCTTCAAACTTTTTAGAACTCACCTTGGGTAAGATCGAAGAATGCTTCTTACTACTAGGAAATAAGGATCTAATTACCAAATAGGTAACCAAATATGGTGAATTTCAATTAATTAGTATATAATGGAAACCTTATATGAAAGGGATGGGAAGCTACTGCTATTGTAGCTCTTCCTCTGTTATATTGAATAGGATAGACTATCTAGTTACTTGTTGTACAATATAAGGTTTTGCATTTCTTTTGGAATATAATTATTTAATTTAAAAAATATTCTAAACTAAGAAAATGAAAGCAATAGAATGAAGAAATTTATGATGAGAAAACAATCAAATTAATAAGCTCAGTTCTTAGTTCAGTTTCCACCTACACTTGAATAGTATAGTCAATTATAATGTTATGTTTACCCTCTTTGAAAATTACTAATCGTAAGTAATAACAAGCTTTGTTAACCCTAATTTTTCTTTTGATTATATGTAACCAAATAAGATCTTCGATTCGGTCTAACTATTGGACAACCTATAACAAAGTTTTTAGATTTAGTAGTACTATAGAAATATGAGTCTAAATAACAAACACACAAGCTTAAATTGATTAACTTAGGTTATGTTATCTCTAGTGATACACGACCACTAGTTCGTTACTTATGAATCAAGAGCAATAGCAATTAATTTGCATATGAATGATCTAGAAGGACTAAATGAAACAAACATAAATTATAAACACTAGTCTCAGAATAACACAATCAATTCCATATAAGAGTAATAATAATGTTTATTATAATTGATTAATTGGTAAACAAGGTTTAGGCTTCAACTTCCCTTTGACCTAGAAGAAATAGATCTAGCCTTACATAGTTCTTGAAAGTTCATGTCCAAAAGAGAGGAAAGAAAGTGAAAATCTGATTGTATGTTACCTCCTCAATAGGAAAATAAGGGATTTAAATAGCTTAGGGTTTTATAAGAAATTAAGAAAAATAAAAGTCCTAAAATAATCCTACCAAAATATAATAAACCAGAAAAGTAAATAAGATATTAATCATAAAAAAGTTAGGGAACCATTTAGCTACACATTTCATGCCTAGATTCTCTATAAGCTTCCAAAATAAATACCATCCATATTCGTCAAATCGTTTATTATGGAAACTTGTGATAATAGTAGTTTGAAGCAAGATTTAAACCTTAATACTTTCTAATTATAAAAAACTCAAAACATAAAAGTTGTATCTCTCCTTTTGGGCTTTCCATAAAAACTTGAATGTCCTGAGTCAGAGTTTTGATAAGAAAGTCAAGATTAGAAAATTGAATAGTAGTAAACTTTCAAAACTGTGAAATTAAGATCATTTTGCTTCTTTTGCCTCAATTTTCTAACAAAATCAAAATATAAACCAAACTGACCATCTTAGAAACAAAATAAGTGTTAAAAAACACGAATTAAAGAATAAATTAATATTCAATAAAACACTTATCAATATGATAATTATGATCTTTTCTTATGTGAAGATGAGGCCTAATATATGACTCATCATAAGACATGATATTTTCATGAAAAAAGTGGCCTATGGTGATTTTGAGAAAATTTCATGCTTCTTTTCTTATCATTAGGTACTTGATGATAATGGATTTATTTAATGCTATTTTGTTGATAAAAACACTTATATGAATAAAAAAAATTGTATGCTCTTTTAGTGAAAATTGTGCATATTATTCCTTATGAATCATATTTCCTAGGTCTAGGTTGTGATAGTACATAAATGCATATGATTTCCCTTATCTTGGGACCTAAAAGATGATGTATGGGCATTTTGTTTAAGTGTATATTTAAATGATTCATTCTACACATTTGATGATTGATAAATGATTATTTAACTATATTTATATACCCATATTAGTGTGTTTTGTTTGATATTTAATGGTTTGATAGTATTTTTGGTACTTAATTCACTACAAATGTGTTTGTAGGTGATAATTGCCTTCTTGGGCTCAAAGGAGAAGCATTTGGATAAAATCGTGGCATAAAACTAAAATTTGAAGCAATTTGGGGATACACAATCACATACAATGATCGTCTAAGTCATTGTAAACGTGTGAAATTTTGATATGTCTTTAGCTATGTAAGTTTCCTATGTAAGTCTTTGTGCCTGTGTAAAATCATGAATTTAACTATTTTTGGAGATATAAAGTCACATACACGACCATGTATATCCTAGAAACCCTAGTTTTTACTATAAGAGGACGTTATCAGAGGTAAAAAAGGAGACAAGTTTCAAAGCATTTTTCAGTCGTAAGAAACATAAAGAAGAGATAGTTTTAAATAGAGGATGAGGAAAACCCAAAAATTATGTTATAAGATCTAATAGATAGCATCATTCAATCTAAATTGCAAGAAGGTTCATTAGAGAAAAGAGGGGGATTTACAATATAATTTCTTTGACTTCTATTTACTCATCTGAATATTTGTTACTGGTTTTGTTTTTGTGGGTAGGAACTAATTTGTTTAGTGCCTAGGTGCAATGAGCCCTAAGTTGTGATGACAATATGATTTAAGCTTTTATTCAATGCAATTTTATTCATTGAGTTATTGTGATTTAATTATGTGTTATATTCTTAATCTAATATATCCAAAAGATCAGTTCATTGTCTAATTTCATATGATTGAGATTGAGAAATACCTTAGTGTGAATAGAACTATCATTATTGGAAAGAGTTGCATGTAAAACTAGAGATATATTGACACAATTCCTCTTGATTAGGGTCAAACTAATAGTGAAATTCACGAATCAATAATACAATCTTAAGGGTTTTAACTAGAAAATTATTTCAATTAATCAACCGAGTGGTTAGTTAGTAACAATTTTGAGAAAGATATTAACATAAGATAGGAATTTTCACAATTCAATAATCAATAGTTTAATTATATGATAAAGGGTTAGTATTTATAAATGCTTGGGGGTATTCATCACCTAGGTACTATTTATTGGATATTGACTTTTCGTAGTATTTTCCTTTGTCTGAGTTCATTATTGTTTTAATCTTTGTTTAGTTTTTTAGTATAATTTTTAATTAAATCCATAACCTAATTCGACGATTAGATAATAGAAAAAGGGTTAATACTAGTATTTACCTTCCTCGTAGGATCAATATATATTTGTCAGCGCTAGCTATAGCTACACCGTGCACTTGTGGTTAAAAATGATAAATCTTTATAAGCATAGAAAATATCAATCAAGTTTTTGGTGTTATTGTTGGGGATCTTGTATTAGGAAAGCCTAGCTTTAATTAATCTAGCCATTTTTACTTTTTTCTATTTTATTTTTTCTGTTTTATTTTATTTTATTGACTCTTTGATTTTTTTCTCATTGATCTTGACTTTTTGGTTAGTTTATGACCTGAAGTAATCCTTCAAGTTTAGCAAATAAAGATCAAGAAAGATACTGAGGAATTAGGAACCATGGCTGAACAACCAAGAACAATATTTAATTACGCTAGACCGAACTTGATAAAAGCAAATTCCAACATTATCAAACTGACCATGAATGCTAATAATTTTCAAATGAGCCAAGTATCATTTAGATGGTGCAATAGTTTGCTCAATTTGATGGAGTACGAGATGAAGATCTGAATGCACATATCTCAAATTTTCTGGAGATTTATGATACCTTCAAGATCAATGGGGCCAATAATGACGCGGTAATATTGTGATTATTCCCATTTTCATTACGCAGAAAGCTGACGCAATGGTTGAACTCTCTACCTCGATCATTACTTAATACATAGTATTAAGTAGCAGAGAAATTTTTTCATATAATTTCCCAAAAGCCAAGATCACATTAAATTCTACAAAATAATCAACAAATAAATTATAATAAAGTATGAATATTAATCCATACATTATTTCAAAGCGTGATCCTTTTTATTATCGTATCCCTCAGATCGTTTATGAAATCAACTCATCTCAACAATCATAGCCACATAAGTGTTTGACCTCTATAAACAACCACATAATAAGTTAAGAGAACTCTGTTACTATTAAAGGGAGGGTTCGACTATGAGTGCTAGCTTCCTTAGAGTTTAAGCTTATTTATAATATATTTTGGGAATTATAATAATTTAATTGAAATTAAATTCTAATTTAACTTTAATTAGTATTAAAAATAATTCTAATTAAACACCAGTTTTGCCCAAGAAGATTCAATTTCTCATATTAATCTTTATTTATTAAATATCTCATATTTAATCATTAAGTTTCTCAAACTTTATAATCAAGTCTAAGTTGATTAAAATATCCTTTTTCATTTCAACCCGTTCTTTGTGTGTGACCCATTGGGTTCCTGAATATGTTGATAATGAATATTTATAACCCTAAATCATATTTAGGATTAGATAAATTAATCTCTTTAATTTATTTTTAATTCTGCAATAGTTATAGATCAAGATTGGTGTCTAGCAATACATCATAACAACCCAAATATTTAGCAATGTCAAAGTGGTTTTAACTAACTTTTCTGTGAATAATTTTTCTGTATGATTGAATCCCTTCATCATACAATGTTCTGATTGGATATAAAGCATGAAATTAACGTCTACTCTATTTTAAGTCCAATTATATTAGTTCTCTATCATTAGTAATTGATTCAATTAATGACATTTGAAAAACTATCTTCAAATTGTCATTCCACTATAGCTAAGAATTTCCTGAATTAATACTAATCGAGAATAATGGAACATTTTTCCTAATCACTTTAGGCTAATGAATCATATATTGATTACTCAACTACCTCCATATAGTTTATGTTATATCTAATGACTACTGATTGAGCTACCCTTGGCCAGATGAGATAAATTTAGAGATCTTATGTAAAACTCTAAACTTTTCTTTTCACATGTCTATAAAATTTCATTTCTTGTGAATGATGTTTTCGGGCTAATGTAAATTTTAAATTTGCTAAAAGGTGAATTAGGAACCCAACCCTAAATGACAAGTATTAAAGTCAAACGATAGTTGAAAAATATTGGAGTTGATCGGTATAGAAATGGGGCAAAAATAAATTCAATCGGATGGATTTATGATAGATCAAGATTGACCTTTTTTTAAACTATTGTGGAGTAAATTTGAAGCATTCTTAGGCTGAAACATAAGGACATAAGAATTAGTCATAGTTACAGATACTTAAAGTAAATCGATCTAACTTATATGTTGATATATTTAGGTATAACATGTTATTAAGTGGATATGAAATTTCTATCAAAATTGGACAAATTTTTCTTAAGCCATTTAATTATTTTGGACAAGAAATAATACATGTATATGTGAATGAACCTTAAGTGGCAGTTGTCACATACATGAAGAATTATTATTATTTTGGAATAAGAATGCATGAAAACCATATGATGTCATGTTTATGAAGGAGTAGATGTGAGGGACATAAAATTCATTACATATGAGACCAATGTATGGTGTGGACATGTCATTTTGGTGAGACAAAAATCAAAACAACTAGTTATATGTGGGAGATAAGAATTGCCATGGATGATACAACAAGTTAGTGGCTTAATTAAACAAAGATGGTGAGAATTAAAATAGTGGACAGCTGTTGGAAGTAAACATTGGAACATGTGGACAACCCTATTCAACATGTAGCATGTGCAAAGATGATGGAGGAGTTTCTCCACCTTCATTCCACCGAAGTTTCATCTATCCTTTGGACTAGAGTTGATGTTATTAAATTGCAGCTGCTCCCTTTATGTATAGATCTCCAAGTTGTTGCCTTTAGGAAATAATTTCTGCATGTTGTTTAAGCCTCCAACCGTTGACAACACCTCCATCAACGCTAACTACATATAAGGAAAAGTTGGGCAACACGTTACCATCTGATTTTAGGTATGTTAAACCACTCTTTTCCATCCTCTTTAGCTAGTCACGTGAATGCTTAAGCTAGAAACATGAATTTCCTTATTAATTTCGTGAATGTTTGAGCATGATTTAAAGAAAGTGGTAAGTTTTCCTAACTATGTTTAATGAAATTCTATATTAGGATTCTCAGTTTCCTTGAATAGTCATAGTGTTTTGGCCATAGCTTAGTCTACAAAACTCCAAATTGGGTGATTCCAACTGTAAATGAAACTTAAGACATAGTAATAAAAATATCTAGAAGATACATATGCCTAATTCTAGCTGAATGATATTAAAAATTGAGATTGATTATGATAATGTCCTTGTGTTGAAGCATCTTGTGATTTTTGCTACATGTTTCATAATTTAGAATTGAAATGGCACGATTTTTGATGATATGAAAACTAGAAACATAGGGAAACAAATATATAGAAGACTTGAAAACTAAATTTGAACATTTGATATGTGAAAATTAAGGAACAAGTGGAGGCATGGTTAAATGAAGAGAAAAACAACATGGTAAATGGAGAGGAAAACAACTAGTATATCCATATCTTATGTATGTTATTCAATGGGTATTAATTGGAAGCATTGAGATGTTATATATGTGGCTTAATGGTTGTTCAATGGCAGCATGTATGTTGTACATGGTCCAATGGTTCAATGAAAGGAAAAAAGTAGGTATATACTATGTACGTTATTTAAATGGAAAGAAGACAACATGTATAAATATTGGAAGTTGTTCAATGGTTAAAAGAAAATAAAATTTTAATCTTACGAAATGCTAAGATTTTGGCTAAACCCTTTCTCACAAAATTTGTAAAACAAGGTGGTAAGTTATGGATGTACTTGGTAGGTTTTAGAAACCCTTCAGGGGTCTTCTTTATAGCTAAGTAAGACAATAAAGGTTTTTCATCACCATAGACTCAAGACTAATAAAGGAAAAGCACTGAACATATGAGGGTCATTTACGATAAATGACAAACAGTGAGTGTGTATTTAAATTGATTTGTTAAGTTGGTTTTCACTTTACTATGAAAAGTATGTTTATGAATAACTCCATTTGTGCTACTACTTGAATTTAAAAGTTAATCTTCATGAGATTTACATATGCTTTGGTTTAGCATTAAATTGAGTTTTGAATGCACTTAGAAACTAATGAGATGTACACATGCTTTGAATTGGCATTGAATTTAAGTTTGCATATGCTTTAAATTAGCACATAAATGGATTTTGAATATGTTTTGAGTTGGTATTGAAATGAGTCGCACTTATGTATTAATAGTTATTTAGCCTATCGTACACCATTAGGTCTTTAGACATATGATTATATCGATCAGAGTACATCCTAATGTGCATGGTGGTGATTGGGGGGCGTCTGTTACTAACATGGGTGGTGTCGTGTCCGTCAATATGTCCTGTGAGTCGCCCTCTGAACGTGTTGAGTATATATAGTGCTATCATTGTTACGGGTAAGCGATCCAGAACTAGCTGCGTAATCACTGCTAGCATCATTATGGGTAAGCGATGTAGAACTAACTTCATAACAATCGATATCTAGAGGTTAACCAAGCACAGGTAAGCGATGCAGAACTAGCTCCGTGACCTTACACCTAAGGGTACCATATGGCAAGGAATTAGTGATAGGCTATGTTATAAAAAAGAAAGTTCATGAAAGTGTTGATTTCCATCATTGTATACTTTACAAGAAAAGTGGAACTTGATCTTAGAAAAATTTTTACGTTTTTTTTACATATGCATTAATCTTATTAAAAGAAAAGAATGTGTTTTGTAAGAACATTAATTATTACTTGAAAAGAAAAAAAATTCTTTTCTTTTATGGAGGTTAATATTTCTATAAATGTTTTTATTTGAAACGAATAATACCCACTGAGCTCATTTAGCTCACGTTTATTCTTTTTTTAAAATAAAACCTCCCAGGTGCATGCTCAAGGGCTTCAGTAGCGAGGACTCCACCTCGCAACTAGTCAACTTCGTCAAATGCTGCTATGTAGGCATTTTTATTTTACCTTGAACATATTTTTTAGAACTATTATGCTGGAACCCCTCCCCGGGCGGGTCACGGGCCCGACGTCCTACGTGACATCTGGGCGCGTTCCCACGAGGGAGGGATTCCCCACCAGTGATACTTAAAACGAACAAATTCGTTTAACCTACCTCCGAACAAAATCCGAGGTAGGTCATAGGAAAATTCAATGAAATGTTGATCCCGGGAAAATTGCGTGGTGGGATCGTAAAATAAGCATAGAC
>JAOQMS010000008.1:19679421-19712589 GCA_027563885.1 Erythroxylum longipes
GGGGGGGGTTCTACAGAATATCAGCGTGTGTTCCCCTTTGCACGCGGAACTTTGGGGGGTCCTCTCTGGTACCCAGCTGGTGTGGAACCTCGGCTATCGGCGAGTGGTACTCGAATCGAATTCCTTTCAGGTTATTAATATTCTCTCATCCTCTGAATTGCCTTGTTTTGCAGGTCCTCCATTGGCTATGGACATCCGCGAGCTCTAGAGGAGGGATTGGAGTATCACGATTCAGCATGTTTATCGAGAGGGGAATCGGTGTGCGGATATGATGGCTTCCTTAGCATTGGCTTCTAGCCCAGGCACTCATCTTCTCTAAGATCTCCCATGGCAATGTTCAAATATTTTCTTACAGGACAAACAGCGGGCCTTCCTCACGAGGCAGCTGCGATAGTCTGACTTAGTTTGTTTTTTCCCTTGTAATAAAAAAAAGATAAAAGTCAAATTTTTACTACCGGTTAAAGCCTTTTGTATATGCCAGTCGTACATCATGATTGTGTTCATTCAATTAGTTTATAGTTATGTATACATAAGCATCAGGATGGCTTTAAATGAAAGATGATGGCTTTATATAATCTTGATTTACGTGTTTCTTTGCCTTGCATATATATGTATATAAATAATAAATTGTTTATTTAAGATGCCTTTCCGTGTGTGGCTTTATAAAGAGAAAAAAGATAACTTTATACAATCTTAATTTCCGTGTATGTATTGAGTATTGTGGATTGGAATTATTTACAAGCCATATGTTACTTAGGCATTATGTAATTACCGATAATTTTGTTTTATTTTACCAATTTCTATGTATATACATATTAAGTTTATCTACATGAAGCATTACGTCTGAGAGCTATTATTATTATTATTATTATTTTAAGATGATATAAGTGAGCATGTACATTGTTAATTACATTGTGATTTATTTAAGCATATGCATAATTTTAATATTCATATCTATGAAGTTTATTAGTTACCGAAGTGACCAAACTTTAATGTTTAATGAATATTAATTTATGAAATATTTAGATTCAATTACTCATGATTTATGGATGCTTATTAAGAAAAATGATATAATGAATTCATGAGTTTTTGAAGTTCACTAATTATAAAATATTTTATGATTACCCAAAGGTTAATTAATTAATTTTATAATTTGTGGACATAATGTGTTAATTTATATGCTTAGAATGAATGTGTTTAGTATATCCAAAGATAGCTAGCATGTTTATTTAAGGTATATTTGATTAACAATTAACTCATATAAAATTAGCATCATTATTGTAATTAGGGTATGTCTTAAAATTGCCCAAAGGAGACTTAGATATACAATAAATATTTTATGTGGAATAATGTTTTGAATCTGATTTAAGTGTTAAGTTTTATGACTTAAAGAATTAATGTGTGAGCATTCTATTATATTTTGCAGTTTCTGTTCCTATTTACTTTGATTCAGTTGCTTCATCTGTTCCATCCTTTAATGGATTAAATTACTTTAACTGGTGTGAACAAGTCCAATTTCACCTTGGTGTATTAGGTCTTGATTTGGCACTCCAATTTGCGAAACCAACTACTATTACTGATGCAAGCACAGCTGATGAGAAATCTTTCTATAAAGCTTGGGAAAGATCAAACAGATTGAACTTAATGTTTATGCGAATGACTGTTGCTAACAATTAAGACAACTCTTCCCAACGCTGAAGTTGCTAAAGAATTTATGAAAATTTTGCATTCCCAAACTACTGATAATTCACTTGTAGGGACATTAATGGCTAAGTTGACCACTATGAAGTTTGATGGTTTGCGAGGCATGCATGAACATGTCATTGAAATGACAAATATAGCAGTAAGAGTTAAGACATTGGGAATAAATGTTGATGAATTTTTCCTAGCATAGTTCATTCTGAATTCTTTGCCTCCTAAGCAGCATGGGACATTCCAAATGAATTATAACACTATAAAGGATAAGTGGAATGTGAATAAATTGGCCAGTATGCTTGTTTAAGAGGAGACAAGGCTTAAGAATCAAGGGACTCATACCATTAATTTGGTAAGTCATCAAGGAGCTAGAAAGAAGCCCAAAAGGAATTATGGCAAGGATAAAGGCAAGCAAGAACCACTTAAAGTTAATGAACCCTCTAGTCAAATTCATAAGAATGAACATAAAGGTGATAGATGCCATTTTTTGTAAGAAACTTGGGCATTGTCAGAAAGATTGCCTAAAACATAAAGGCTGGTTCGAAAAGAAAGGTAAGCGTAGTGCTTTAGTATGCTTCAAATCTAGTTTGGCTGAAGTTCCTTATAATACTTGGTGGGTTGATTCTGGTTGTACCACTCATATTTCGAATACCTTGAAAGAATTCCTTACAACCCAAATGAAAAGTTTGTTTTGATGGGGAACCGTGTCAAAGCTCCAGTTGAAGTGATAGGAACTTATCGTTTGATTTTAGATACTGGACATCATTTAGATTTATTTCAAACACTTTATGTACTTTCTATTTCCCGTAATTTAGTTTCCTTATCTAAACTTGATTTTGTTGGTTATACTTTTAAATTTGGGAATGGATGTTTTAGCTTGTTTAAACACAATTGCCCTATTAGTTCTGGTATTCTTTACGATGGTCTATATAAGTTGAATCTTAATAACTTTTTTCCTGAAACCCTACTAACCTTGCATCATAATGTTGGTACTAAACGTGTTTTAATTAATGAAAGTTCAGCTTTCTTATGACATAAACGTTTAGGTCATATTTTCAAAGAAAGACTACAAAGACCGGTAAAGAATGAAAAATTACTAGATTTGGACTTTACTGATTTTGGTGTGTGTGTGGATTACATTAAGGGAAAGCAAACCAAACACACAAAGAAAGGAGCCATAAGAAGCACACAACTTCCTGAAATTATATACACTGATATGTGTGGAACTTTCGATGTTCTATCTTTTAGTGGAGAAAAGTATTTCATCACATTTATTGATGACTTTTCATGTTATGGATATGTCTATTTATTGCATGAGAAGACTCAAGCAATAAATTCGTTAGAGGTGTTTGCTCATGAGGTAGAAAGGCAATTAGATAGAAAGGTGAAAATTGTCAGATCTAACCGGAGTGGTGAATTTTATGGCAAATATAATGAGTCAGGACAATCTCCAGGTCCATTTGCCAAATTTCTTGAAAAGCACAGTATATGTGCTCAATACACAATGCCAGGAACACCACAACAAAATGGTGTGCCAGAAAGGCGTAATCGTACATTAATGGATATGATTAGGAGTATGTTAAGTAATTCGTCTTTATCCTTATCATTGTGGATGCATGCATTGAGGTTTACTATTTAGTTGTTAAATAGGATTCCTAGTAAAGCAGTTCCAAAGACTCCTTTTGAACTGTAGACTGGAAGGAAACCTAGCACCTACATGTTTGGGGTTGCCAAGAAGAAGTAAGAATTTGTAATCCACATGAAAAAAAATTGGATATAAGAACAATTAGTGGATTTTTTATTAGTTATCTAGAAAAATCTAAAGGGTATAGATTTTATTGTCCTAATCATACAACAAGAATTGTTGAAAGTGGAAATGCTAGGTTCATTGAGAATGGTGAAACCAGTGGGAGTGTTGAAAGACCATAAAATATAGTTATTGAAGAAATAAAAGTTCAAGTTCCCTAGTTGACTTCTTCAATACATGTTACTCCTATAGTTGCAGAATGGTTTGACAATTTACAGGAGCAGCAAATAAATGATCTAACACTTCTTAAAGAGCTTGTGGTTAATGAACCTATAATACATGTTCCAATTGTAGAACAACCACAAGAAATAACATTAAGAAGGTATCAAACACCTAGAAAACCAACTGTTTCTAATGATTTTGTGGTATATCTACAAGGGTTAGAGTTTGACATAGAAAATAAGGATGATCCAGTTTCGTTTTCACAAGTCGTTGAAAGTACTAATTCTACTAAACAGATTGATGCTATGAAAGAAGAGTTAAATTCTATGGAGCATAATGAAGTTTGGGATTTAGTCAAATTGCTTGAAGGTTGTAAGAGAGTTAGATGTAAGTGAGTTTTTTAGACCAAACGTGAATTTTATGCCAATATTGAAAGACATAAAGCTAGACTTATTACCAAAGGTTATATTCAAAAAGATGGCATTGATTATAAGGAGACTTTTTCACCTGTTTAAAAGAAAGACTCCTTTAGAATTATTATGGTACTAGTGGCTCATTATGATTTAGAGTTGCATCAAACGGATATGAAAACAACCTTTCTTAATGGTAATTTAGAGGAAGACGTGTATATAGATCAACCTAAAGGCTTTTCAATTAAAGGAAAGGAAGACATGGTGTGTAAACTTAAGAAGTCAATATATGGACTTAAGTAAGCCTCCCAACAATGGTATCTTAATCAAATGACAAATATTCCTTATGCATCAATTGCTGGAAGCCTAATGTATGCTCAAACTTACACCAAACCAGACATTAGCTTTGCTGTCAGTATGTTGGGTAGGTATCAAAGTAATCCTGGATTGGATCATCAAAAAGCTGCAAAGAAATTTTTGAGATATCTACAAGGTACTCAATATCATATGCTCACTTATAAGAGATTCACTCGTCTAGAAGTGATTGGATATTCAGATTCAGATTTTTTCTGTTGCATTGATACCAAAAAGTTCACTTTTGGCTACCTTTTCTTATTCACTGGAAGGGCTATTTCTTGAAAAAGTACGAAACAGTCTATCATTATTGCGTCCAATATGAAAGCTGAATTTGTAGCTTGTTTTAAAGCTACAATTCAAGGTTTATGGTTGCAGAACTTTGTTGCGGGACTTGGAGTTGTTGACAGTATTGCCAGGCCGCTGAAATTTTATTGTGATAATTCTGCAACAGCTTTCTTTTCAAAGAACGACAAGTATTATAAAGGTGCTAAATATATGGAATTAAAATACTTGTTTGTTAAAGAAGAAGTTCATAAACAAATAGTGTCAATTCAACATATTAGCACAACTTCTATGATTGCAGATCCTTTGACGAAAGGATTGGCACCAAAAGTCTTTAAAGAACATGTTAAAAGAATGAGTATTATGAGATACCATTATTGAGATTTATGATGTTTGTATTTTAACACTGTGAGCTCATTTATGTTTTTGTTTATGTTAATCCTATTTGTAGTATACATTTATGAATAACTTATGTTCATAGGATTTGTCTTTAACTAAGACATTATCGTTGGACCATTAACGTGTTTCTTATTTATGGATCATATTGATAAAGCGCTAATATTATAGTACGTGGAAGGAATTATGTCGTTTGTTAAGATAGGAAACTGCTACAACTCTTATTAGTGCCTTTATTTGATTATAATTTATGATATAATCAACATTAAAGAATTTAGCAAAAGTTATGCGCAAGATGTTTATTTATTATTAAACCATGATATAACATTTTCCAATTAATCAGCCAGGTGGGAGAATGTAAAACTATATATATTGTAATATGTGTCTCATTAAATAATTATGGTTTTAATAATATGAAATGCTAACTTATGATTAGTCAATTTGATGAAGGAAGATAATGTTGATTAATTAAGATAATATTTTATTTTAAACATAATATTTAATGGTAACGGTTCGAAGATATCTTTATTTAATTTGAAACTGGTCCTCTCTCTCGCCCATATACTACTCTGTTTATTTTCACCATGAAAAAAACAGAATTATTGAGGGAAAGAGAAGAGAAACAAGTTTCTTCACGTTCAATCTTTTGGAAGGTTTTGTCTCAATCAAACTTACACTTATGGATCAAGATATGTACTTTATATTTTATATTTTCATGTAAACATAAAATTTTCAAATCTGGGCTAAAGAATTGTTGTGATTATGTTTATGCAATAAATTATGCTTACAATACTATAAATAACATATTTAACAACAAAATATTTGAGTGCAGTTAAAAATCAATATAGGCATTTAGCTTGTTTTGTCCATAGTTGTATGTATTTCAAGACCAATTTTGTTAGGTGTGCAATAAACTTAAGTTTATATTTGAAATAGAACTTTGATCAAGAAAGCAAATAATAACTTGAGTTTATAGTTGGGTTAAATAGTTTCAAAAAATTATGATTTGTAGCAAACAGTTTGATTAAATTTACAATTGTTGTTTTATATTAAAACTCATTAATTTAGCTAAGATTATAATGGTTGTAGATGAGTTTTAAAAGTGTCTCACTTTTCGAAGCATGTGAAATGGTGGAGCTGGTTATACTAACTAATTAATATGCTCATGTTTTATTGTGTACATTAATCATTGTGGTTGACAAGATACTATCTAGACATGCTATTATTGAGTGGAAGAAAGAAGATTACCCATGAAGACAATGAATTTAAGCTATAATAGAAAATAGATTCGTTAGTATTGATCAGGTTAAAAAATAATAAAATATAATACAAGTAATATTAAGTCTTCCATGATTAGTTCGATGACGAGGCATTGTTAATAATTAGCAGGATCGAGTATAAATCCCCTTAACAAAAATAAGATCAACCTCAAGCCAAAGATGCCAAGTTTATCGTATTTCAATTGTATCACTGGGACAGGATGCTGCCAAATCAAATGCTATCAATCCAACACTAGTCTGTAATTAGAATATGCTGTTGTTAGAAGATTTCAATGAGCTTTTCCCTTTCTTTTCCATATTTTATAATAGCAGTTGACAGTCCATTAAAAACCTGTCCACACTTGAGACAAAAGCTTTTAGAAACCAAGAGTAGTTCAATCACACAAAACTAAGCTCTGTGGAATTTTTATGACTTTTGTTATCTAAGACCGTACAATTTTTTCAAAGTTTTTAATCTCGTCGACGTGTATGCCAGCAACGTATTATTTAAAGATTTCAAAGGACTAATATTAGCACATTATTCCCAGAAAATTTGGATTCCGTTATACATAACATCTGGATGCAAGCCAACGACAATATTATTCCAGACTTGTCTCTTCTCCAACTTACAAAATTCCAATTTGGAAGAAGTAGTGATCATCCAACTAAAATGATAGTATGTATCCTGTTAAAGCTCTTAAATAATCCACAGTTGAAAAAAGCCACGCGCAAAGTATCGGAACGAACCGATTGAAAGCCAACAATCGAGCGACCCATGTTGTTAAACAATAAATTAGTGATTCCTTCTGTCTTCAATTAAGACAAATATTTAAACATCTCAAATAATTGTTAAACATTGCACTTAGGCTTAAAGGATAGGAAGGAGAGGCTGCATGAGGCTGGGAATCCGTTTCTTCTTCTTTTCTTTTCTTTTCTTTTTTTAGTACCAAACTGAGTTTGGAGTTAATAGAGTAGTTTGCTCAGGCTTTTACAAATTGATTGACCTTTTTTTAACCCTGTAAATAAAACCACCCCATGTCAAGGAGATTAAGTTGCAGTAGAAGACAACAAGGTCTGGTGGGATATTTCATTTGGCCTATGGACTAAATCTAAAAGACAAGTACCAGATCAAGACAAAAGGTGAGAATATACTGGACTCTAGTTGTACATGGCAAACAAAATTTGATTTCGTCATAGGAGGCGAATGAGTGAGTGAGTGAGTGGGCAGAGTCGTGAATTTTGTATGTGAACCATATAATGACAAGGAATATAGAGTCATCAAGATGCCTTATAATCAAGCTCAAATAAACTACAAAAACTCCTTGATCATAAACCACAACCTTTTTTTTTATAAATAGTATCTATGGATGTGCATGTTGGACAAATTGGCAAACTTTTCTGGCGTTGGCAAATGACTGTTCATCGTCAAGTTATAATTTAATAAGTCAATCTTATCTTTCCTTATAAATTGTTTACGTCTTTATCAGCGCTTTAGAAAATTTTAAGCGACAAAAGAGTATCTACATCTTTTTGTATTCGAATTATTACCTTCGCTGTATTATTTATAATTAGCATCAACTTAATTCAAATTGCTCTTCTTTTTAATTAAACATATATATGATAAACATATATAATAGTTAAATTGGATAAACGAATTTAGCGAGAGTGGGACAATGTTTCATTAAATAAAGTTGCATTGAAGCCTTAACTCTTATATGGTGAGATGATTTTGTAGGAGTTTTGTGGTCAACATTTTATTTTTTATCTTTATTTTGTTTATATAAAAAACGGATTTATATATATAGTAGCTATTAGAATATGTTCTTATCATGCATGAGGTCTTGGAGATGTATTATTACTTTATACATTTTAACCTCTACTTAAACATAGGTATACCATATGTGAACTAATAATTTTGACAATTCCCTTGAAATTTATTTATATTTTCATTTGAGAGTATGATTATAATCTTCTTAATCCATGCTATAGTATATTGATAGTATAATAATAAAGGTAATTTCAAAGACTTACAAACTTATTCTTATATCAGTTACATGCTCCCAAGTCAAGTGTATATAAGCACACCTCACAGTACTATTTGGTTTGATATACTATGAAAGCTTATCAAATTTAGATTTAAAATATAGTATATATTGGCTCAGCTCAAGCCAATTACTACCTTATATTAGACAAATATTCATGAACCTTACCTGAGTGCAATCAGGTTTTTTAAGTTGAATCAATCAAGTAATGTGCAATCAGGTTTTACAGTTTCCCAACGTGAATGAATCAATTTCTTTTTTTCTAAAAATACTGAAAATATTTTAAAGGAGAAAACAAATATTTTTTTTTTGGTAAATACAAAACAAATAATTCAACGTAAAGCAAGTGGCACACACCAATGTTTAGTTAAGATCTTCCTTTTAGATATACGACATGGGTTGTTGGTTTCCAGTCAGTAAAACTAGAGCAACTAATATTTCATTATTCAGCAGTAGTTATCATGATCGAATCAGACACGCATATCATATCATACCATATCAAGTAGAGACAATATGTTTAGTTAAGATCTTTTAATTACTAAATGAGAGTCTGATCTAAACAAAAACAAAACTCCTCCCTCCCACCTGGAGTTTTGATCATCAATCAACTAGTCTTTTACCTTGACGTCGGGTTCAACCTAACTCTCCCTTTGTTCCATTTCCAATATTTCACTCATATGTTCAGATCATTATCATATATAGTGTTGAACATATGAGTTTTGAATGCATCAAATTTTGAAAAACTTTCAATATATATACGCACGGTATAGCATTACACCAGAAAACTTCACAGGTAGACATGTAAGTCCTTTTCCTAATGTTTTTTAGCCATCGAATGTTATTGCATGGTTAGATCTTTAAAACTATTTCGGGAGTTGAATGAAGAACCGACTATATGTTGAGTTTTGTCCAAATAATTTCTAATTCAGTTTTAAAGCTTAACATTTCAAATCATAGTTCTTATAATTGTCCCAACACACCCTAAAATCTTATTTTTAGTGGCTGTTGATGTCGTCCAGGGAAGCCTTCGTCGTTTAACATATATCCTATGTAGTGACACTGTAGAGTTAAAGGACGGCGACGCTGGTCTATACTATAGAGCTTGATTTGATACAAGTAAGAGAGAAAACTTCTGAAACGCACAATTGGAGATAATAAAATTCTTGTCAATGGAAAGTCTGTGTAAAATGTTGCAATATCAAGTATTAATTCCTGCGGATAACTTCCTTGCTTTGTTGGATAGCTTACTTGCGTCAATGTAATGTGAAGAGAGACTTCTCAATCTGTATTTTACATTTTTTAAGTAATTGTTTTCCATCACAATTGGCAGAATCTTTCCATTTCCTTGCTCGTTTTATCACAGTATTTAATTTGTGCGATAATAAAGCTCCTAACTATGGCCTCTTTGTTTGGACGGTCCTAAACAAAGAGGCAATTCATTGAAATAGGAACAACATTATCAGAAACAATTATTAAAAACTTAAAAGGTAATTTTCTAAATTTGTTATCTATATTACATTGGTCATAAAATATGAATTACCCGAGATATTAAAAAGGCAGTTCGAATACTATTTGATTGCTAATAGATTATTGTAACACTTATTAAGGTGAAGGATAATCAATTTTTCGTCCATCATACTTGCTTTAATTCTTATTTTGGATCTCTTATATCATATTATTGAATAAACCAATTAGATTCCTCCATTTTATATTATTTTCTTATTTCAATCTTATAACATAGTTTAAATTTTAGTTGAGGCATTTTTTGCTAGAAAATCAAGGTGAGATTTGGTTCTGTGCGCAGTGGGATAATTACAAAAATTTTCGTATTGATTTCTTAAAAGTCAAGATCACTTTAAATTCTCAACCACCGTAATTGCATAAATATTTAGCTTCTAACGGTATCTACAGAATGAGTTAAAGTAACTCTACAACTATAGTAGATAAGGTTAGACGAAGAGTTATAACTTCTTTAGAGCTTAAGTTTATTTATAATAAATTTTAGACATTGCAATAATTTAATTGAAATTAAATTCTGATTTCAATTAAGCTTTAATTAAAATTACAAAGAATTCTAGTTAAATACTAGTTATACCAAGTTTTAATTTCAATTGAACTTTAACTAAAATTATAAATAATTATAATTAAATACTAGTTATGTCTAAATAAGATTCAATATCTCATATTGATCCTTATTTATTAAATATCTCATATTTAATCATAAAGTTTCTCAAACTTTACAATCAAGTTTAATATGATTAAAATATTTTTTTCTCTCTTCAACTCGTTCTTTATGTGTGATCCATTAACTTCTCAATTATGTTAGCAATGATATAAATAAATCATATTTATGATTAGATAAATTAAAGTCATTTAATTTATCTTTAATTCTCTAATTAAACAACTTATATTCATAAATTGAGATTGACATCTAGCAACACATCATGACCACCTAAATATTTAAGAATATCAAAGTAGTTTTGATTAACCTTTCCATGTATGATTTATTCTTGGTCTTATATAAATAACCGGTGTTGGATGGAAAGACTTTTTTGGTTGTCGATGCTACTGGTTAAGAAGAAGCTACACATTTTTCTTATTCGATAAATTCCCGAGAGGTGATATTTTTATTTAAAAAATGCCACATATTCCTATTTAGGAACTTCACTAAAAGCATGTGTATAATTTAATCATTTAATCATATAATATTCCAATTATACATAGAGTATGAAATTAATTTTTAATCTATTTTAAGTCCAACCATGTTAGTTCTCCACTATTAGTAATGTTTTAATTAATAACATTTGTAAACTATTTTAAAAAGTATCATTATACCTTGGCTAAGGATTTTTTGAATCAATACTGATCGAGAGCAACAGAACATTCTTCCTAATTATTTTAAGATTATGAATCCTATATTGATCACTTAACTACCTCCATATAGTTACGTACATCTAATGACTATTGATTGAGCTATCCTTGACTAAAACAGGTTATAAGAAATATCAAAACATAGAAATTCTTAGACAAGATAACTTTGTAGATCTCAAATTAAAGAATCACCTACACAATCATCACAGTGAAAATTTTCATAGATATACAAGTAATGATCCAAATAGATTTCTCATACAGAGTCACTTTAGTAAACTTGTTTTCTAATAAGCATTCAGATGTTTGTTTAAGTATGTCATACTATATGTGATCGACTACTTCTTTTATAAGGAAAAATGTAATGTATGTTAGTGTTTTTACGTTCTATTAATATCCAGTTTCAATAGAACAATGACTAGAAATAATTTAGAGATAATACGTCAATGCACTATGAATCTCATAATTATAATCTCATCATAATTTTACTTGCAATGTATAATTATCCTATAGACTTTATCATATACATTAAAATATATACAGGATAAAGAATGTCTTGAAATCATTTTGTCACTAAACTACAACCAACTGATTGGCTGTAGGGTACAAACTAATAATCTCCCACTTGCACTAAGCCAATCGTTTAAGTATCTCATACCATATCACTATATGACGATCATGCTACTAGTGAGATAATGGTTTTGTGAGAGAATTTTACAAGATTGTCTATAGTGAGGACTTACTTAAATCTTATAACTTTTACCTCAATTATTATCATAGTTAAGAGAAATTGCCTAAATACATAATTAGATCTTTGATAAGACCTTGGCTCGTTTTGCATGCCCAATAGCTCTAATATTCTATAATATATTACTGTCTTAAATAGTGCAAGGAACTAGATTATGTATGTGTGTGTGTGTTTGCGTAGAATTAGAAAAAATGATTATGTACATGTGTGTATGTTAGCATCATGGAACTTTAATGTATACTTTAATGTAAAGGTGTAATTGATAAAATCTAATGCTCTGCGACGAATTTAAAGTCATTTTCGTTTTCAAATTTTCATTGATTTTTCTATACTCCGAATGACATAAGATTAACATTAACATTTGCACAACAAATATAAGAAATGTGGTTAGTGGTTCTGCAAATATTTATTAAAATGGCTTGGTATTTACACGGTAAGAGAGGTTTTATTTGGTGTAAGTCTTAGCTTCAACCGGAATGGCTCCACAGTTCGAAATTCCAATGGGTGTGACGTCTAACAACAAAATCTCGTCTGCGTTTAATATTGTTAACTCACTCAACTTTTACAGCTATGTATGTATATTGTAGTCACCTGCTCTCCTCTGATGCATAACTCCTCCAAACGACCTATCTTTCCACTGGAGGAGATGTACATGCTTGGAAACATGGTCTTCACCTCTCCGTCTATTAATGGACGGTACACTAGTGAGCTTAGTAACAGTCAGGAAATCCACTGAACGGAAATTTCCTTCCATCAAACTCTGAGAACAATTCCTGAACTTGTATAACATTGGGGGTGGGTGGTCAAGAATGGAGGGTGGTGGTGATGTGTTTAGAATTAGTAGTGCACGTATAAGCAGCTCCAACATATGGAGGAACAGTACCATGGAAATTTTTTCAACGTCTTCTCGTGATGAAGACGATGAAGAAGCTCTCAAATGGGCTGCTTTGGAGAAAATGCCTACATACTTGCGAATAAGGAGAGGTATACTTACTGAACAAGAGGGTCAATCCAGAGAGATTGACATACAGAGCCTCGGGTTAATAGAAAGAAGGAACTTGCTTGAGAGGCTTATCAAAATTGCAGAGGAAGATAATGAGAAATTCCTGTTAAAGCTCAGACAACGCATTGAGAGGTATGTATGTGTGTAGCAACTGAAAACATAAACTGAAGTTCTGTTAAAATTCATCATCGGAGTGCTTTTTCAAATTCATGGTACAGAGTTGGACTGGAAATCCCTGCAATTGAAGTCCGTTTCGAGCACCTAAATGTCGAAGCAAAAGCCTATGTTGGAAGCAGAGCTTTACCTACGATCTTCAACTACTCTATCAACATGTTGGAGGTACAACTTTCGATATCTGATTGTGTTGTATGCATTTAATACCTGTACTAACTTAAGATGTTTTCTTAGGGGTTCTTGAATGATCTTCACATACTTCCAAGTCGAAAGGAAGCATTTCCGGTTCTTGAAGATGTTAGTGGAATCATCAAGCCCAAAAGGCGGGTAGAAGTATCATGTTAATTCTCTGGCCATATCAAAATTTACCAAGGGCTCGTTCCTTATTGAATTAAGACAATTTTGCAGAATGACTCTACTTCTAGGTCCTCCAAGCTCAGGAAAGACCACCTTACTACTGGCTCTAGCTGGAAAACTGAGCAAAGATGTGAAAGTAAGGAGAAAGTATGTTTAGGTTTCTCCAAAAATTGGCTTGCATTATGATCTGCTGATGATAAATTGTGAAATTCAGTTCTCGGGAAGCGTTACGTATAATGGGCATTCTATGGATGAATTTGTGGCACAGAGATCCTCAGCTTATATTAGCCAACATGATCTCCACATAGGAGAATTGACTGTGAGAGAGACTCTGGCTTTTTCTGCAAGATGCCAAGGGATTGGGACCAGCTACGGTTAGTGACATTCGATTTGTTGAATACTTACAGTAATTGGATTTGGAATGAATTTGACGAATTGCATTGCATAATGTACAATGCCAGATATGTTGGCAGAGCTAGCAAGAAGGGAGAAGGCAGCAAATATAAAGCCAGATCCAGATATCGACATCTACATGAAGGTGCCTCAGAAACATTTCAGTCTTTTTAACTTCGTTACAAAACATTTGTGTTGTACTCAAACGATTGCATTCGATTTCTACAGGCTGCAGCCCTTGAGGGGCAGGAGAGCAGTGTAGTTACAGATTATATTCTCAAGGTACCATTTCAAAGTCCTTCCAGTTGTTGGTAACTGCACAAGTGTGAACTAATTTTTTTTCATTAGATCTTGGGACTTGAAGTATGTGCTGATACCTTGGTAGGAGATGAAATGATTCGCGGAATCTCGGGTGGACAAAAGAAGCGAGTTACAACAGGTAACCAAGAAGTTGATGTATTTGATACTTTTATTCAAAGACTTCGAGTAATAGTTATCTTTGGTTAATGATATACAGGGGAGATGTTGGTTGGTCCAGTACGAGCACTTTTCATGGATGAGATATCAACTGGCTTGGATAGTTCAACAACATTCCAAATAGTGAACTCACTACGCCAAACCATTCACATTCTCAATGGAACTGCTGTGATCTCTCTTCTGCAGCCTGCACCTGAAACTTTCCAACTGTTTGATGATCTAATCCTTCTGTCGGATGGAAAAGTTGTGTATCAAGGTCCACGAGAAAATGTGCAAGATTTCTTTGAGTACATGGGCTTCAAATGCCCTGAGAGAAAAGGAGTGGCTGACTTCTTACAAGAAGTAATTCATTTCAATCCTCGTTAATTTCTTAACTGTCTGAGCCTGACCAGCACTGAAGATAACAAATATATCTGTGTTGCTGGGAATGCAACAGGTGACATCAAGGAAAGATCAAGAACAGTATTGGGCTCGTAAAGAGGAGCCTTATAGCTATGTTTCGGTGAAGGAATTTGCTGAATCATTTCAGTCATTTGACATAGGTCGAAAACTAGGAGATGAGCTTGCCATACCATTTGACAAATCCAAAGGACACCCTGCTGCTCTAACAACCAAAAAGTATGGTGTCAGCCAAAAGGAACTCCTCAAGGCTTGCATTGCAAGAGAATATATACTGATGAAGAGGAACTCATTTGTTTACATCTTTAAGATGAGCCAAGTGCGTTTTCTTTCTCTTTCTTTACCATTTTTCTGTAACACGCAAGGATGAACTTCAGGCTATTATTTTTTATGTATTCTTTCTCCCAGAGTTAGTTTGTAATTGCCAAAGAGGCATATAAGATCAGAGGTTAATATAATGCTCTCATTTTGTTTGGTCCATTTTCAGCTTATTATTCTCGCTTTTGTAACCGCAACCCTATTTCTGAGAACGAATATGCATCATGACACGGTGAAAGATGGTGGGATATACCTAGGTGCTCTTTTCTTCACAGTTATTGTCAATATGTTCAATGGTTTCTCAGAGCTTGCTATGTCTGTTATGAAGCTTCCTGTCTTCTACAAGCAGAGAGATTTTCTCTTCTATCCTTCGTGGGCATATGCTTTACCCACATGGATTCTCAAAATTCCAATCACTCTTTTAGAAACTGCTATATGGGTGATCATCACTTACTATGTTGTAGGCTTTGAATCAAATGTCGGCAGGTACGTGGATCATTTTATGATGACTGATGGATTGCAGGTTCCAAAATGTGATTAAGTTCATGATGGCACTGGCAGGTTCTTCAAACACTACTTGATACTCGCATGTACTAGCCAGATGGCATCAGGACTGTTCCGCATGATTGCTGCATTAGGAAGGAACATTATTGTCGCTAATACGCTAGGGTCATTTGCGTTACTTACAGTACTAATTCTGGGAGGATTCGTCATATCAAGAGGTCAAGTTTATTCTTATGCAAAAGGAGAAATGGCTTTTTCAACTTGCTGACTAACAGCTATTTTGTTACTTTACCCTGATTCTCAAACCCTACTATCTCTTGTATCAGAGAACGTGAAGAAATGGTGGTTATGGGCTTATTGGATCTCACCAATGATGTATGTGCAAAATGGTATCTCTGTCAACGAATTTCTTGGAAATAGCTGGAGACATGTAAGTTCAATTATCTTGCTTTTGCATCTAAAACTAAAAGACCAGTGAAAAAAGGGAGGTTAGTTTGTGAATTATGGAGAAATATTTAATCTTGCAGGTTCCTCCTAATTCCACAGAGCCAATAGGAGTCACTATCTTGAAATCTAGAGGACTCTTTCCCCATGCTTATTGGTATTGGCTTGCAGTAGGAACTTTGATTGGATATATGTTCCTATCCAATTTTCTCTTCATTTTGGCCCTAAAACATCTTGATCGTAAGTACCCCAGCTTAGAGATTTCAGGTTTCGACTTTGTAACCAACTTATTACTGATCATTGAACTGACTGTAGCTTTTGGAAAGCCGCAAGCCATGTTATCTAAAGAGGCCTTGGCTGAAAAAAGTGCTAATAGAACTCAAGAGCCTATTGAGCTAACGACAAGGGGAAACAAAAATTTTGGTGGGTGAAACATTAGAATTCGATCTTTAGTGTAGCTTTATCTGCATTAGTGATTCAAGCTATAAGTTACGGTATTATAAAATCAATGCAGGGAGAAGAAATGAAATACAGAGAAGTGTCTCATCTAGAAATCAATCGCTAAGGGTGGGCAGCATTGGCGAGAACACACAGAAAAGGAACAGAGGGATGGTCCTCCCATTTCATCCGCTTTCTATGACCTTTGATGATATAAAATATGCTGTAGACATGCCACAGGTACTCGAGTTTTATATTGATTGATATGCAAAAAACCTGATACCTGATGCCTGATTTGTTCTCTTTTATGCCTTACACCTTCCTAGCACGAATGAAATTTTTGAATCTCAAGAAGGTGGTCATAGTATGAAATTCTAATGTTTGAGTCAATAAATTGATGTTACTGGTACTGTTATTCCTATGTGACCAAAAGATTATGGGTTTGAGTCACTGAAACAGTTTTTTTCGTAGAAATGCAAAGGAAAGACTGTATACAATTGATGTTCTTCTCCTAACTCTTGCAAAACGGGAGAGCCTTGTACAATAGGATTGTTGTTGTTGTGTCAATAAATTAATGTGCTTGCTTTTGGAATATCATATCATATCTGCAGGAAATGAGAGCTCAGGGTGTCTTTGAGGATCGTCTAGAACTTCTGAAGGGTGTGAGTGGTGCTTTTAGGCCAGGAGTCCTAACTGCTCTCATGGGTGTAAGTGGCGCTGGCAAAACTACTTTGATGGATGTATTGGCCGGAAGAAAAACTGGTGGTTATATTGATGGAAACATCTTAATATCTGGGTATCCAAAGAAGCAAGAAACTTTTGCTCGTGTTGCTGGATATTGTGAACAAACTGATATCCACTCCCCTCATGTTACAGTCTATGAGTCATTGCTTTTTTCTGCGTGGCTAAGACTGCCTCCTGAGGTTAATTCTGATGCAAGGGAGGTACACTTACTCTCTTTATCTCTGTCTCTTCTTTTGCTTTATCTTGTAATACAAAACCACATACACAACATTAGTGTTCGATGCATCACGATCAGGTAGCTAAAGGATGAATTAAATGGATTCATGGCAGATGTTCATTGAGGAAGTGATGGAGCTTGTTGAGCTGACTACGTTAAGAGATGCGCTTGTTGGATTGCCTGGAGTGAATGGACTCTCAATTGAGCAGCGCAAGAGGCTGACAATTGCAGTTGAGCTGGTGGCCAACCCATCCATAATTTTCATGGATGAACCAACCTCTGGCCTTGATGCCAGGGCAGCAGCCATAGTCATGAGAACAGTACGGAACACGGTGGACACAGGAAGAACTGTGGTTTGCACAATACACCAGCCAAGCATTGACATATTTGATGCATTTGATGAGGTGAGAATAGCTTTCTTTACGTAGGATGGCCGACCTAATCATGTTTTAACACTATAAACCACTGTTCTGATTTCCTAAATTCTGCCTTTCGCATCATAGTTACTTTTGCTGAAAAGGGGAGGTCAAGAAATTTATATTGGTCCGACAGGGCGCTACGGTTGCCATTTGATCAATTATTTTGAGGTGAGGCAAAGGATGCACGGTATTTAGGTTTCTCCAATTTTTCACTCTCTGGTACTTATCTGGCTAACTCTGAGACGTTAAACTATCAAGGGAATTGAGGGAGTCCCTAAAATTAAGAACGGTTACAACCCTGCTACATGGATGTTGGAGATTACTTCACCAGGTCAAGAGGAAGCTATTGGGGTTGACTTCTGCAGTATATTCAAGAACTCAGAACTGTACAGGTACATCACCTTAATATTAGAAGAGAAGAAAAAGGTTTCATGGATGGTATAGTTAGATTTCGATATGAGGCCGGTAATGAAATTGTGTTACTAGGAAGAGGAAATTCCCAATCTTAAGAAGTTTGGCAACATAGCTGATAGTATTGTGAACTATTACAGGAGAAATAAAGAGTTGATCAAGCAGCTAAGCGTACCCCCACCAGGTTCAGAAGATCTATACTTCCCAACTCAATATTCGCAGTCCTTCTCAACCCAATGTAGGGCTTGCCTGTGGAAACAGCACTGGTCTTATTGGCGAAACCCGCCTTACACTGCAGTGAGATTATTATTCTCGACATTCATAGGATTGATGTTTGGAACAATATTCTGGGACTTAGGCAGCAAAAAGTAAGGACAGTTGATAAGATCGAAACATGCCATACCATCTTTGTCTTACTCTTTTATAAAAATTGCAGGAGAAGTTCTCAAGATATCTTCAATGCAATGGGTTCTATGTATGCCGCTGTTCTTTTCCTAGGATTTCAGAATTGCTCAGCAGTGCAGCCGGTTGTAGCTATTGAGAGGACGGTCTTCTACAGAGAAAGAGCAGCTGGAATGTACTCAGCACTTCCATATGCGTTTGGACAGGTATGTCAATAGCTGCAGACTGCTCCGTAATAATAAATCCGAACAACTAAAAAGGATTCAACACCTTACTTTCTCCCTGTAGGTGATGATTGAACTGCCATACTTACTAGTGCAAACTCTGGTGTATGGAATCATAGTTTACGCCATGATTGGCTTCGAGTGGGCAGCTGCAAAGTTCTTTTGGTACATCTTCTTCATGTTCTTCAGCCTCTTGTTCTTCACCATGTATGGTATGATGTCCGTGGCTTTGACACCCAACCATAACGTTGCTGCTATAGTTGCAACTGCATTTTTTATGACTTGGAACCTTTTCTCAGGATTCGTGGTTCCTCGTCTGGTAAAACTCTCGTTAACCTTTGTTTTCTCTTTTTTTTTTTTCCCCTCAAAATTATCAAGTTGGCCAAAATGGCAGTAAGCTTACTTGGATTTTAATGAGACAGAGCATTCCTGTGTGGTGGAGATGGTACTACTGGGTCTGTCCGATGGCTTGGACACTGTATGGATTAGTTACTTCACAGTTTGGAGACGTAACAAAAACACTGGAAGGTGGTGAAACAGTTGAAGAATACTTGAGAAACTATTTCGGGTTTCGACATGATTTTCTTGCAGTTGTTGCAGGAGTGCATGTTGGAATGTGTGTGCTATTCGGTTTCATCTTTGCCTACTCAATCAAGGCTTTCAACTTCCAGAAAAGATGAAAAACATTGTACCTCCATCTGGTTGAAAGAAGGTTATCTCATGTCATGCGTTAGTTACAAAAAGACTGATTATATAGGTTACAGCATATTATTAATTAAATATTAAATAAATTACGTAGAATAGATACATACGTTTTCTAAATCTTCAATGCATCAAAAGCGTTACTGAATGAAATATTTGATGATTTCTTTTCTGCTCTCCTTTATTTACTGCCCCCATCGTTCTTTTTGTATAGCATTCGAGCAAAATAATATTAAGTCAATGATAAGTTTAGTTATCAACCAGTATATATATGGTAAAGTGTTAACGTTTAGGCGTTACCATTGGTGATAGGGATATTATAATAACGAGGAGATTGGCAAATGAAAGATAAAGTAATTACAGCTGTTACGTTATGTCAATTTATAGTGAGGGTGATTTGCTTCAACAAGCAAGGGATGAAAAGAAACACCGCCCAAAGAAAAATGAGGTGCTGTCTATCAACTTTTTGTCACCCGCAGGATATAACTCAAGTTATCACACAAATTTAACATAATTGTTGGAAAGAATTTCACAATGAAATTTGAAAAGTGACTTTTAAAAGAGCACTACTGTACATGGTCCGAGGCATTTATTAATATGCAGCTGTTGTTACTACAACTCAGGGACCAAAGAATCACGGAAACCAAACCATCATGGACTTCAACAACGTTGTGCTTACAGTTTACTCTTTAAGACTTAATCAAGTCGTACCTGAGAGACAGATCAAGGGACATTCAGAAAGATACAAACATGAGGCCCAAAACATGCTCACTTTGAGCTGCTTTTACGCACACCTTAAATTAAGCATTTCATACTACCAGTGTTGGATGTTAACTCTGTCGGTTTATGGAAAAACAATGGCCCAAACAACACACAGAAAATTTCTAGCAACAAATTATCTCACTAACTTGCCGCCACATATATTACAGTTGCTCTAAACGTCTGAACTAAAACTAAAGAACCTCCAAAGTAGGTAGAAAGGATGAATGGTTAACAGACAAGAAAATGAAAACCATTCCTCATCATATCAATTTACTAAGCTATCCAAGAAACTCTGCAACTCCCTCAAGCCCTCAGCAGAGAAACTTCTTTGCACTCTACCGCGTGGTGCAATCAGGTTTTGGGGAGGCTCAGATTGAAAGCAAACCACTACAACAGCCAAATTATCACCACTTTTTCTCTTTAGAGCTTCCTCCACAAGATCTTTGCTACACATCACTGGATCATTGTGCTCTTGAAGCCTCCGCCTAGCAAAATCCACAGCATTTTGGCTTCGAAACACATCCCATATCCCGTCACAGCCTATTATGAGGAACTCATCTTCCTCTGTTAGTTGTGTAGTCATAAGCTCTGGCTCTGCACTAAGTGGTCCACCATCCCTACCCTTCATTCCTTCCATGTGCCAGTCCCCCAATGAGCGAGCTACATTCAATTGTCCATTGAGGTAGCCATCACAAACATACCCGCCAGATGCCTCAATACGTTTTCTCTCTTTGCTACAAATTGGTTTGTGATCCCTAGACATTTCAATCGCTTTACCACGACGACACAGAACTGCTCGGCAGTCTCCTGCATTTGCCACCAGCAGCAATCTGCCAGCAAACAAAAAAATCAAGAAAAAAGGTACATTAGTAGTGAATATAGCGCAGCATAGTACTTGGACCACTCATGGAACTTTACAAATGGGTAATCTTTCCCCAAAACATGGGCTCGTGCTTTCTACAATTATTTGGTCTTACAAATAACCAATACAATAACCACAACTTTCTTGACATGATCAGCACAGAATGATCATATTCACAAGAAATGTTCCCATAGCTTCTACCGATAAATATGGAACTAAATAGGGAACCATTGAAGTCATTTAAAAGTTCATTATAGGTCGCATAGATGTGACTGGTAAAATAAAGTAGACCAAATGCATAAGAATTAATATAAACAGCTATTAACCAGAATTTCAAGATCATGAAGCTCACCAAACCAAACTTTATAACCCTTTTTCAACACATTATCTTTCTTCCACAACCTAGAAAGATTCTGACGAGATTCAAGGAAATAGAATAGCAAACGAATATTGACTAGAATTTCAGAATTAAATAAGTGCACCTATGATAATTGGGCTAAAAAATGTTACCTCCCAATGACAAGAGCTGCTAAAGCAGTGGTGCCAGAAGCAAGAGTTGCATCCAAAGAGCAAGCCTTAGCAAAAGCAGTATCAGTTTGTAGAAAAGCTGAAGCAACAACAGTTTCAATTTCCTTTGGGAAGTCTTCATCCTCAACAATAAACCTTGGCAAATGGTAGCAAGCAAAGTCAGCAGCATGCTTTCCTCCATGGCCATCAAACACCTGATCATCAATATTTGACGCAAATGTTAAAATGCAAACATTAGAATATTTAGACCGAAAAAGTACTAGCTATTGCCATCTTATAATCCCCAACTAGAGATCTGTGACACAAACATGATTTCAGTAGCAAGTAGGTCTTCAGCAACAAAATATTGTTACTGCAATACATAAAATCCGCGAGATATCCATTGCTAACAGCATCATACACAAAATTCAAAAAGCATACACCAGACCTTTCCCTTATAAGATCCTAAAGAACGTATGCTTGCTGCCACAATAAAAAGAGACAAGAAAAAAATCATATACCTTCTAAAGAAGGAGACAGCACAGGTAGCTATCTAAGGATATTAAGATCACTAGAGATGCAGCTTTGCAAACCACAACTAGCAATGTTTATAGACACTTAATCTTCAATGCCACCATCAATGAAAAAAAATAACTAAGACAAATTGATTTGGCAATTAATAGTTTCTAATTAATAAAAGAACAAGAATTTGACGAGCATACAAACAACTGGTAGATTAGATAAATGTGATTTTTAACGAAAAATGTGTAGGGAGAAGGAAGAGGAATACCCCATAAAAGGCATTGGGACCATCAATAACCGTATTGTTGATGCCATAGTCGGTCATGAAATTGTCGACACATAGAAAGACATCTTCCATACTTGTACGAAAGCCCATGTCGGCCCATGCTCCAGAACGAATAACAGGGGTGAAAGCAGAAACAAGAGTTTGTAAATCAGCAGCAACCTTGGTATTGACCTGTGGGAAAACTTGGCATCAGAAGTCTTGGAAAATCCAAGTAAAAATTAGACAGTTACAACTTACGAGAGACTGGTGGGGAACAAGAGTTTTGTTACAAGGCAAGGACAAGGGAAGTCCGTGTCCGTCAATGGCAATAGCCAATGTGTTTGAAGGGATTGGAGGCTTTCCCGTTCCCATTCCCTCACTGCACCCTTTCCCTTTCTCTCCCTCCTCCATTTCTTCACATCACCCCCTCCTCCACTTACCCCAACCAACCAAACTAAAAAAAAAGGGTTAAAATCGTACGTTTTACCAAACTAGCTGCTCTGTTGAATCAGACTAAATTCCAGTTCCGTTGAGTATCAAGATATAATATTAGCTGCAAATCACAATGCCATGAGATTTGTCTAGGGTTGTCGGAATTGCATAAGCGTTGTAATTTAAGGCTTTAGAGAGAGATTGCTGAGCTAACTACGAGTGGTTGGCGCTGAGGTGCGGAGTGATGAGCTTGTTACGGTGTCGTTGTAGGTTTTTGGTTCCTCGCATCTTCCTATAATAGAATTAAAGTCAACGTTTTCGGTTGCTCACGTTTGTAGATGTAAAATGTTTATATAATTATTATTTTTAGTAATTTATATAAATAATGAGGAGATTAAAATAATCTTTTAAAATGTTTTAATTATTGAATATTACAAATAGAGGATTAGGGGATCTTGTATTGATTGATGGACTAATGAATATGAAATTAAGATAGACGGAGGGTATTAACTTTCTTTATCCATTAAGTATTATTGTTTATAATTTCCAAACCAAGATTTGTTTTCTTCTTTTGTTGACGGTGAGAGTTTTGGCTCAACGTGAACATAATAACAAAGAGGGGGAAAGGAAAGCATTTTGCAACAGGCACGGCACGGCACGGCACGCGTCCACAGGTGGAAAAAAGATGCGCACGGCAAGCAACTGAAACAGACAAAACAAAATTCCACGACCCGACCGACCCGTTTCTCTCAGGCTCGACTCACCTCAGCTGCCTCCCTTGACCAACTCCACTCTTTCAAGTTCCAATGTATATAAATACATACAAGGATGTGAAAAGCAATTAGAGAGAGGGAGGGGCTGGAACACAAACATGACAACTATTGCAACCGGTTGCTGCCTCAATGCATGCCCGCCTCCTTCAACAACCACCAAGACCAAGACCAAAACCAAGCCCAGTAATACTCTCTTTCTGGGATGGTAAGTAAATCAGATTCCCTCTCATTCACTCCCCTGTTTTTACCTAACAATTTATCTTTTCTTATATAGCACGGAAGGGAGTGATCAAAATTGGAGAAGCCAATGCGTAATAGGAATGGCGTGCGCGATCCTGGGCCTCCAAATGGTAAATCCTTCCGTAGCTAAACAGATGCCTTTGTCTGTACAAGCAGTGCTTGATCACCAGAGCGGAACAAAGTGGAGCGACAAGAGAACCTGCCCGCCCTGGAAACTCAACTCCCTCGAGACCATCGTGCCAGAGAACCTTCCCAGACCGTCAGCTCGTCGGAGATGGGAGTCAGTTGGCCACCACGCTCCAACCAGGAACGCTCCTGATCTGGCGGTTAAAGTTGTAGCTAGAGGTGGTGTCAATTGCTTTTCTATGTGAAACGGAACGTTGTCGTGTGTACATAATTAAATAGAAAAGCAATATTAGATACATAATCATGATTATTATTAAATTTGTATATATATATATATATATGGGAACGGGAACAATGTTTAATGATAACAGACAGATTTTCCTTGTGTTGTGTGGGATATTTCCGTCGTAGTAGTAGTACTCTTTTGGTTTTATTTGAGTGGGAAGTTGCAGTACGTCTAGTACTACGCACCAAACAAAAACAAAAATTACAACGCCAGAATTTTAATTGTCTCCTCCTTAAATAAGATTGAATTTTAAATAATATACAGAAAGAATATTAAATGATTTTAATAGATAGATTCAATTTGTAAAATAGGGAGATCCTCACTATTTGTAATTCAATTTAGAAATCTATAACAACTTACTATCTCCATCCTTTTCATATCTTATTCTTAATATAATTTTAATTAAATTACTTAATTATTATCAGTAGAATAACTCATTAATCACTTTAAATTTTAAAATTGATAATAATTCTTTATTCACTTAAAATTTTAAATGGAATAATAACTCTTTAATTAACGTAATTAAAGGTTAATAGTTTCATTAATATGAAGCATAGTGGTTATACTCTAAAAGAGGGAATACTTCTTTCGATGCATTACATTCTTAAAGAAAATATTGTATTTAGGTCTACCACATGAGATCGAAACAATAAAGTGTATTTTGTACAAACTTTATCATCTTTATTAATAAAGTGAGAAATCAAATTTAAAACCATAATCAATTAAGCAATCTCATATTATATACAAAATTTGAAGATGTCAATAAACTTTTAATCATATGGTTAATTTTCATGACCTTAGAATCAATATGCTCGATGGTGATTGCTTTTTCTTTAACATGATCTCTAACAATAAAATACTCTATAACAATATGCTTGTTGCTTTCATTATTCTTTGAGAAGAATATTGCATAAAAATTGTTATAGTAGATCTTCAACGATTGTGTAATACTGACAATGACACTTAAATTTGTCATAATATGATGTAGCATTATGGCAAGCTCTAAACTCTACTTCCATAGTGGATGAGACAACTACTTTTCCAAGAAATTATAGCTTCAACAACAAAAAGATGCATACTTTATATTGTCTTTGCATATCATAAAATCTAAATCAAAATAGCCTATCATCCCTAAGTTATCAAAATGCATCCATATAAGCCAATAATAATTAGTTCCTTGCAAATATCCCATATTATTAGCATCCAATGCTTAAGTCCTGAGTTGCTCTGATATCTCACGAACATTCCTATTTCATATGCACCATTAGGTCTTATGCATACATAAGCTACCAATTACTTATGTATATGATATGTCCTTTACTGCTTCTTTTTCAAACATATTCTTCAACCACTAAAACCACATTGAATTTATCCTTTGACATGGGTGATAATGATAATGAATATGTTCTCATCTTGAACCTATTCAAAACCTTTTCAATATAAGCTTTATAAGATAATCCTAATGTTCTGTTGACTTGTTTCCATGAATCTTTTACTTTATATATAAAGTTCTTTAGCTTATTGATAAGTGCTAATAATGTTATATTTTAAAATGATTTAAGAGCATCTTCCTTATATTTAGATGATTTTTATAGGATTTGGTACTTAATATGACATATATTTTATTTCTATGCCTTATTTTAGTTCTATAATAAAGAAGGAACAAATTTGGACAAGTTAGAGCCAAGTTAGAAAAGCTTTACCATGATTTTAAAGGGAGTGTTCAAAGCATGGGTCACCAATATTGCACTTTGTTAAAGTCATGGTAGGACCCATGTCAGTGATCATTTTTTTTCCATAAATTGAGAGTCTTTTGTAGGGGAGGATCATAGGTTGTGTTACACCTATGCGTGCTTTTGAAATTATAAAGTTTCAACTATAAAAGAGAGACAAACACAATGGGGCAAAAAATTAAACAATAACATATCATTAGAGAGATGAATTAGAGTATTTTGATACAAGAAGGAAGCAACTTTGTAAAGAAAAGAAGGGATTTTCATTAAGACTCATATAAAAACTTTAAGAGTTTATGATCTATGAGAATGAGTTCTTCTCTTTTATGTTCTTTCTTAGTTGTTATTGGTTTCTTTACCTTAATATGAACTAAATTGGGATAGACTTAGATGAGATAAATCCTAGAACCATGTATTTAAATTGAATCTTTAAAATGAAAAAACTAAATTTTTTTATGAATTAGCTTTGAATTAGAATTTGTTAGCATTTTAATTCAATTTCAAATTTCATATATGAGGATTGGGAAGTCATATGTATGAATAGATTGTGATATGAATAATAAGAGTTGCATAAAATTCTAGATGAATAAATTGAGATATGAATAATAAGAGTTGCATGAAATTCTAAAGATAGGACCATATAAATCTTCTCAGTTAGAGTCAAATCTAACAAAGAAATTCATATAATAAGTTAATGCATTTTTAAAGTTTTTGATTAGAAATAGATTTTATTAATTAACTTAAGGATAATAATTATATTTCTTGAGAAAGAATATGGCTTTAGCTTTACAAATATCTATCGCTTTCAGAAACTAGGTTAATAACTAAATCAAGATGAATATAAGAATAGAAAGGTTTTGAGGGTATTATACTTTTATGTCTTATTTATCAATTAGTTGCTTCAATCTTGTTTATTGTTTTGGTTTGCTATTTTAAATTATTAATTTTAATTCAGTTAATTATCCTTTTAAATCAATCCTTCATTTTGTTAGATTAGATAAGGCCAAGAGTATATAAGTCAATAATCTTAAGATCAATTCCAACATGATTCATATGGTTCATCAACTTGGGCAGTTTAATGGCTTACTAGATAAGGTTATAAATGCACACATCACTAAATTTTTAGAGATTATAATACTGTTAAAGGAGCTTTTAAGGATGCAATTCAATTGAGATTTTTCCTTTTTACATTGAGGGATAAAGATATATCATGGTTGAAATCTTTGCCTTCTAGATCTGTTATCATTTAAAATGGTAATGTTAAAAAGTTTTTAGTTAAGTACTTTTCTCCAACACAAACTACCAAACTCAAAAATGACAATTTATCCTTTAAACAATTAGAGAGAGACATTGTATGACACTTGGGAGAAATGGAAGGATTTGTTAAGGAAGCACCTAGATTATAAATTTGATTTGGAACTACAAATATAAACCTTTTATAATATAATAAGTTATCCAATTAAGTATTTGATTGATTCTTGGAATCACCTATTTTAAAAATCATATGGAATTGGAAATAGTTTATTAAGAATATAATTATGAATAATTACCAATAGAGGAACTAGAGGCTCAAGACAAAGTCAGGTGGCATCCATTAAGCTGATGTGATAACAACATTAGAGGCAAAGTTGGAAGCTTTTAACAAGAATATTGATAATATATGATTGGTAGCTCAAGTGATGCAAGTGATGAGTTGTGACATTTATGGTGATGGACACCTTATCTATAGTGTCAGACACCTGATAGCATAGGGCAACCAACCAAGCTAGATGATTTTGATAGAACTAACTTTAAAATAATCTTTATAGTAATACATATAATTTGATACGGAGAAACCATCATGATTTCTTATAGAATAATCAAGGATAATAAAGACAAGGGCCACCAATCAGAGTTTAGCAGCAACAATAAGAAGAAAGAAACTAATTATTAAAGAGCTTGTGAAAAATTCATTACTACATCTAAGGCTTACATATGAAATATTAAAGCATCTCCTTGAAATTAATAATACTCCATCCATAACTTAAAAAATCATAGTATACAGCTTGCTAAGCTTGTATTTAAAAGGATCCAGGTACTTTATCCATCAGTAAACCAAACTTGAGGGAGCAAGTTAATATGTTTACACTAAGGACTAAAAAGGAGCTAAAAGTTAAAAAGAAGAGAAAGAAAAGAAGGATGAGAAGAAGGATAAAGAAAAATAGGAGAAGCCAAAATAGAAAACAGTCAAAGTGTACCAACTGGAAAGTTTATACCTAATCATTCTTGAGAAAATAGAGAGAAAGATCAATTTGGTAAGTTTTTAGACATTTTTAAATAATTACATATTAATATTCCTTTTGTTGAAGATCATTGTTGAATCTTTCACATATATCAAAAAATTTCAAATTCTTAAAGGATCTCCTTTCTAATAATAAAGAATTCAAGGAATTATCAATGGTTACTCTAAGTGAGGAGTGCTATGCCATTTGTCTATTCTTTGTACTATTGGTAGTTTGTTAATTGAAAGAGCATTAACAAACTAAAGAGCTAATACTAAATTGATTCCATATGACATATTTTAGAAGTTAGGGTTAGCTGAAAGTAAACTAACTAGAATTGTAAAACCCTGAACTTTCCCTTCTATCGGTTTATATATTTTATTCTAGGTGAATAGTATTTCCAGATGAATAATGAGCTCGGGTAAATAGTATTTTCACTTGAATATGGATTTTGAGGACCCAACCCTGACAAAAAAGTGAAAATACCTAGAATAGGTATTAGGGTCAAATGACATTGAAATGGATCAAAAATAAGTCCAATCGGATGAATTTCCAAATTTTTATAAGTTTAGGACAAAAATGCCATTTTTGGAAAATAATGAGTATTACCATTCAAAATTTTTTAGGCATCTAATTACTAAGTATTAATCCTAATTAAAGTATCAAATGGTCAATTTTTTTGAGAAGTTTTTAATATATTATTTTGAGAAATATCTCATGGTCAATTTGGTGATGAGATGGCTATGAACTTTTTTCGGGATTTAATTTGGTTTATAGGTGTAGTAATCTATGAAAGGATGAATTGATCTTTTTACATAAATGGAGTTAATTAATAAATTTTAAATGACTCATATTTATTGACCAATTACAAGACTCCATATGGTTTAGCTAACATTAAATTAAATGATGATGAGTCATTTAAGATGTTTAATAAGAAAATGACATGTGTAAAATATTAAAGTAGTATAAAAAGGCAAAAGAAGACAAAATTTGGTTCATTTGAAAGGAATGAGAACCAAAAAGAAAGAGAGAAAAGAAAAGAGAAAGATGGAGAATTCGTCCAAAGAGAATAGGAAGAAGAGAGGTGCAATTTTTGGTAAATTTGGAGTAGAAATTGAAGAAATCTTGACCTAGGATTGATGTTCACCAATTTCCTAAGAGATTAGGAGGAAAAAATGGTAAGTTTCCTAGATTAAATTTCTAATTTTTATAGGTTTTCTTGAGTGAGATGGGTGTGTTTAATATAAGTGTTGTCTTGGTATTGCTTGGATGTTTCTTTATATAGAATTAGTTGAATATGACAAGAGAGGAAAGTGTAGTGGGATTCTGTCTTAGGTTAACTTAACCCAGTATCAATGTTTTAGCCATAACTCGGCCTACAGACCTCCAAATTGAGTGATTCTAATTGAAGCTAAAACCTAAGACATAGTAATAAAAATATCTAGAAGAGCCCTAGACTTAATTTGGGGTGAATGATATTGAAATTTGAGATAGAAAGTGGTAACTTGATATTGCCCCTGTGTTGAAACAATTTGTGATATTTGGTACATTTTTCATGATTTATAAGTTGAAATGGCATGATTTTTGATGATGTAGAAACTAGAAACAGAGAAATAAATGTCTAGAAGACATCAAAACCTAATTTGAATGTTTAATGTGTGAAAATTAAGGAACAAGTGGAGGTGTGGATTCTAGATATGGGTTATAATTGCGACTCATCATGCATGATTGTGATATGATAAATTAAATTGGGTGAGATTGTGTTTTGAAGGAATTGGTAAGTTAGAATGGACTAAATATGGTACTTAAGTGGCTTTTGAAGTTAGATTTGGAAACAGTGGCCAATAGGTTAGCTTACGGAAGTAAGCAAAAAAATGATTAGCATACGTGTCACATGATAACATACAAATTTCATATTCAATTAAACCGAATATATAGTTTTAATGCCTTATTTCCTAATTTCGAAATAAATGCCTAAGCAAAATGCATTTTTTGTAGGTAAAGGAGAGTAACTGAACGCATGAGTGTGCTTGGCGATAAGTGTGCAAAACTGTGAGTGTATCTTTAAACTGATTTTATGAAGGAAAATGGTTTCTATTTTATCATGAAAAGTATGTTTATGAATAAGTTCATTAGTGTTGCTACTTGAATTTGAAGCTAATTTTTGTGAAATTTATATATATGCTTTGAGATGGCATCAAATTGAAATTGCATATGCACTGAATTGGCATGATAATGGAATTTGAACATGAACTAAATTGGTATAGAAATGTGGTGCACCTGTGTATTAATTGTTGTTTAGCCTATGGTACACCATTAGGTCCCTTTATATATATGATTATATCGATCAGAGTACGCCTTAACATGCATGGCAAAGTCTGGGGGGAGTGTCTATCATTAACAGTGGGTGGTGTCATGTCTGTCAATATGTATTGTGAGTCATGCTCTACATGTATAGAGTATATATTGTGCTAACACTATTACGGGTAAGCAATGTAGATCCAGCTCCGTAACCATTAATTTATATGTAGTGTTAGCACCGTTATGGGTAAGCAAGAACTAGCTCCATAACAATTGGTATATAGTGGTTAACCTAGTGTGGGTAAGCGTTGCAGAACTAGCTCCATTATTAGAGGTTAGCCAGGCACAGGTAAGTGATGTAAAACTAGCTCCGTTACCTTACACATAATGGTACCAAATGGTAAAGAAAATTTTAAAATAGAAAGTTCATGAAACTATCAATTGCCATCTCTGTTTACCTTACAAGAAAAGAGGAACTTGATTGTGTTTTACATGTGCATTGATTATATGAATTTGTTATGTCAGAATACTGATTATTACCTGAAAAGAAAAGGAAATTATCTTTGTTCTTTATGGAGGTTAATGTTTGTATAAATGTTTGAATGGAAACCATAACACTTATTGAGCTCGTTTAGCTCACCCTTTATTTTCTGTTCATTTGAGTAGCTACCTTCGTCAAGTGCGGCTGTGTAGGTGATTTTGCTTGTGCATTTGTTTTACATTTATTGCATAATTATGAACATGTTTTGAACATCTTTTGTGTAAAGATAGATTGTAAATGTTTTACTATGTATTGTTCATCATCACCGTATATATGTCTTGATTTTGGTTTTGTGAAAATATGGTTATTTATAAATGTTTTTTTCTTTAACTAAGTGCACCCTTTGACATTGTTTCTGAAGGGACTTGAAGTCTAGAAGTAGCAGCGGTGCTTTGGTTAAGTGGATAGAAGTGTTTTGAATTGCTTTGCAAGAACCTAAAATTTTTGGTTTTATTAAATAACAGTTGCTATACTGCTGAAATTTTTAATGGAGGTTACTTTTATAAACTTCCACTTCTATTCCTTTTTTTCCTTTATACTGATTTTTTAAATATTTTAAAGAAAAGGGAAAAGGCTTAGCTCCAGGGGAACTTTCCAGTTGGACTAGATATCGACTTGAGGGTTTTCGTGGGGTATCGGGCAGGTCACCTAGTCATTAAAAAAGGTGTTTGTCAAGAATGAGAATTTAATCATTGAATAGGTCAATCAAGAAGATGTTTTAGTTAAGGTTGACAATTTCATATTTTCTATTGATTTTATGATTATAGATATAATGTATAACATTGTTCCTTTAATCTTGGAATGTGCGCTTCCTAGCTAATGCTAAAGCAATGATAGATATTCATCATAAGAAATTATCCTAACAATAGCAGATAAGAAAGTAGGTTTTAAGATGATATTTGTTTTTATATAGATGTGATTGATACTAAAATTTTTCATGTTATGCAGAAATAATCATAAAAGATCTATTGAAAACTTATATCATTAAAGGCGAAGAAGAGGAGATGGATGGCCCTATTCTATTAGAGTATATGGCATATTTGGAGGTTAATAAGCTTTTTTTTTAGAATTAAATAAGAATTCCAACTAAAATACTCATAAAGAAGTGCTTATTAGGAGGCAACCCAATAATATATGTAATTTTTGTTTCACATTAGTAGCATATGCTTATTAGTTTTTAGTATGTTTTTGCATGTTAATTTTTATTGCATATGTTTCAAGTTAAAAATACCTTAAATTCATATATTCAAGTGTGTTTTAATGTTCTTTCATTATTGGATTATGATTTTACTGTCAGTTTGTACTACTCAAATTACAGTTATAGAGCCTTTTATTGTCAGGGAAGTATAAGTTATCCTAACTTCATTCTCTTTTCTTGTTTTCTCTCTAAATTTTATACTTCCCTAACTTCATTCTCTTTTCTTGTTTTCTTTCTAAATTTTTCCATTAAGGATAATATATGACTCAAGTGTGGGCTTGAAAGGAGAGAAATTAATTTGCTATGCTTAACAATTTTGCTATAATTATCTTAATAGAGAATAATTTTGAGAAATTTTGTAACTTTAAAAGAATATTAATTGGGATAATTCATTATAAATTTGTTTATTTTTGTTATTTGATTTATTTAGGCATATAATCATGAGCATTGATGATTAAGGTAATTTTACTTTGCTTTATTAATTTTAAAAATAGATATTTAATTTACATTATGATACTTTTTGTGTATGCATAATTTGGACATATAATCGAGCTAGTCTAACTCCTACTTTCTCTGATACCAAGCATGTCGGGACCCGACCCCAGACCCCGACTCCCATGTAGAATATCGTAGCCATGCAGAATATCGTAGTTACGTGAGTTTATCTCCCATACGATAACACCTTGATCACTTTCAGATTATCTTCT
>JAOQMS010000008.1:19749425-19770820 GCA_027563885.1 Erythroxylum longipes
TTCATCTCCAATCCTAACTCAAAATCATTCATTTGGAAGCTCATAAACTATTGTCTTTCATGCATCAAAAACCAAAACAAAACTATCATTTTATAGAACTCGTTTCATCATCAACACTCATGCAATCCATCCCAATTTAATCATCATAAACTTTCTATTATATCATGCTACAAAAATCAATAATTTACTTACTTGTTTAACTTAAGTTCCACCCCAACTCATCAGGTTAACTTTGCTCTCCATGCATGCAAGACCATCTCAAATTCAAGGTAGAAGTAGATTAATTTTCAGCAACAAGAAGACAACAGGATAGAAGATAGTAGGTTATAGCTTTCTTGATGCAGGATTTTGGAAGGATCTTAAATTGAAGAATTTCCAAAACTATGAGGGCTTTGATAGTGAGAAGAAGAGAAGAGAGTCTTTTGCAGTAACTACAACAAGAAGCTGACACACAATGCTATAAGTTAAGGATGAGTGTTCTTATTTTAGGGATACTTTTCATATTTTTAGCAAGGCATATGTCCTCTCCCTAGCTGGCACACATATCCTACTATGAGGCTGCCAATTGTCACTTAAATGTACTGTCATTTTTCAATCAATCATTGCTGCCATATGTCAATTAATTACCTATGCCAATTGGCAATACATTTTCCATACCAGATGTAACTCATTTTCCATACCAAATGTAACTCATTTTCATTGGTTTAGTCATTCTAATTTTCACATGTCAACTTGTCTTACCACTTGACTTTTTTCCTAGATTAGATGCACGTATTAATTCATCAATCTCCCAATTATAACAATTAATTCCAAATTACTAATTATAATCCATCAATTCTTGTCATTGGTAAACCAAAGTATAAGACATTGGAAATGCACATTCATGTCACATTCATTCTAGTTTCCTACCCCGAAATAAGTTAATTGAGTGCAATTTGTCTAACTCATGATTCATGTGTGTATGCTAATATTATGCATTTGAATATAATCATAAAATCATGTCATAGATGTACTAAATTCATTCTATATGATGCCACTCATGTGACTCAATAGTCTACCACTTTAAATCCTTCAACAATTTGATAGACGGGATATTACAATTTTTTTGTAGGAAAATGTCGAAATACCCATCTCCTTCATTTATACAAGCAGTTATGGTTTTCGGAGAAGAAGTCTATGGAATAATCTATGCACATCTGGTAGCAACAAACCCTATATGATATATGGTGACTTTAACTCAATTCTCCAAACCATAAAAGCTCAAATTCATATGATTTCAAAGATTGTGTTCATGATATTGGAGTGCTGACCTGAAATTTATTAGACACTCCTTCACTTGGTCCAATAAACAATCCTCTACATGGAATATTCAAAAGAAACTTGATCGTGCACTTGTCAATGATAGTTAGCTAATTAAATTTCCCAACATACTTGCAAACTTTGAAGATCCCTTATTCTCAAATCATACACCTATCATAGTTGACAATTTGTTCCAGAAACTAACCCCACATTATCCCTTCCGATTCAATAACTATCTTGTCCAAGATCATGGATTTTCTGAAGCTTGTCAAAGGGAGTAGAACTTTAATGTATAAGAATCAAGCAACACTGTTGTTCACAGAAGCTAAAGTTTATTAAACATGAGCTTATGCTTCTAAAATCCATGAGATGTTATACCTTATCAACTATTTAGTCCATCAAATCAATCCTCAAAAATATGCAATCTAAAATTGATGTGAGACTTATTAATCAACTATTATTAAATACCGAAAGAATGCCTCAATTACATGCAGGCTATCAAGAACTATAAATCTATGCTTTAACAATGGGCTAGAGTAACTTGGCTCAAATATGGGTATCATTACTTTAGCTTTTTCTTCAATTCAATCCTATCAAGGAAAAACCATAATAAAATATGTTCTATAACCTCCACCACAGGTTCATCACTCCAAAAATTCCAAGACATACAAGATGAAGTAACCAGGTACTACAACTCTATCCTCGGCACTCCTATTACTTCGAATGCTTCTATTACTACTTTAAACACTCTTCCTTTGAAGCAAGTGTTAGCTCAAGATCTGGAATTGTTAATCAAACTTGTTGATTAAAATGAAATTTATCAAGTTATCTTTGAAATGGATGACATGAAGGCTCCAAGGTCTGATGGTTTCAACGGTTACTTTTTTCAAAAATCATGGAACATTACTGGAACTTTTGTGAAACCGGCAATCCAACACTTTTTGAGAATTTAGACCAATAGCATGTACCAACTTCCTTTACAAAATCATTTATAAAATATTTGCTAATAGACTGAAAAAATTCATTACCCCTTTGGTCGGTGATAATCAGGGTACTTACATGAGTGATCATCATATTGGAGACAATGTTCTCATCATTCAAGAAATTCTAAACGGCTACCCCAGAATGAATTGCTCTCCTAACTGCACAATCAAAAAATATTTTCACAATGCCTTCGATAGCATCATCTGGGAATTTCTATGGATAATAATACAATCTTTCGAGTTTCCAGTCCTCTTTATCAAATGGTTGAAAGAATGTATCTCCTCATCTTCCTTATATATGCTCAATAATGGCAAAACTACTAAATTCTTTAAGGATACTAGAGGTCTTCGACAAGGAGATCCCCTATCCCTATACCTTGACATCCTAAGCATAAAAATCTTCAACTCTATCATTCATCAAGAAATGAAGCTCAATCTTAAATTTAGCTACCACTCAAAATGTAAACAAATTGGTTTACTAACCTTGGTTTTATGGATGATCTTCTCTTATTTTGTAAAGCTCAATTTAACAGGTACTCGGGGTTGTAGATCAACATCGACAAAAGCCACTTTCTCATCTATAAGAAGGCTTCCAATCTTCGACAACACATTGCATAATATAGTGGCATGCAGTTCATCGATCCTCCACTCATGTATTTGGGTCTCCCTATGACAACTAAATGTCTCAACCATCTGGAATGCCTACCCCTCATCAAAATAATTAAAAAAAGAATTAGCTCCTGGGTTAACAAAACTCTTTCCTATGCAAGTAACTTACAACTCATCAAACTGTGTTCAATTCTTTACATATCTATTGGAGTTCCCACATATTTCTCTCCTAAAGCATCACCAAAACAATAGAAAGATTGCTTTAAAAACTCTCATTAAGTCATCCATATGGATCCAAAGGTATAACTAAATTCAAATGAACTGATCTATGCCTTCTCAAGTACGGGAAAAATTTACAGTGACTTACATGGTCACATACAAAGAAAATAAATACACGACCATGTGCTATATGACATGATCTTAACGACTTACATGAGTGCATATGTGATCATATAAGTTATTAATAATTGATAAACTTTAAATTTATGTATGATTTATGTTCTCCTAAGCTCTCTTATGTGTAAGTATAGAAAAAGATTTACAATGGCTTATAGCATGTATGTGATTGTGTAAGTCCGCGAAAACACATGCATACTTGTATGTTATATGACATGATCTCAGTGACTTACATGATTATATACACAAACATGCATGTGACCATATAAGTCACTCATAATTGATAAACTTTAAATATATTTATGATTTATGTTCTACTATTCTCTCCCATGTTTATGAATTATGAATTATGATTATGAAAAAATATACATATTTATTTGTTAATTGGTTTAGATGGATGAGCATATTCCTTTAGTAGAGAGTCATAATTTAGTACCAGAGACAGAAGTGGAAACTTCAAATTCGATACCAAATGAACATAAAAGTCTAGGTTAATTGAAAAGTGAAGTTTGGAATCACTTCAATAAGAATAGTTTAAAAAGTAAAACCTCTCATTTAAAGATATGTGGATTCGTGTGATAGAAAAAAGATCATATCACTATTAGGAATTCAAACATTTTTAACCCCTGACCTTATGAGAGGGAATAATGAAATAACTGCAAAAAAAAATAAGATTTTTTATTACTTCTATGGCAACTAGTGAGGAACATCTACTTTTTATAGTTGATACCAAAAGATTTAGGATGATTTGCAGCTCACTATAACTAACCTTCAAGGTTCCAACTAGGAATAAGTTGAAGAAGGATATTATGAAGATATATGAGGATAAAAGGAAAGAAAATTTAAGAACATGGTTGAGTATTGAACGACAAATTGCCATTACAAAAAACATATAGATAGTCAATAACCAAACGAAGGGTTTTATTGTAGTGACAGCACACTATGTTTACAATGACTAGACGCTAGGCAATACACTTTGAGGTGATTATATTCTTTAATAGTGTAATCATTTACTTTTTTATTATGTTTTAATTGATGTTCGTTATATTTGTACATAGTAGGTTCATTTATATGTCAACACCACATATAAGCGAAAGGTTGACAATCGTGTTAGGAGACTATTTGATATAATGTAATTGACATCAAATTGTATACGATAACACTTAAAAATTGTAGCACAAATGATTCTATGGTTGAAAAGTTGAAGAATAAGATACAAGTTGAGAGCTTATTAGTTGGTGGAAGGTAGGTTATTCCATAAGCGTTATTTTGCAAATATTTTGAATTTGATTGTGAATGATAGGTTTGAGATGATAGAGGAAGAAATCTATTCGATTCAAAATAATTTAGTATATTAGATTACAATACCAAAAAGAGTTGAGAAATTTGAAAAAACTACAAAACAACTATACATTCCAAGTAAGAAAATTTTGGTTTTGGATTAGCCAACCAGATGGAACTTAACCTTTAAGACGTTGGAGTTAGCAATCTATTATGTTGAGGTGTTTACCAGACTGAGACAAAGAGATTCTCAGTACACTTGTATGCCTACAGAAGACCAATGGAAGTTGGCTCAAAAACTTTGTGCAAAGTTAGAATTATGTTATACTGTAACTGAATTGTTCTTAGGAATAAAATATCCAACTTTGCACTATTGATTTAACATTATTTATGAGATAAAGAAAGATTTATCTGATTGGATGTTTGATTCCAATTAAGTTATTCAGGTTATGACAAAATAGATGATTAAGAAGCTAAATTCTTATTGGTATATAATTAGACATATTGTTGCAGTCATATTTGTTTTGGACCTGAGATACAAGATTGGGGGGATAATTCTATATATAATATGTTGTATGGTGATCAGGCTCAAAAGTATATAGATGTTATTAAACAATTATGGTATGATTCATTTAATGATTATCAAATCAAAATAGACAAATTTTAGGATTAGGATATAGCAGTTCATGCTATTCAACTCTAGCTTCAGTTTCTAGTTTGGTCTCAACTTTTAATGGTAGTTTGTTATTTTCACTTTCAAAATTCATAAGGATAAAAGGGTTAGGACCTCATGCAATATGATGGAGTTAGATAATATTTGACAGAAGATTGTGTGGCCGAAGTTGAAGGTGTATAGTTCAATGCATTGTTTTAGTGGAAGAGTTACATAAATAGTTTTTTGATAATGCAAGTAATTGCATGAGATCTATTAGCAATTTCATATCTATTGTTACTTCAAAGTCTCCTTTCAGCATAGTTAGTCGTGTTATTAGTCTTTATTGTGTTCAACATTATCCTCGTATTGTGAAAGTCCTTATGGGTGTCTGAAGTTGGTTAGATAATGAAGATATTAAGGGTAAACTCTTTTTTTATATGTATCAATTTCATTTATTTTTTATCTTATCTTACCTTATATTATTTTTTAATTTGTATATTAATACAACCACAAGTACTAATGTGGAGTTTGAGGTGACTAGTCATACACATACTCATACTCATCAATCAAGTGGACATTATTTTGATAAAATATTTTATCATAAAGGTATATTTAATTATTTATTAATTATTATCATATGCTTAATATTCCTTTAATTTTAATATTATAGTAATAAATATAATGTTTCTACATACAGAAGAAGTGATGCAAACTACTGACGATTTTGAGTGCAACAATTAGCTGCTCTCTATAGTCTCCACTCTCACCAATCTCCACTCTCCACTCTCAGTCTTTCAAAATCCCAGACTCCCGATCTAGAATATTATTTCATGATTTTTATCCTGAATTTTTGTAAATTGTATCATTTAAAAATTTTGGATAATCATTTTTAAATTATGTTATCAATTAATGAATTTTGTTCTTATCATTAATTAATTGAGTAATTATAATATTTTTCTTTCATTTCCTATAATTTTATCCTCCTTCATTAATGAATTTAGTTTCATATTATTTATTTTATCAATATATGTACATTTTATAGATTCATTCATTATAAATCGCAATTTTTATTAATTAATTGAAATTTGTAGCTTCAATTAATTGAATTGATCACTTTAATTATAATCTTTTTCTTTCATTTCCTGTAATCTTATTCTCCTTCATTAATGTATTTAGTTTCATCTTATTCATTTATCAATATATATACGTTTTATATATTCATTCATTATAAAATCTCAATTTTATTAATCAATTGAATTTTGTAACTTTAATTAATTGAATTGATTACTTTAATTTATACAATTTTTATTTCATTTCCTATAATAATATCCCCTTCATTAATGAATTTGGTTTCATCTTATTCATTTTATCAATATATATACGTTTAATATATTCATTCATTATAAAATCTCAATTTTTATTAATCAATTTAAATCCATAACTTCAATTAATTGAATTGATCACTTTTATTATAATCTTTTTCTTTCATTTCCTATAATCCTATCATCTTTTATTAATGAATTTGGTTTCGTCTTATTTATTTTATCAATATATGTATGTTTTATATATTCATTTATTATAAAATCTCAATTTTCATTAATCAATTAAAATTCGTAATTTCAATTAATTGAATTGATCACTTTAACTATAATCTTTTTTTATTTCATATAATCATATCCTTCTTTATTAACAAATTTTGTTTTATCTGATTTATTTTATCGATATATGTAGGTTTTATATATTTATTCATTACAAAATCTTAATTTTATTAATCAATTGAAATTCGTAAATTTAATTAATTGAATTTCTCATTTTATATTTTTTATTAAATAAATTTTATTTAAAATTTTAAATAAATAATAGTAATGAAAATATGAAGATCTCTTTACAAAATAGTGTTCAAAGAAGGGTTGACATTTATAGAATGTTACATGACAATTTTTTTAATGTAATTTTGGCAATTTTAATACGTTATATCCTTTTGCATCTATGATTTATATAATTTGAAGTTAACATCCAGATAAGTAGTTACATATACTTTTATTTTAAGACAGTTTAATTTGATAAAATAAGATACTAATTTAATTAAAGTAACAGTTAAATTTTTGTACGTATATATTCGAAAATATTTTCTTTCCATTTGTTATTATTCAAGATTTTATCTTTTTAATCAACTTAAAATTTATCTTTCAGCTTAAAATTTTCTTAAAACTTTTCACTTCAATATCCATCATTCAATTCGACTAGTTATCATTGTTTAAGAAGAGTAACAATTATTAGTTTAAAAAATATAGAATAATGTGATTCTCTCTCCTTTTTTATAAAATGGAGATAAGATTGAATTCATTTCTTTAGGTATAATTAATTAACATCTGCATATGATCAGCATGTTGATATTATCAGTCACTATTAGAAAGGTTAAAAATTGCAGGTAATTAACTAGACCACAGTTTAACTAGTGCAGAACAAATATTACCACTCCCAGATTTGAAAAGAGAGGCCCACCTGGAGAATTGGAAAGCAACCTAGCCATATCATTATAAGCAAACCAACAGTGATCAAATCACAAATGCAGCAGAACTTACATTTCCGATTGGATTCTAATAATTGAATAACTCGATAAACTAAACTCGAATTATAAAATATGAAATCGTACCTGGTTCGATATTCCAGTTGTATTACTTCTGAATTTTTTTGGACATGTCAATCAAGAGTTGTTCATGCGTCCAGTCTCCAATAGTATCTATAAAGCAGTAAAAGACAATAAACCCTTTTAAAGGAATTAGCAGAAGTGCTAGCTCCTTTGTGTTTATTACTATTTACAAAAAAAATGTTTTTTAATTTCTATAAAAATTAAATACATTAATTATAATTAAAGTCAAATTATAATTATAATTAACTTAATTTTAATAAAATCACTCACTCCCATAGTCCATGTTTCTCTCAGAAGAGTTCACTTCAACCACTTATGTCAAATTAATAATACAATTTTTTCCCTTTTCAATTGTTATTTATGTGTGACCCATTAGGTTTCTAATATATTAGCAATAATTATAAATTATAATTCTGATTCATAATTAGAATTAGATAAATTTAAACTTCTTTTAATTTATTTTAATTCTCCAATTAAACAATTTATATCCATAGATCAAGATTGACGCCTAGTAACATATCATGACCACACAAATATTAGGAATGTTAAAACGGTTTGATTTAACATGTCCATACATGTTTATGATGTATAATTTAATCTTTTCGCCGTTCAGTGTTCCAATTGGACAGAGTATGGATATAGTGTCTGCTCTTTTGAATCCAATTATGTTCATTCTTGCTAATTAATAATTAATTTAAAATTGATATTTAAAAACACCTTTTCGAATATCAATTCACTCTAGCTAGAGAATTCCTTGAACCACTACTAATAAATAACAATAGAGCATTCTCTCTAATTACTTTAGGGTGATGAATTTTTTATTAACTTACTCAACTATCTCCATATGGTTCATACTAAATCTAAGTACTATCGACTGAATTACCCTAAATAGAACAGTTCATAAGTAGCATCAAAACAAAATAATTCCAACATCAGATACCATAGTAATCTTCAGTATAAGGATCAATTATAAAATCATCACAATGAAGAAATCCACATATACATAAGTAATATTCCATTTGAATCCTCAAAATTAGGTCAGTTCAATGAACTTATTCCCTAATTAGCATCCACACATTAGTTTAGATATCTCCATACTTTAATTTATGAAATCAATTTCTTTCTTCAAAAGAAAGAAACATAACTTATGCTAGTTTTATCGTTTCATTAATATCCTGTCTTGGTGAAACTATAACTAGGAACATATAAGAATAAAGATAAATACAAGTTAAATCACACAATTATGATCTCATTATAATTTCAAAAATATAATAATTTTTTCATGGATTTTACCTTTAATAATAAAACATCAAATATAATGTCATGCATTAAAATTGCAACCAATAGATTGGCTGCAAGGGAATAAAATAACAATATCCTATTTGCACTAAACTCAATTGCCTACGTATTTAATACCATATCCTTCCATATGTTGATTATGTCTCTTCTGAGATAATGGATTAGTGAGAGGAACTGCAAGATTCTTTTTAGTGGGAACTTGCTCCACTGATATGTCTTTCCACCCCACTATTTCCCTGATCAAGTGAAACTTCTTAAGTACTTGCTTGGACTATTGAAGAGAGCTTGGCTAGGTTGAAATCTACCAGTTATGATCAAAATATAAGAGACATCTGATATATTATGTAGCATCACATACAAGATTGATCCAATTACTGAAGCATATGGAGCATAATCCATTTTATCCCTATCTTCTTGTTTTTTAGGACATATACTTTGAGATAGAGAAATCCCATGCGATATGGGTAAGAATACCCTCTTGGAATTCTCCATGCTTAACCTTTTTAACACTTTGTCTATGTACATGGATTGGGATAACCTAAGCAACCTCTTTTATCTATCTTTATAGATCTTTATTCTTAGATAATTTTTATCTTTCATTTGCTTCTCTTCGATGGAAGTTTTACTTTCCTAGGATGCTTCTCCCATATTCTTTATGGAGAAGTTATTAGATAACCAAATCTTATAGATTCGAGCATTGGTATATCGTTTCCAATTAGCAATATGTCATCCACATATAGCACTAGGAAAATGAATGCACTCCTACTAACTTTCTTATAGATATATGGCTCGTCCACATTTTTAATAGAATTAATTTTTTTGATTATCTCATCAAAATGGATATTCCAACTACATGATGTTTGTTTAAGTCCATAAATAAACTTTTGCAACTTGCATACTTGATTAAGAAATCTCTTGGATTCAAAACTTGTGTCATACACAAATCCTCAAGAAAATTCCCATAGAGAAATGCTAATTTTAAAATCCATCTACCAGATTCCATAATCAAAATATGTGGCTTTCGCTAAAAAGATCCTTATGGATTTAAACATAGCTAATGGTAAAAAGGTTTCATCAAAATCAGCTCCTTATTTTTGTTTATAACCTTTAGCCATTAACCTTGCTTTGTACATATATAAATTACCATCCATGTCAATTTTTCTCTTACCCACTTGCATCCAATATTTACAATACTATCAGACGCATCCACCAAAGTCCATATTTAGTTAGTGTACATAGATTCCATTTTAGATCTTATGGTTGCATGTCATTTAAAGAATCAATGTTAGACATTATTTCTTTAAAATTAGTAAGGTCATCATGTATGAACGATACATTATCCTTTCCCTTTTTAATATGTAGTTTAATATAGTAGGTGGATGACGCATCCTACTAGTGCATCGGGGAGTATGTTTCTTTTAAACCCTTATTTTTACATGATATGTATCATCTTGTAGTTCTTGTTCCATTTGGATGTGAACTTGTGGCTCTTGAATTTCTCTAAGTTCTACCCCACTCCTAATAATTTCTTTTAGAATAAATTATTTTTTAAGAATGTAGCATGTCTTGAGACAAATATCTTTTGAGGATACTCTCTTTTAGATACCCCAAATCTTTAAGTGTGACAAACTTCTTCTGATATCAATCTATATCTTATATGTGTCTGATCAACAGATTTGGAAGGAACTCTATTCAGAAAGTAAGTAGTAGTTTCAATGGCATATCCTCAAAAGGAGACAGGATGGGTTGCGCGACTCATCAAAGAATGTACCATATCTAATAGAGTATGATTTCTCCTCTCAAATACTCCATTATGTCATGGAGTTCCAGGAGGAGTCAATTATGAGAAAATCTCATTTTATTTTAAGTACCTAAGAAACCCTGGTCCAAGCATTCACCACCTTGATCTAATCTAAATGTCTTAATCTTTTTACCAGTTTGTTTCTCAACCTCAAGTCTAAATTCTTTGAAATTGTCAAATGATTTAGAATTTTGTTTCATTAAGTACGTATAACCATAACTAGAATGATCATTTAAGAACATAATGAAATATGAGAATCCAACTCAAGTACAAGTAGATATAGGGCCACATACATCTAAATGTATAAGCTCTAGTAACTCATTAGCACATTCTCTAGTTACGGTAAAGTGTAGTTTGGTCATCTTTCCCAAAAAAACAAGATTCACATTATATGATTTATAATCAAAAGAATCCAAATATACATCTTCATGTAACTTTTTTATTCTAGTTTCCTTGATATGAACCAACCTACAATGTCATAAATAATCTTGGCTAGTTAACTTTCTTTTATTTCTATTTATGTTAAGGATTAACCTTTCAAGATTTAATGTATACAAACCATTTGTTAGCAATCTAGATCCGTAATAAACATCATCTTTATAAAAAGAACAACTCTTATTCTTAATAATAAGACAAATATATTAAAATCTAAATAAGAAATAAAAAAGATGTTTCTAGTAACAATTGGAACGTAATAATAACTATTTAGTTCCAGTTTAAGGCTAGAAGGTATAGTTATATTACAAGTTCCTACTCTTAATGTAAAAACTCTTGCTCCATTGCCTACTTGTAGGTCCACTTCACCTTTCCTCAACGATCTACGCAATGTTAACATCTATATGTTATTACAAATATAATAACCAAATCCAGTATCTAATACCCCAGAGTATTGAACAAAAGTAGAAAGATTGATCTCAATCATAAACATACCTAAAGAAACAGCTTCCTTAAGCTTCTTATCTTTTAGGGTAGCAAGATAAGCTAGGTAGTTCCTCCTCCAATTCCATAGACTACAAAGTGAAAACATATGCCTTTGTCATTGCTCTTCTTCTTGACACCATCTTTTGGCTTTACTACTCTATCAGACGCCTTCTGTTTCTTCTTAGTATTATTTTTAGAGCCCTTTTTCTTATGCTTAAAAGAATCGATAAAAGAATAGAAATGGGTTCCTTTTTAAGGCACCCCTATGCAATCTTGAGCATTGAACTTTGGAAAGCTCAAACTAAGAGACTGTAGTTCCAAATTAATTATTAACTCAATGTCCATGAAAAAACCTAATTGGCCTAATTTTTTTCAATATAGCTAATCATTTTTGGCAAGTGTAGCTTCACTAAAGATCATTTTGCCATCTTTGTAACGTCGGACTCTTTGAGCTATTTTTGTATTGGTCTATGCTTGGAGATACTATTGTATACTGACATATACATGGTTGTATATGAATTCAAAAATGTAATTGAATCCTTTCAGTATATTTTCCAGTGATATATAATGTTATATGCCCTTACATGAATTTAGAGTTCATCGGTATGCGAAATCTTGGAGATTTTTGACATAGAAGTTTCTAAGTGTGTAAAATCGATTCCATTGGATGGATATGGCCATGGTGGTTGATTTAAACATATTCCAATACCTTAGAGGTGATTAGACATTATTTATAGACTTATTGGACACTTAGAAAGCTTAATTGGAAAAGTTGATGTATATAAGGGCTTATTTGCAAATTGTTAGAAGATAAATGTAATTTTTCATTTCTTGGAGGACCAATATGTAATTTTATAAAGTTAAGGTCCTTCATTATAATTTGCAAAATTCCAGGGACCAAAAATGAAAATAAAAGTATTGTTCATTCTCAAATCTTGGGCTTAATTGCAAATTTAGGAAAAGTTTGAAGGGCATAATGGTAATTTCACATAAAAATAAGGGCAAAAAGGTAAATTCACCATGTTTGGTCAAAGAATAGTAAAAAATCTAGACCATTCTCCTTGTGTGGCCGTGCATCCCACCATAAAACATTAAAAATACTTTGTTTTTAATTTTAAAAAAGGAGAAGAGACGAGGAGAAGAAGAATTTCGTTCATCATCAAACTTCCACCATTTTTTTGATTCTCCAACCCAAACCAACGTGTTCTAAGTTAATTTGGGGTCAAGGAAGTCAAATATATCATTAGATTTGAGAAATTCTCAAAGGATTTGAAGATATCACTAAAGGAAAGTTTAGGCTTGGGAGTTGTAGATCAAGAAGCTCATACAGAGGATTGTTGAAGTTAAAGGAGTGTTACACCTTCTTTTGAGGTGAGTTGGTGAAAAAATGTCTCTCAAATGGGACTAGGACAACCCAAGACATGCATAATGACTTGTATGTGAATTTTGAACCTTGGTAGTGCATAATAGAATTTATCCTCAAATAAATGGTAGTATACTTGTGTATTTAATAAATCACATTGTTTTGAATAACTCTTTGCACCTAAAGTACAATTGATGTTTTTATTACATATTTTGACAAATGATATTGTTTTCACCAGACCTACACTTGAAGTGTAAATAACAACATTTTATTTTATGAAAACTACATTTTTGAACCATTTTGCACTTGTAGTGCAAAAGATGACTTTATTTCATGAAAGAATATTTTAGAACTTACATATGTATAACCGGTTCATGTATGTTGCATGCATGTATTCTCTTTTGGCTTAGAGCCATGGCACGATTCCATTTTATCGGTTGGACTGATAAATAAAGGCATAGTGCCTTACTTGATTTTAGTATTCAACATTTGTATATGATTTTTGATGATTAGTGAGGAAATGATTGGCCAATCGTGTACTGTGCATAATTGATTAAGTGACCCCCGTAACCTTGATGTTGGTACATAAAAGTAGAGTCCTTGTAATGACACCATTTTACAGGACTCGTGGGTGATTGCATACCAAGAGGTCTGGTCACTGACGAGGTCATCACCTAGTTATGACACTCTTATCGACCGTAGTTTGGACTCACCACAGATGAAATTCGAGCCAACACTGGGATTCGGTGGATGTGCACACTAGTTTGGCCAACTAGTGGTGACATACATAATTGTTTTGTCTTATTATGTTATTTGGCTTCCTGACGAGATTTGATTTTTACATATGATGCTTTTCTGCTCATATGTACTGGAACTGGAACCTATGTTCACTGAATGAGTGATTAATAGGCTAGGCCTATGTGATTCCTAAGCAATATGGCATGAGCTATATACTAGGTCTATGTGTTTCTATGTCATGCATATTCATTTCATAGGTGGATATGTGCATGTTAGATGTGTAAAACTGTCCTTAGGTTATTTAGACTATTTTGGTGTGTACCGGGTTCTATTTGCGATATATGGTTCTTTCTGCTCACTGAGTAAATAGTGTACTCACCCCCTTGGCTTCCCAACCATGCAGGTTAATTTGGTAAATTTGAAGTTCTGAGTGGATCGCGCGGTCTTTTGAAATTTTCAAGGTATTACCACACATGGGTAGTCTCTGTTTTGTATTTTTGTTATATAGTGGCTCATGATTATGTTGATATGCTTTATAATTTTTTAAATTAACTCTTGATTGTCTTGTGGTTTGTAAATAACCTTATGTGTGAACCTTTTGTGTTGTTTAAATGTTTTGTTTTTAAGATATTCAGTTAGCCTTGCATAGTCGAGTTAAGGGTACCGTGAGTATCCTTAGCCTGGGTATGCGGCGGTTATCATGGGCCCGATGTGGTTTCGGGTTGTGACAATCTTACATTGAAATAATGCTTTAGAGAACGGATACCTCTACAACCTACTTTGTGAACCAATCCAGTCCTTGAGATGCAAAATTATAATAGGAGCATCTATGTTCTTATGTTGCCTTTGAAGCTTCAAAGACAGACTAGCCAACATCATGCGTATAGCTTGTTCAATGTCATTAATATAACATTGATATCTCTCCTAAGCCTCAGCTGCATTTGAACTAGGCTGGTGGAACAACAGTGTCAAGAACATACAACTTCTTTTCTTACCTAAGAACAATTCTCAAGTTGCAAAACCAGCTTAAGAAGTTAGTTCCAATTAACTTATTAGCATCTATGATGCTTCTCAATGTCAGATTGGTACTCATCTTCTGATTTGATAACGGAAAGACATGAAAGAGAAAGTATTAGTTTATACCATAAAATCAGATAAAATAAAGACTTTAATAAATATTTTATTACTCCCACTATTTTATTCAAAATAATATCTCTCACTATTAAATCAAGAAATTATCAAATAATTTCCAAGTGGGCTTGGATCTCATTAAAAAATAGTTAATCTTGAGATTGTTCAACAAACCAACTAAATTTAAATTAGGTAGATAACAACTTTATCAATCACATCTTATGTGCTCAGAGATCTGTTAGTTGACAACTTTTTACCAAAATATATCTTATATATTATTCTTAACTAAACCTCTAAATTTATATGATCATAAATTTGCTCATCTGAATCATACAAATTTAGTTAAGTATGCCTATTAATTTAAGATAAAACATATTCGGATTAAAGGTGCCTTGAGTTTACCCAACAAGCTTTATAATATACAGAACTCTAATTTTATTCTTAAATAATAGAAGGCAATTGTCACGTACTCAACATGTATTTAACATTTAATTGAGATATTTGAAATTTCAAAAAAATTTCTTATCAACATAATATAATCTCATTGTATTATTAATTTCTAACATATCAATTATGAAAGAAATCCTTTAAAACCTTTAATTCATTCTAATTGTTGATTTGATAACTAATTTAATTTAATAATTCAACTTCTTGAAAAATTAAACTAAATTCCAAAATATTCCTAATAATAATTATCTTTTAAGAACAATATTCAAACATTTAGCGAAACACTTTTTTTGATTTTCTTAGGAATATAAACCAATTTAATCTTTAAGAAATTAATTTAATTAAAATTAAGAATTAAAACATATAAAATAAAATAATAAAAATGTGGGGAATGTCTAGCGCATGTAGTGCACGCGCTAGAACACATTTTATGAGCATGTGCATTGCATGCATGTCGGTTAACACGTAACAACAGCGTTAGCTGTAGAGACGTGTCTCCCATGTAGGGCGTGTGTACATTTTCTATAAATAGGGTTTCCTGTTTTTTGTCATTAGCGTCCTCTGCTTCTCTCCCTCTCCTTAGTTTCATGCTTCTAGTCCGCAAAATGTCATATATTCGAGTCCTCCATCACCCCATCGCGACATCTATTGTGGGTGAAAAGCCTACTTTTACGAATGATGATTCGCCACTGGTTCAAGCCTTTACAAACAGTTTTTCGAAAATCCGTTGCCACTTGCGACAGAATGCGACTTGCCAGTGGCAATTCACCACTGGTTAGTCCTTCACTAGCAGCGATGAAAATCGCCGGTAATATTCCTTAACACAATCAATAAACGGACAAAAAAATAATTTGGAACTAGGGCATGCATGTTAAGTTATCGAAAAAAATACAACCAGAAAACAACATCCTCATCCAACGCAAAGAATAGAATAAACAAGTCATGTTCATATTTTAAATTTCCAGAAGCAAGAACAACAAGCAAAGGATACGTGGAATAAAAATTTTCATAAAAACAATTTCGACATTAATTAAATCATAAACATTAATTTAATAAATCAAAAATTTTTAGCCTTATTTTTTGTCAAATCAATATCAACCAAGCATTTAACTCAACTTAAATGATTGAAGGAGGCGCTAATACCATTTTTAGGAAATCAACCGTGATTTAATTATAGTGGCAGTAGAAAAATAAAATTTTACAATTTTTATTTGATCCTAATAATTAAATAACTTGCATAAAAAATGAAGTCATACCTGATTTAATATTCCTGTTGTAATACACTTAAAACATTTTCGATATATCGACCACAAGCTGTTCACACATCAAATCTCTAATAGTATCTATAAAGCAGCTAAAAAACACCCAAATGTTTATGTGTGACCCTTTAGGATCTTAATATATTAGAAATGATTATAAATTGTATTCTAGTCCATAATTAGAATTAGATATATTAAAGCTCCTTTTAATTTATTTTTAATTGGCCAATTAAAATTTTTATATGCATAGATCAAGATTGACATCTAGTAACATATCATGACCACCCAAATATTAAAAACGTCAAAGTGGTTTGACTTAACTTGTCTGTGCATGGTTATGATGTATAATCAATCCTCTCATCATCCAATATTCCAATTGGATAAAGTATGGGTATAATGTCTATTCTTTTGAATCCAATTATGTTTGGTCTTGTTAATTAATAATTGGTTTAAAATTGATATTTGAAAATATCTTTTCAAATGTTAATTCACTCTAGCCAGAGAATTCCTTAAATGACTACTAATCAAGAACAGTAGGACATTCTTTGTAATTACTTTAGAATAAAGAATCCTTTATTGACTTACTTAACTATCTCTATATGGCTCATACTGCATCCAGGTATTATAGACTGAATTACCCTAAATAGGACAATTCATAAGTAGCATCAAAACACAGTAATTTCCATATAAGATACTTTAGTAATTTTAAGTCTAAAGAACAATTATAAAACTATCATAATGGGGAAACCTATAGACATATAAGTAAAATTCCATTTAGGATCCTTATAATTGGTCAACTTAGTGAAATTATTCTCTAATAAGAACCCACATATTAGTTTATCTCCATACTTTAATTTATAAGATCAATTACTTTATTCAAAAGAAAGAAACATAATGTATGCTAATTTTACCGTTTCATCAATTTCCTATCTTGATGAAACTATAATTAGGAACATTTGGGAATAACACATAAATGCAAATTGAATCTCATAATTATGATATTATCATCATTTTAATTACACAGTAATTATTCCAGGGATTTACTTTTAATATTAAAACATCAAATATAATTAACATAATATGTAAAAATAAAGAATGCCTTTATTAATTAAATAATAACATCATAAATTAAAATTGCAAACAGTTGATTGGCTAAAAGTTTATAAACTAACAATTGATATGTATAATTAAGATGTTGGAAATTTTTTATTGTAGGTTATCTATAGGTAAAAGTTTCTTACAAATCTTAACGTAGCTAACGAGATAAACTTTTGAAGATGTTATTATAAAAGGCCATCAAGAAAACACCATTACCTCTATGTCCATTTTGTGGAGAACAAAAGACAATTGTCTACCAATTAGAAAGTTTTATACCCAAAAATATTTACACTAACCTTTTGGGGTTAATTTCTTTCCTTTATTTTTGTGGTTTACAGATCCAATCCAATCTCCCTGTCTTATAGGACGATGTTACAATTTCAATATATTCAACCACTCATGTATAAATTTGTATATAAATTTGTGAAATTGTATCAGAGAAGGAAAGTTGTACATACACAATGTATTCTTCTTTCACTACAATGACTTTAATAGATTTATTGATATTGGTTACAAATTTTAAAAAGCGATTTTCTATTTGGTAAATTTTCTAATAAGATCATCCTTAGTTAAACTTTATAGATATTAATAATTTTTTATAAATAATTTTAAAATTCATAATTTGGTTTAATATGTTTGTTATTTGGATACTTACATTATTTTCTTGGACCAGTATAAGTTATAATTCGATCATACGAACATTAGTTAACACTTTAAATGGGCATGAAGGGGGTGACCCATACTTGATATGGAACATTGTTCCTTTTATACTCACCACACATACATTGAAACCAAAATTAAGAGAAGTCATATTAATTTAATTGTGATAATTATTAATCATTTTATAGATAATTTATCTTTTTAAATTTACTGATAAAGAGGAAATACTAATGTCATTGTATATCTTTTTGGTAGAGAACTTTGGAAGTCATTTCTTATCTCAAGATTTAGATTATAATGAATCTCTGCTTCTAAAGGTCTTGTTTATATGATTGAACAAAAAATATACCACATTTTCTTCTTCTTGATAACTAGGAAATATAAAGAAGACTTCTAATAAAGGCTTATGCTTTTAACATTCTCTATATTGGGACAACTAATTCTTCCTTACATGTTACTATTGGTTTATGCCCTACAGTCATTCAGTTGGTTGTAGTTTAGATTAAAAAAAATAATTTGAGGGCATTCTTTATCTTGTACGTATTTAGATGTATATAACAAATAATTATAGATTGCAAATGAAATTATTATGAAAATATAATTATAAGATTCATATTGCAATTATTATTCCTAAATTTTTCCTAGTCATTATTCTATTACGATTAGAAAAAGATTAGCACATGTTATTTTTTTCTTATAAGATCTCTAAGACTAAATTATAGAGACATTAAACAAACGTGTGGGTTCTTGTTAGAAAACAAGTACACTAAACTGACCTCATATGAGAAATCCATTTGGAATATTACTTGTATGTTTATGAAAATTCTCATTGTGATAATTATATAATGATAGATGCATATTTGATTATAATTATAAACCCACATTTAACATTTTTTAGCTTGATATTTCATAGTTTTGTTGTATATTTAGTACTTAATTTCCTTCACGTGTATATATAGGTCATATTTGTCTTCATAGAAAAAAAGGAGAAGAATTCGAATGAAATTGTGGCATAAAATGAAGATTACAAGCAATTTGGACTTATACGGTTGTGTATGTGCCTGTGTAGTTCTTTGTGAATTTGTAAAGCCACGATTTTAGTTGTTTTTGGAGCTATACAATCACCTACATGGCTATGTAAGTGATCGTATATGTCCTAGAAATCCTAGTTTTCACTATAAAATGATGTTAATAAAGGCAAAATAAAAGAAGTCGAGTTTTATAACAGTTTTGAGACATAAGACACCTAGAGAAGTGACAATTTTTATCAAAGGATGAGGAAAACATGAAGTTAAAATCAAGAGATTTGATAGAAAGCTACATCAAATCCAAACTTACAAGAAGATTCAATAGAAGAAAAAAGTGAGATTTAAAATTATGATTCCTTTGTTTTCTATTAGTTTTTCTTCATGTCTATCTTTGATTTCATTTTCTATGATTAGTAAGTAAATGTTTTTAGTGTATAGGTGCAATGAACCCTAGTTTGGGATAACAATATGTTTTAATCTTTTATTTAAAGCAATTATATTAATTGATTATTGTGATTCAATTATGTGTTTTACTCTTGTTCTAATATATACGGAATATTAGTACATGATTTGATTTCATATGAATGAGATTAAGGAATCCTCTTGTGTGAAGAAATCTACCATAATTGGAAGGAGCTACATGCAAACCTAAAGATAGGCCAACATAAATATACTGGATTAGAGTCAAATATAATAGCAAAATTCATAAATTGGTAATTCAATCCTAGGAGTTTTAACTAGAAAGATCTTTATTAATTAATTGATGGATTAGCTATTAATATTCTTGGGAGAGTTATTAACATAAGATAAGAATTTCCACATTTCAATAATATGATTGCATAATAAAAGGTTAATAATTCAAGGATACTTAAAGGGGATTTAGCACCTAGACACTATAAATTGATATTTGTTTTTCTTCAAAATTTACTTGTCTTGAGTTCAAAATTGTTTAATCTTAATTTAGTTTATTTTTAGCTTTATTTTTAACTAAAACCAAAAATCTTATACTTAGGTTAGATAATAGAAAAAAGGGTAATTACTAAAATTTATAGTCATCGTGAGAATGATTCATATTTGTGTACACTAGTTGTAGCTATGCCGTGCAATTACGGTAGTTTTAATATTGGTATAAAAAATAAATCAATCATATAAGTGATTCTTTGACTTGAAATCCCCAAAGCTATCTTGCATAGGGAATACTAAGTTTTGATACTACTTGTGACATATTTTAATCAAGGATAGCTTAGTCAGCAGTAATTGGATATAGCATAAACTATATAGAGGTAGTTAAGTGATCAAGATTGGATTCATCATCCTATAGTAATTAGCGAGAATGTTTCATTATTCTTGATTAATATTGATTCGAAAAATTCTTAGTTAAGGTGGAATGACATTTTGTGAATAGTTTACAAATGTCATTAATTGAATCGATAGTTAATGGTGGAAAACTAATATGATTGGATTCAAAAAGTAGTAGACATTAATTTCATGTTGTACGTCTAATCAGCACATTGTATAATGAAATGATTAAATTATACAAAAAAATCATATACGAAAAGTTAAGTTAAAACCACTTTAATATTCCTAAATATTTGGGTAGTTATGATATGTTAAACATCAATTTTGATCAATAGATTTGAATTGTTTGATTAGAGAATTAAAGATAAATTAACAGAGTTTAATTTATCTAATCCTAAATATGATTTAGGATTATAATTTATATCCATTGTCAACATATTTAGGAACTTAATGGATTACACATAAAGAATAGGTT
>JAOQMS010000008.1:19778472-19808470 GCA_027563885.1 Erythroxylum longipes
CAAATTATCTGAAGGAATCGAATTTTAATTCAGTCCCTAAGACTTTCAATTTCTGGAGTGAAGTTGGGTATAGTGTATTGTTTCAGTGCAAAAATAGTCTGAAAATGTTTGGGCTATAACTTTCAGATTTTTGAACTAAAGTACATGCTTTTGGTGTCATTAGAGAATTAAGACAATGGGGAACAAATGTTCTAAAGAAGCCCAATATAAAATCCAATTTGAGTTTTCCCAAAGTCTGTTCAGAAACAGGAAGAGTGAGTTCTTTTTAACTGGTGTGGGTACGGCCCCCTTGTGAGATGCGCGTCCAGATGTCACTTAGGACGTCGGGCACGTGACTCACAAGGGCAGGGTCCCAACAGATTTATTTTCTTTTTAAGAAATAATGTAACTTCTTGTGTTTAAAAAAACAACATAAAATTACATTCTTTATATGTAAATTGGATTATATTGTAGCTACTTTTAGTAATTTTCATGCTATATGGTTAAAAATTTAAAGATAAACTCATTATAACAAAAAATGAACCAACCACAGTTTAAAAAAGGCGCAGAATACTCAAACCACTTCAATAAAATATCCCTAAGAGGGATTTCATTGAACACTTCATATGCAAACCAAATTCATGCCTAACTATTAACAAAACCATTGTATTTTTCCATTATTCACCAACATAAACACATTCAAACATAGTCTTAAAAACCGTAGAATACTCGAACCACATCAACAAAATTGACCACCATATAAGCATTTAACGAAAACAACGAAAGCATAAAAAATAAACCCGAGATCAAAACATAGACAACTAACGTCAACAGATGATTAACAGAGATGACGGACAATGGAAGAACAACTGAAGAAGACTAACGATGATGATTAAGGAAGAAGACGAACCTCTGATCAAAGAAGATGAAAATAATGAAGAGAAAACAAAATGAGGGGCTTCTATTGGAAGATTTAAGATCTAACCAAAACAACGTTGTTTTTTGATAAAAACAAATGACGTCATTTTCATTGGTCTTAAAACGTTGAAGTTGAAGCCTCCAATGACTTTGTTTCTTACAAATTTTTAAACTTTGTAACCATCTGTAAAAAATGACATCATTTGTTTTTCACAATTGACGATGATTCAATAAAAATCGATTGCCGACAATTTGTGGTAATCATCATCAACGTTGATGCCCTTTAGTGACAATCTCTCGTAATCGTCACTAAATGGATATATTTGGCATCAATTTTATAAAATCGTCACCAATTTTTTCATATTTATGATATTTTTAACATAGCAAATTTTTTAACATAAATAAAATTATTTTTTTAACTTACAATCATTGTCCATAATATTACATTTTATTTTTAAGAATATGATATTAATAAGTAATTTTCATTTTCATTCTTTACTATATTGCAATTATTTTTTTAATTATATTTCGATAAATATAATTATATATGGTAATTAATATAATGTTATATGCATGTATAGATAATAATTGTAATTAGTATAATGATTTATGAATGCATAGATAGTAGATAAATTTTCTCATATCTTACTTATGTAATATATTAATCTATTTAATATATATATATATATTTGGTATAATATATTCTATAATTTTGTCGCCAAAGGTCAAGCCAAATAATAATGGGCCACCATTTGGCGACAATTATCTGAACCGTCACCTAATGGTATATTTCTTCTGAATTAATCAAAAATGATGTCATTTTGCTTAATAACAAACGATATCATTTTCTACTAGGTTATTAACACAAAAATGAAGTTCCATTTATTTTTGTATTGGCCGTAGTGTTCCCGAAGAAGCATTGTCTCCTCTATGGTCTTTGCCTCCTATGCTGTGGTCATCATTGTCAAACGATCTTCATGTCCTATGTTGGTACTATTCTTCTTTATATTTTCAAGAACTCTCCTTCTGTTGTGCTCTATTTTTCCACTATGTTTTGAATTTTATGTGGGTTGTATTCTTCTTATGCTGTATGGGTTTTTATTTGTGATTGTTTTTGGAAGATGGTTAATTGTATTTTTGTGTTGGTTGTATATGAGTTGACATTTTTTCCCACCTTCAATGCTTCTTTGAGGAAAGCATGTTAAACATTTAATAAAAGGTCTGTGAGAGTATTTAACTTCTAGAATGGATATCTATGTACTTATTATGTTTTCAACATTTAGTTGGTTCTCTCTCCTGTCTTCCTCCTATCTCTCTCTCTCTCTCTCTCTCTCTCAGCTTTCTCCAGGTTTACTTCTTCTTCTCTTATCTTTTCTACAATTTCGTTATTATGTATGTAACCTGAGCTCTTGTATTACATGTTCAATATACAAAAGCTTTTCCTCAGTATTCGTCAATCGGATCAAGTGTATCTTCAACAAGAGCATTGGTTCAAATCCAATGTTGGATTTGAGCTGTATTGTTTTTTATCATAATAAATAACAAGCTGCTAAGCAGAAGGTCATTTTTAACGTTGATAAAAAGGAATGATCTTTTCTTATTGTTGCTAGGATTTGTATGGTAAAGTTTCAATTTTGTATCAGTTAATTCCACCCTGAGAATTTATAGGATTTGGTTACCAAAAGAATTTAATTAAACATAATGAAGTTTATGCTAAATTGACTTTTCAGGACAAAACTCTTAACATTAATTCATTTCGGAATGTCGTGTGGCAACTAGTTTCTGATGGTGGAAATGAGCTCCACTGGAAGGAATGTGACAAAATTATCCCTTATGAAGAACAAATCGATAAACAACTAATTTCCTAATCAAAGTCCAATCACCACTTGCCTTCAATGGTCGATCTTCTTAGTATCATCTGAATTATCTCTCTTCCTTAATTATTTGTATCTCATTTTTTATTAGAAAGTTATTAAATGAATGTTTGATTGTATATACTATGTGTTGTGTAAAGCTTCCTTAAATCTTCAAGAGAACATAGATGAAAATGGTGGCGGTGGCAATGTCCCTGAAAGGACCCATCCTGGAGTTCCCCTTCTGGAACTCGAATGGAGCCCTCTTGGCAACCCCACAGTAGCCCTCCAATCGATATCTAACTCAACTGAAGGGTTCTAGCAAAGCCAAGTAGTTCAACTTTTTAAAAACTTTTATACTTTAACTTTTACAAGCGCAGAAAATAATGGGAACTTTTTTTTCAAAACATTTTATTAAAAATTTTGGCAGCATAACGACTACTTTTCTAAGATTCCCAAATTTTAGAAACCTGTATAACACATTTTAAAAAACTTCTATATTCAAACCAATTTCTTAACTACAAGTTATGGACTTCAAGTCCACTCACAAGTAACCCAAAAAAATAATTCTCAACAATCACTACAATAAACTTTAAAAAGCTAAAACATATTCAAGTATTTCATTTAAAAGCCTTAATAAACATCCATTCTTTACACAAATGTACGTATCAAAGTGATGTAAGCATAACAGCACCTGACGATACAACTAACCTTGTGACGAAGTCCTAATTACTGCAGCACCTGTATGCATACCTGGGGTGGGTTGTTTAAAAGCATAAAAATAAGGGTGAGCGAAACGAGGTCAGTGAGTGTAATTAGTTTACTAAAAGTTAAATTTTTTATAATGGCATAACTAAAATATTCCATACAACCATAAAGCTTATGGTAAAATATTTTCCATAACAATTTATTCGCGCATCATCAAATATGGTAATAACATAATATTTCGTTAAACACAATTTCAATTTTTCTGAAATATTATTTCGAAATGCTTTTTAAAATTAAACTCATAATATAAAAGTTTCTATTTTCCATTTTCATTTTTTCTTAAATAATAAACAGTAGTGACAATAAGTTTTACGAAAACTTTAATACTGAGAAATAAGCCAACCACTAGAATTGGTACCACACAGTACCTCTCTAATCACTTTTAACATAAATAGTAGCAGAATTACTATTTTCATGACTTTCCTTACTCAGTATAGGCCACCATTAGTTTCTTTACTATACTGTACACTAGGTTTAAAGTCACGAAGTTGGTTTTGTATTGCTTATCCGCAACCGGTTATAGAGTTGATTCTGCATCGATTACCCGTAACAGATTAACCATTATATACTTGGTAGTTACGAAGCTGGTTCTACATCGCTTACTCGTAACAAGTCACGGAGCTAGTTCTGCATCTCTTACCCGTGACTAGTTAGCCACTATTTACGGAGCTGATTCTACATCGCTTACTCATAATAGGTTAACCGCTATAAAGATACTGGTATAATAACATATGTAAAGCTTACTGGTGTACCATAGCCAAAAGCAACTCTTACATTTACAACTCATCTTATTTTCTAAATGAAGTATGGGAGGATCCATAATTGAATTATTTCAATGTAACTCCCAATCATATAAAATTTAACTTTCAAATTAAAACTCATATATTACCAAAGCATACACTTATGCTAGCAATATTTACTTGTAAAATATCATTTACATAAAACTCAGCATTAATATTCATTTTATGATTAAATGAAAACCATTTACATAAAAACAATTTAAAGAACACTCGCATCTCATTAATTCTTTTGCAAAGAATTTAATCATATAAAATAATTAAAATACACTCACAGCTTTGCACACTTATCGCCAAGCACACTCACGCGTTTGGTGACTCTCCTTTACCTACACAAAATGCATTTCACTTATATGCATTTCACTTAGGCATTTATTTCCCATTAAGAAATAAGGCATTAAAACTATATATTCGGTTTAACCGAATTCGAGATTTGTATCTAATCATGTAACACGCATGCTAATCATATTTCTGCTTACATCCGTGAGCTAACCTATTGGTCACCGTTTCCAAATATAACTTCAAAAGTCACTTAAATATCATATTTTATCTATTCTAACTTACCAATTCCTTAGAAACACAATCTCACCCAATTTAATTCACCATATCACAATCATGCATGATGACTCACGGTTATGACCTATGTCCAGAATCCATACCCCCACTTGTTTCATAATTTTCACATAGTAAACGTTCAAATTAGGTTTTGAGGTCTTCTAGACATTTGTTTGCCCATATCTCTAGTTTCTATATCAACAAAAATCATGTCATTTGAACTTCTAAATCATGAAAAATGTATCAAATATCATGAGTTGTTTCAATACAGGGGTAATATCAGGTTACCACTTTCGATCTCAAATTTCAATATCATTTATCCCAAATTAGGTCTAGGTATCTTCTAGAGATTTTTAGTACTATGTCTTAGGTTTAAGATACAATTAAAATTACTCAATTTAAAAGTCTGTAAACCGAGTTATGGCTAAAATATTGGGACTAGTTCAAACTAACCTAAGATAGAATTCTGTTACGTTTCTCTCTTGTCACGTTCAATCAATTCTATGTAAAAAAAAAACACCAAAGAAACAATAAGAAATCACTAATCTTAAACACATCTTTCTCACTCAAAACAAACCCATAAACATTAGGAATTTAGGTTAGGACAACTTACCACGTTCTGTCAATCTTTTTGACAATTGAAGAATATTTAATCTTGATCAAGCTCTTTTCAAATCATGCTCCAAAACCCATCAAAAATCAATTGCACTCTCCTCCTTCTCTCCTTGGCCGAAACTTCACTCTTTCTTCTCTTTTTTCTTCTTTTTTTCTAGTCTCACGTGCACTCTCCATTCACTCTCACGGTTACGTTTAAAAATGAAGCAAATGTTGCTTTTATACTCATTTAATGGAGTACACATGTCACCTTCTTATTTGTCATCACTAATAACTCATCAAACACATGTCATCATCTCATTGGTCATCTCTAATGACTCATCAATCCACTAATATCATGTAAAAAGACCAAATTGCTGTCAATTAGTACAAAAGGACCTAATTACCCTTTAATGCATTTAATTGAACAACTTGTCGAATTAAATCCCAAAAATATTCCACGACTGTCTTATTTTCAAATTGACCATGGAATACCATAATTAAGGTCAATAATTATTGATTGGATGTTTTTAAAAATTTTGAAAGATCATCAAATTCTTATTTTTATCATATTTTGACATTATTTGGTAACTTTTCAATTGCCCGGAAGAATTTTTGAATTGAATCTTGAAATCACTAAATGTCACTGAAGTTGTCCAGATTTCATTCAAAGTATTACCTAAATTTCTAAAGTACATTTTGGGGCTTTTAAAACCCGTTCAGACTCATTCTGTAGCTTTTCTGAGTTTTTAGAAATTTTTCGAGAAATTTTCGGTCAAGTCTAGAACTGTCTCTGCTCTATCCGAGGTCCCCGTTATAACCTCAATAATATATTTAAACGCTTAAATTACTCTAGTATACTATAAATAGAGCATACTTCGTAAAATACATGTGTAACACAATACACAGTACAATAATTGAATTTGGATATTCAGTCCTGATGGTCGATACAGGATTAGGGAAATCAGTTGTTTTGGAATAGTCGTCAATTCAGATTACTACGTTTGTTTAATCAGGTATGTATGTGTTATAATTTGGGTTTGTTATACTGTTTGACTTAATTAGCTATTTAAGTTCTATACTAATTGTTACTTAGGTGAAACTCATTATACAGGTGGTTCATCCAATTTAGTGATCCATACTGCATTTGGGGATTTGTTCACTGTATCTTTTGCTACTTAGTTAAGCCAATAAGTTGTTAGAAGAGGGTGTCAATAACCCAACACTTAAGAGAAGATCTTTGACTGGTTTAATTGATGCCTTCGAATGTGCAAGGACTCTTATTGGGAATCCAGACATAGGAAACTTCTTTACCTCTTCTGCCGAGTCTCATGTCACTTGGAATTTTAAAAAATAATTATTTCTTTTTCTTTTCGATGGAATAAACGTGAAATTTTATTTATTTAACATATATGTGCAAGAATTGTTAAACTTCTAATTAAAATCTTTTACTACTTATCATATATCATTATATCATATTGCTAATCACATTTCAATATTTATATGTATTATTATTTTATTATTAATAAATATTAATGATTAAGAATAGTAGTAAATTTAAATTTATTTCATCTTGATCTTATTAATATTAAAATTTTAGGTATGCTTATTTTTTTATATCCAAATAGTATTTGCTTTTCAAAATTTAAATTACCTATCATGTGTTTTTCAACAATATGTTTAAAATTTTGAAAAAAATTTATAATTTTTAGCTGCTCCAGTCTATTTTCATGAAATGTTTGTATGAATGGAAGAGTACTATGTACAATAGGCATCATTAAAGAATCATTTGTGTATAAATCTATATATTTAAACAAATTCAAATAGTTTTGAATGCATTAGATATTTAAACAAATTTATAAAAAAGGTAAATGAAAAAAATATGAAAATTATATAAATGTCAGTTATAATTAACCTTTGGATTATTAAGCACACCCACCATTAAAAATTATGTTTTCAACATTATTATTTTAAGAATATTATCATACACATAAAATTCATCAAATTTTCGCTAGGAAATATATAAGATATAAAATCTTTAATATCAACTTTTGGCGACGAAATTCCTAAATCCTTGCAAAAGGTACAATTTAAATAAATCATCACTTAGATCTGCCTTTAGCGGTGATACAATAAAACGTCGCGATTTTAAAATCTTTAATATCAAGTTTTTGGCAATGGATTTTAAAAATTTGTCACGAAAAATTCAACTTTTTGTGATGATTACGCGAATCGTCACCAATGTTAAACATTTTGGAACGAAATTTCTAAACTATTGCAAAAGGTTGCACATTTTGAGATGATTCATATATATTGTCATTAAAGACCTCAATTTTGCGACGATATGTAAAATGTCGTGAATACCTTCAATTTGGCGATGAATTTTGAAATCGTCACTAAAAGTTAATTTTTAACGACAATTTAAAAAACGTAACTAAAAGCTAGTTTTGTGGTAGTATATACAGCGTTAGAACAAAGCTTATTGGTTAGTAATGGTAATGATCAATTCGCAGAATTGTAAGGAAACGACAAAAAAGGAATCTGACTGTAAGATATTTGTGCAGGGGAGACAACAACCGCACATGAAATTTTCTGGTATTGAAATTTTTGGAAGAAGGTGCTCGATCCTCTGTGTTGTCTTTTTTTATTTTATTTTTTTTGGTGAAGGCCTGCCCTGCACCAACCTATTTTTGTTTGACACCCAAGTGTTGCAGTAGGCTCCAGGTGATAGGTCGTAGGTGCCCCTTTGCTTCACCTTCTTAATTACTCCAATTGAGTTCGCGTTCTTTTCAAATAATTACTTTTTTATCTGTAAACTATAAAAGACCATGCCTGTGAAGCCACACTATCACAAAGTTTCCCAGGCTTCAACATGTCATATAAATTCCTTCGTCAATTATATGAAAGGTTGTATAATCTCTAGTGCTAAACCACTGTAAATATATACTAAATAGGAGAGCAGATTGGCCTAGCTAGAAGAAGATTTCACTGATCAGTCATCCAGTTTCATAATGTCAACCTAGATAGCAGTGCCTAGCAGAAAATATATTCGGGGTATCTGAAGCTGGGGCCTAATTTCCCCAGGATCGCACATAATAATCACGCGGTCATGATCACCACCTACACTTTTCCTAAAGCTAAAGTGCTATTCTATGCATATAAGATTCTTTCCTACTGAACTCAATATTGAATCCTGAAAAATCATACAGTATTTGCGCATGCATTGCTAAGCAAAGTTTATTGCTTTTATGATTGAATCGTTCACTAATCAGTTAATAAGCTTAGCTAGACCATAGGTCTATCAACTGTATATGCCTTAAGAGAAGTATAGACAATGACAAGAACAGGGGAAATGTATTCTATACTAGTCTTGGCGTGCATTTATTGTGTACATATTATCACTGGATAAAGTATCAATATAAAAACTAATGCATTTAGAATTCATATTAAATAACAGGATTTATTGTCAAATCTTTACATTCAGGGTTCTCTTGACTTGTAAGCTCTTGTCTTCCATATGCAGTAAATTTTGGAGGGGTAAATAGAATTAACTATGCATTCAATTCAGATGATGTCATCCACCTTGGTGTACGTGCATATATATATATATATATAAATATTAGGATGCTAGTGTTTTTTTTTTTTTAAATAGCAAAGCCAGTTTAGAACATGTCAGCAAATTCAGGTAAGTGTTAGAGCCAAACTCATCCCTAACCGTTGGATCAACAATGTTGATTCCTGATTGTTTTCAGATGTAATACAACGGTTCGTGTTTTGGAGCATATTATAGCTACATTTGCACGCTGACTTCCGGTCAAATCTTACATATGGGGGATATTAAAGCAAAAGGTCATTCGACACGTGGAGGATGGCTTGAGTTCGAAAATACCCCCGAGCGTCAAATCAAGGTACGTCAACCCTTTTACGGGAAACAGGGGTCACTTCACGCAAGTTGTGGAAGAAGTTATTACTTATTAGAGGCTGGTAAACACTGTTTTAATCCAAAGGTCGTTTTGGTCCTTTCAGTGTGACGTTGGGTTGCTGAGATTCTACTGGTTGAAAGGAATTTAGAGATTGCAGGGTGTGGTGGGCTTGGCTCGCGTGACATCAGCCTCTCGTTTGACGTGAACTTGACGATAGGCTCCCTTCGTACGCTTGTCACTGTGTTCAACAGCGTCCCATGTACATCTGGCACTTTGGTTATTATATTATAAAGAGATAATATGGTACTAAGGCGTTTCCGTTTAACGTTGTAAGTTGACTATAAATTAGATAATCCACATTGTTTTACTCGTTAATTAGTGACATATTCATGCCCCTTTTGTGGAGAGAACTTTTGTACAGTTCTAATAATTGCACAATCATGTTAGTCACTATTTGTTTTAAAGAGAAGGACTAATTTTCATGAATATCGAAGATGATACTTGGCAAGAGAACAGCATGTTCTCTTTTAATATATATATATATTTATTTTTTTCTTTTTTTCTTTTTTCTTTTTTCTTTTTTCAGAAATAAAAATAATAATAATAATAATGTTGCCGTTCTTATTGTTTTAAAACGAGGAGCAGGAGGTAAGAAATATCGCTCAGAACCCTACGAAATCTTCTTTTTCCTGTGTTTGGGAACCAAAAATCTGATAAGGCAAACAGGCATTTAGACTGGCAAAGAATCCGACTGCCAAAGAGATCCAACCGCGACAAGGGAAAACGTCGATGAGCTGCATTGGGCTTGACTGAGAAAGAGAGAGAACACTGATACATACTTATATATATATACACACACACATAGAGAGCATGCACGGTGGGGACCTAGTTTCAGTCTTCGGTCATCAGGTTGGAATTGGATTACCATCAGCACCAGAGGATCATCTGATTAGGAAACACACAGAAGATTCTTAGAAATGCCTTTCAAGTCAAGAAGCCAACCAGTTGAAACAAATCTGTTGGCCAAGGTCGTCATAGCCTGATTATATATATATATATATATATACGTGTGTGTGTGTCTATATATATAGGCCCCTCACCATATATATAGCCTTGTTTAATTCATCTGAAACTTTGACAGAAGATCTTAATTAGCATTCTTCACTCAGTTCCTCCATATCAGTAAATCAGAGTGAATTCCAAGTGTTGATCTGTTAATCATATTGAATCATTAGATTTATTTGCTTTTAAGACTACTTACATTCGTTGTTTTTAAAAAGAAAAAAAGAAAGGAAGAAACGGCTACTTACATTAGCTCTTGGGGGTAGTAGCTGAAGTTTTTACATTTTAATTAAAAATAAAAACTCTACTTAAAACATAACCTATAAAATCGAAAGATTTTTAGTAGAGCTTTCCCGAATATATAAAGTTGACATAAAAATCTTTTATGGATAACCTAATAATCCTAATTCCAGTAAATAACTAAGATAACTTCTATTCAATATAAATAGATATATTTAAAATTAGAGTAAGATGTATCAGTAAATATAACTAAAATTTTAGGTGATATAAATTTATAGATTGAACATATTACATATTTCAAGTATATTATAACTAAACTTATTGTTAAAAATTCTTCTTTATCAATAATGTAAAATTTACTAATTATTCATGAGTATCCTCTTTCCCAATGCACAGTCATACATGATTTGTTTATTTTTAATATTAATATTTAATAAATATGCAAATTAACTAGCTAGCGAAATTAATAATATAAATATATATATAATTCAAGGATATGATCATTAAATTTAAGTTTGATATTAAAGAGCATGTGATGTAGAAAATATTTTTGAATCATAGATCCTCCATTCGTCATGAGATATTACTTTAGGGGTTTATATAAGCTAGGCTTAAAGTCAAACAAAAAGAGGGGCTAGGGTGGGGCTCGTCTTCAATAAATCCAAGGTAAATAGATTAATTAGTCTATCGAAAATATTATAAATTAACAATATAAACGTTTATATATACATATACATAGAGAGAGAGCGAGAGAGAGACAGAGAGACGTTTTAAAATTTTTCTTCGAGTGGATCATATTGATAAATTAACATAGATAGTATAGTTTACATAAGATTGATTCTTTACATATGCCCCGAATACAGCATGTAAACTACATGGCAGAGCAACTAATCTATCCAACTAAAGACGTACCAAATGCTAGAAAATCCGTAAGCTTGTAACTTGCCCATTCAAGAATTTGTTATGCCTAATATCAATTAAAGAAACCAGTGATTGAGGTGCTCTTGAGAAATCGCCACATGGGTTGCCTTATTTTGTATGTATGTGGAAGATTAACTATTTTTATATTTTTTTAATGGAAAAAGTTTATGGTACTTTATGAATCTCCTTAAGCCAATATGAAGATTTTTTGGCATTTTGTAGAACAACCCTATCGTACCCATAGCTACGCAGACGCAGAGCTTGAAATTCTTGTAATCCGAGAATGGATGGATATAACTTGCGCACTCAAAAGTACGGTACCATACTTATATAAATATCAACCTTTTAGAATTGGTAGATGAGTACAATTACACAGTATAGATATTTCACCAATAACACATGAAGTTGAGGAGATTTTTTTAATAGAATAACACATGAAGTTGAGGAGATTTTTTTAATAGAAACTTTAGTTAAAAGTTGGCGGTGCTGAAGAACAAAACAACTGTTAAAAAATCGAATTGATTTGATGATTTAATGGTCAAATATTTAAATCGGTCAATTTTTTAATTTAATTTTTAACTTTTTTAGTTTAATTTAATTAATAATTATTGTCGATAAAACTCAATCAATTTATTAATTAATCATTCTATTTTGTAAACTAATCAATTTTTATAAATAAAATAAACCAATTAATTTGATCTAATAGTCTCTTTTTTCAATTAAACTTCAATTTTTTAATTTTATTTTATTTTTAATCAATTTTATAACGGTATTTATTTTGTGTTTCTTCATTCATGGTTCAATATTCAAGTATTATTTATAAAAATGATATTTTCTGAGTATTTCTAATATTATCAATTACATCCCAAAGGGGCTATAATTACAGATACCATAATGGAAGCTTTTTTTTTTTTATTACTAGGAGTTGTAGGTATCGCTTTATATAATTATAATGAACTAACATTTCAAAATTAGTTCCCATATAAAAGATATACATTCTTTATCTGCCCGTTTAACCCTTTTAATTTATCATATTCTATTCTGCATGGGTCATATATCGGTGCTTGTCAATCTTATTCTTTTCCTCTAACATATTAATTTAAAAAATATTCTTTACAACTAGAAAATGGTTTAGAAGACAAGCTTAAAGTAAGTCACAGTCATGACTTAATTTGCACGGTCGTGCAAAAAAGTCACAAAATCGTTTGTATCTTATGATTTAATTTTTGATAAAAATTTTCAAATATTACTTAAAAGAGGAGAATAACAGAAAACATTATTGAAAGGTTGAATCTCATAAAAATACAACAAGAAAATGGTTCCAGCTAAGTATATATTTCAAAAAGATCCTAAACCTAGATATTCTTGTCCGATCCATTATGGATGTTTTGAAATAGCAAATCAGGCCAATCCTGCTTCCCCAGGTCCCAGCATCTAAATCACATTTTGAAAAGCCAACGTAGCCTAAGATCCTTCTTTACTTCGGCCATTCGGTTCCAGGCTCAATCTTTTTTAGATATTATTTTCTTACAAAATATGTCACGCACTAACAGCTGTATGCTAACATTGCCTAAGACCTATTTTATAGGTCAAGCAACGAGGACTCCCTGCTAAAAGCATCGTATTCATTTTGGATGCCCAAAAGACTGTTCTTCTTATTAAAATAAACATATTAAAAAAAAATTGTCATGCCTCAATCTGTAAACCTCATGATGTGGTGTTAGATGAAAAGGCTGACGCATAGAAAGGCCTAATTTAGCATCAATTGGACCTAATCACTAATTACCACTTTATAATTGTGAGTCTTAAAAGTCCAAGTCTAAGCCGCACAAGTTACAACCACCTTCCAACTTCCTCCACCTTCTTCCGCTACTTTCTTCTTTCAAATTCTTAATTTTAAGTTCCTAATTATGTCACTTAGAAGGCAAGGATATTGTGGCCGTGTAGTCAGTAGGAATTATGACTTCAGCATCCAAATTTAGGATAAATAAACTGGATTATGATTTTAATGAAAAATAATAATGATTTTCCTTCTTAGCCTTGAGTTATAGTTGTTAAGAAAAATTCAAAAGAGTTTCTGAAATCATAAAATAGAGGGCAGGGAAAGATTTGGCCTTGCCACAACAGAGTCGAACGGTAGCTGGCACCGTGCAGACCTAGACATTATTCTTTTAGCGGTAATACCCAAAATTCCAGCTTGTTAATAAAACCTTTTTTTGGATAAGCTAAGAGCTAAGATCAAAGATCAGGAGGAGATCGGAACCACCAAATACGGATTCTTTGGAGTAACCTTCCACCATCCGCCACCTTTTTCTACTTCAACTTTGACGTCATCCTCTTTTTATTATCATCAGTAAGGTAATATTCATGTCAACTTGTATGCATTTTGATCAATACATTCCTCAATTAATTCAATATTTAAATGTATTTTGAAACTAAATTTATCTTCCCTTCCAACTCTCATAATAAAATTTTATGTCATCCTTATTTAATTTTCTAAATATAGACATTGTCAAAAAGAAGAATTTTTTTATAAAAACAAGGGCTAAAAATTTAAGTTGTAATCACTAGGAGCAATAACTATTTATTATTAAATTATTAATAATTCTTCTAATATTGTTCATCATTTTAAAATATTGTAATAAAATTTACAAAAACTTTTCTCCTGTTAAACAAATAGAGCCAATAGTTATATCAATTATCTAATATTACCGATCACTAGAACCTAAATAAAACAAATAATTAGATTGCAACAAATTAATCAATCAATTGTGTTAAGAATATTTTAAAAATTAGACCGAATCAATCGATTTGACTAAAATAAATACAAACTGGCCTGAATTTTAGTCCAATTTACATTACATAACTCATATGATAAAAAAATTGACCAATTTTCTTTAACAAACCGGTGAATGCGGGACTCTCCACGCATTTCTTCTTCTCCTGTACTTAGTTTTTGAGTTTTGACTTTTGATAACGTACATAAATAAATCTTTTGAATTTTTAATCAAATTTTTTCTTTTTAATTCTAACACATTTTAATTAATAAATTATATTTTAAAATTTTATATTCTTTATTTATCTCTTTACATTTTAATTTAAAATTTTGTTTTAAATTATTTTTGTTAAAAATAATTACTGTTTTATCCTTAAAAATTACTTAATTTATTTAATCTCATTAAAAAATTATATTTTCAAATTTTAGGTTCTTTATTTTTCTCCTTATATTTTAATTAAAAATTTTTAAATTATTTTTATAAAGAATTTTTTAATAAATTAAATTATTAATCAATATGTATAAGTAATTTTACTTAAGATAATTTAATAATGTGTTAAAATAATATTCAAACTATAAATAAGTATGTTTAAGGGATATTGAAGAAGAAGTTACAATAAAGTTAGATTTTTTTTATTGACTTTCTTTAAATATACTTAAACTCTTATGAGTTTTTACATCAATGATAATATAGAATATAATTTTTTATTTTTATTATTATTTAAAATTTATGTTAGATTCAATAGTAGTCTAAATTATTAGATTTATTATATATTAATAAGCATTTTTAGTGAATTTTTATTTCAATAAAGTATTTTATTTTATACTATATTTTTATTTATTCTTATAATTTTTACTTCTTATTTATTATATATCAATTTTATAGTGATTGACAACCCATTTGTTTTTTGGTTGCTCATATCATAATAGTCCTTTTACTGTTTCCTTCCTCCCAATGAAACAGCAAATGAGAAATTCTTCAAGCATCCAAATCTAGTCATGAATTTAATGGAGAAATCATTTAGACGTGAGAAACCTAATCCAAATCAAATAGACAAATTCAAAATATTATATGGTCTAATATAAACAATAAAGCATCACTCATGTTTCTTTAAAGAAATTTGGTCCAATTCTTATATAGGGTAGGAGGGCTTCGGGTGTAAAATAGTGAATGGACTCGAGGTACAAAGACAAACAAGCCCAAAATGAGAGTAGAATAAAACGGTAATTAAGAAAAATAAAATACGGGAATGGGTATTTAAATCGCAGCGAAGCCAGTGGCCATTTGACATGACTTGCCTACTCCTACGACCACCACCACCACCACCACTGCTACACTACATAGCACACCCACCAGAACGCATAGCGAAGGAAGAAAAAGCCTTTTGCAGAAAAGAGAAGAGAAGAAAGAACCTTGAGAAACAGAAAACCACACAATGAAATCCTTTCCTTAACCTTCACGCCTATATTACACTTCCCTATTCTCTTGTCAAACCATACTACACTCTTTCTCTCTCCGCCTCTCACTTCTCATAATAACATAATAACACTTCTGCTCTGTGGCTGTGTGTTGCATTTATAACCCCACCAAATGTTACACCCGCATTCTTCTCTCTTATTCACTGTACCATCTTTCTCCCTTTAAATTCCAGCTTCATCAACCCCCTCCAAACGATTTTCTTTTCTAATAAAGACAGAGTCTTGGAGACTCTCCAAAACAGAGTAGTAGTCCACTACCAACTCCGTAGCTCCTTTTCCTGGTTTCTTTCTTCTTCTTGTGATTTCCTACATGGGTTCTTGCGAAGATCAAGAAAAGCAGGAGATTAAGATACTACCTAAGTGTATGCGTGTTCACGGGCCTATCATAGTAGGAGCAGGACCATCGGGTCTTGCAGCATCAGCTTGCCTCTCACGACACGGAGTGCCTTCTCTGATTCTCGAGAAAAGTGACTGCATAGCATCTCTTTGGCAGCACAGAACTTACGATCGTCTCAAACTTCACCTTCCAAAAGACTTCTGCCAACTTCCCCTTCTTGGTTTTCCTCGTGATTTTCCCAAGTACCCTTCAAGGCACCAATTCATCTCCTACATGGAGTCCTACGCTTCACACTTCTCAATCCAGCCCAAGTTCAAACAAGCTGTTTTGAAGGCCGAGTTTGATTGTGTTAGTGGGTTATGGAGGGTTCAAACTCAAGACCATGAGTACATTTCTCGGTGGCTTATTGTTGCCACCGGTGAGAATGCGGAGCCTGTGATACCAGAAGTAACTGGATTAGACAAGTTCAACGGTCCTATTCTGCATACTAGCGACTACAAATCCGGTTCGGAGTTCAAGAACCAGAAGGTCTTGGTTGTTGGATGTGGTAACTCGGGCATGGAAGTGAGTTTAGACCTTTGTAGGTACAATGCAATCCCCCATATGGTGGCCAGAAACACGGTAGTTACTTGGACTGTTGTTCGTGTTTATTGAAATATTTTGTTGTCAAGTAGTTTGCCTAATTAAATTAGTGTATAATTTATGACGTGCAGGTGCATGTTCTACCTAGAGAGATGATTGGTATATCAACATTTGGTATAGCCGTGTGGCTTCTCAAGTACCTACCTCTAAACTGGGTTGATAGGTTATTGCTGCTAGGCGCCTACTTGAAATTGGGAAACACTGAGCAACTTGGCCTTCGGCGACCGAAAAGCGGGCCTATTGAGCTTAAAAATGTGACCGGAAGGACCCCTGTATTAGACGTTGGTGCACTGTCCCTTATAAAATCCGGAAAGATTAAGGTAAAAATCTAATGTGGTCCACATTTTAAGGTTTCACAAATATTAGTTATGAGCTAACATTTGTTAGGTTATTTCAGGTGATGGAGGGTGTGAAAGAGATATACAGAAATGGGGCGAGGTTTATGGATGGTCAAGAAAAGGAGTTCGATTCTATAATTTTGGCAACCGGGTACAAAAGCAACGTCCCTACTTGGCTCAAGGTAATCAAGCATAAGGAATTATGTTTTGTTCGTTTGGTTTGCGTTTTCTATTATCCTTACATGAATCATCCATCATTTTCTACTCTTTGGACACACAGAAACCTCCAAATCTCTTCTTTTACAAAAGGAGAATCTTAACCATTTTAGCCCTTTTTTTAATTTTTATGCATGATTTGTTGCTGTCATTGTTGTTCATGGTGCATTCTGCAGACCAAGAATTCTTGGCTTTCTTTTTTTCTTTTGTTTACTTACTTGTATATACACACACAGGGGTGCGATTCTTTCACCAAAGACGGTATGCCAAAAATACCCTTTCCCAATGGGTGGAAAGCAGAGAATGGACTGTACACGGTTGGGTTCACAAGGAGAGGACTACAAGGGACGGCTTCTGACGCCGTCAGAATAGCACAAGACATAGCTGATGAGTGGAACAAACACAGTAACTGTTGCTGTTGTAAGAAAATCCAAGTCAAAATACAAGTGAACTCAACTGAAGAACGGTGTAAGTAAATATACAGGGGACATTTTTATTTTTAATGGCCAGCCAGGAAGGAAGGAAGGAACTAGTCTTCTCGTCTTTTTGTTTCTTGTAAATGCACCAGTTTTGTAATAGGGGGATGGACGACCACCACTACTTATTCTCTCTCGCACTCTCTCTCTCTCTCTCTATGTGTGTGTGTGTGCAAAAGTAAATTAATCTCACGAGTATTAACGAATGCTATTTGGTTTACTAACACGCTCTTTGTTACTTAATAAAAGAAGGAAGAGCTTAACCCCGTGCTCTGATTTATCTTATCCTTCATATTTATTTCAGTTCGTACCCAAAAAGTTGAAGTTCCCACAAGCCAGCACACATATATACATTTCTCACTTCTTGGCTGCTGTTATATACTACTGGCAAGCTAAAAGATCAGTGGTAGTAAAGAGGCCTTACCTATTTATGTCTTTTTAACTGAAATTCGATTATTATATTTTTTTTTAGAAACTCAAAAGGGCTGAATTTATGTGTACTCTCAGTGTATCCATTATCCAATATTCCCAAAACAAAGCCCGGTAAGATAACTCTTACTAAAATAAGTTAATTATAAAAAAAATTAAACTTTATCCAGTTTTATAATATTAGTTTAAATTTTAAAAACTTTTAATTTATTGTAAAAATAGCTTAAAGTTAAGTTTTCTATTAAAGTCGCTAATGTGATATACCATATCAGATTAAAAGTTTTGCCACATCTTTAATTATTTTTCACAAAGTTATTTTATAATTTTAATAAAAAACCTAATTACACTACATCCATCTGTTTTCCCGCTAATCCTTGCTGGTTTTGTCTTTGTTTCTACTCCCCAAACCCAACCCCGCCCGCGCTAGTTTTCTGGGTAGATTAGACATTCCTCTAGCTTGCTTGCTTTGTCTTGGATTTACCTCAATGTAGAGATGTGTTTCTCCTTCTTGTCTGCTCCTTCTTCATTGTCTTCATCATTTGTAGGGATTATGATAACTTCACTACACAAAATGTAGATTTCTATCTGTGTTGTTCTTTATTGGTGCTAAAACCAAAATGCAGTTTTGTGTGAAATATGTCATTCCTCTCCAAGAAATCTGGCTATGAATTCCATGCTTGAGTTGGTTTTACTGTGACAAATGACTTTGACATAGAGTTCTTTGCATTCAAAAGTTTTGTTTTGAAAAGTTAAAAGTGTTTTTGCATTCAAACTTTGAAGTGTCCAGCTATGCAAGTTTTCAACATTCTTGTTTTGTAACAAAAAAAAAGGAAACTGAGTAACTAATATTTGAGAAGGAAACTGATAAATGGGCATCGTATTGAGCTGGATAAGGTTTGGTTTACCTTTTTCTTCTAGGTCTCGATCTGGTTGTTTAATACTGATTTTGTTAATCGTAGGATATAAAACACAAGTTGATAACTAGGTTTACGCCAGATAAGATTGATTTTGCCCGTAAATCTAAAAAATATGGCCAGATATTGTGACCCAGATTTTTTATAAGTCCGTATTAAACTTAGTTTAGGATTTTTACTTTAATAATATATTAAATCTTAACTGTTAATTTAGACCTGCAAATATGTATCAGACTTGACATCAGTTTTGTTGTAGAAATGTTGGGTAAAAATCGAAGTAATTCTAGTATTGATTATTAGAAGGCTGCAAAAAAAGTGATAAGATATTTTTAAGTAACAAATGATTACTTGTTCACTTATAAAAGGTCTAATCAATTAGATATTCAAATTCAGATTTTATTAGATATGTTGATAGTAAAAAGTCTAACGTTTAGCTGATTGTTTTTATTAGCTGAAGAGGTAATCTTATGAAAAAGCGTTAAACCGTCTTCGCTTCATTCACTATGAAAGCAAAAGTTGTAGTTTATTTTAAGGCTACAATTCATGCATTATAACTGAGAAACTTTATTTCAAGATACTAATAACCTTTATTTCACCGAATTCGTAACCTCATCAGTCTCTTAATTCAAAGAGAAGCTCCGCACAAAGTCATTACAGCGCCAACTCATAACCTTGATTCAAATTGATTTAAAGCGCATGTCGAGAACTTCCAAACTATAAGTCATCCCCTTTGGAGCGAAATTAGAATGTTCATAGCATCTAGAATAATTTTTACCGAGGATTAGAAAGTTGTTCTTGTCTAAATCGAGTATTGAACAAGTTAGAATTCGTTTAGTTTTGTATATAATTAACAATATTTTGTTTTTATATAAAATATTTATTAAAAAATTAATAAATTTAAATCATTGTGGTTGGATTTTTAAATAAACTAAAATATTAATTATATGTAGAAATAAATTAAGTCTAGCTACTTTAATATCAATTTTATACAATGCCTTTAAATTGGACAAAATTTCTTAAATTAGGATAAATTTTTTATCCAAACTTCAATTAATATGATTCTAGATTTTATGAAAACATTAAAAAAACTATAAGACTTTTGCGGTTTCAGTATTATGAGAAAATGTGAGGAATACTATAAAAAACTAGGTCATTTCTTAAATTAAAAAAGTAAACAACTTTACTGAGGTCACGCTTTAGGATATAGGTAGGGATCGCTAACGAGCCCAGGCTTGGTTTACTTCGCCGCAAAGTCAACAGGTCAGACTCGGGTTGATCAGGTCTTGAATCGAGCCCCAGGCTCAAATTTTCTAGAAATTTGGCCTCAAGTCAAGCTCGGGCTTGTCTTAGGCTAACTAGGCCCGACTTGGCCCAATGCTTGACTTTTATAAACAAAACAATGTCATTTTTAGTAAAATAATGTTATTTTGTATTTTTAATTTTTAAAAAAATTTCTCGCAGGCTGAGGCTCAAGCTTAGGCCCCCTGCCTTATACTCAGGCTACAACTACAAGGGATCGGGTTAGACTTAGGCCTAGACTAGCCCAAACCTGGCCAAACCTATTTCCATTCTTAGATATAGGCGCATCCTATCTGGTGTTCTTTAAAAAAAAATATAGTTTCAAATAACTTCATAAGTTTTTTTGTGCCATGTTGAATTATTTCAATATGAGTTTAAATGAGAAAGTTATTTGAAATTTAAAAGTATTATTTAAATTAGAATTAATTTGATTTTGTGTATGATTAATAATATTTTGGCTTGATATAAAATATCTATTTAAAAATTTTTAAAAAACCATGGTGGATAGATTTGTTAAATTAAACCAATATATTTTTTATTACATATAAAATAAAATTAAGTCTAGTAAATCTAATATACAATTTATTATCTTCCAAAAATATCTAATTTAGATAATACTTCTTAATTTAAGCATAAATTTCTTATTCAAACTCCAGTTAAGACGACTCGTGATTTTATAAAAAGATTAAACTTTTGTATTTTGAGTAATTTGAAAAAAAAGAAGAAGAAGAATACAGTCAAAAGCACAATCATATCTAAAAGTGTGATTGTTAAGTAAATAACTTTACAAATGATACGCCCCAGGACACGTGCATGTCTCAACCCATGTTCTTTACTTAAAGAAAGGAATGCTCAACTTCCTAGCCTTATTTTTTTTATAAAAAGTATCCTGAAACATCTTAATCGAAGTTCGTATAAAAAAGTTATGTCAAATTTAAGAAGTGTTTTTTAAATCAGATATTGGACAAGTTAGAATTAGTTTAGTTTTATGTATAACTAACAATATTTTGATTTGATAGAAAATATTTATTTAAAAATTAACAAAATGTAAATCATGATGGATATATTTGATAAATTGAATTAAAATGCTATTAGCTCTATATAAAATATAATTTTCTTTGGAAAAGCAAATGCTTTGGATAAGTTATACTTAATTTAATCTTGTATATAACTAATGACATTCTATTTTTATTTATGAATTAGTTTACCATTATTTTCTCCCACTACGATGAGTTATTACAAATATGATTGACTAAATATATAGGTGTTTAAAAAAATGATGTTTCTTTATAAAACCCAGTTTGGCAAACAGAAATTTACCAAACTGTGTTCACTGAGAAGAATTTAGATGAGCATAGTTTATGACAGATGTGTTCATTCAATCTTGTCCTGTAAAAATTCTTTCTTGAAAGTATGCGAGAACCATTCTTTCATGCAACAAAGAGGAACTTAGTGTGATAGTATATATATATATATATATATATATATATAGCAATATAGTATTATTGACAAAGAGTTATGGTTTTCTTTTTTAATATAAAATCATAGTATTGTTTGTAGTTAGATGCAGTTATTTACACAGTAAAGTATAACTAGTACTTATTTGTTTATTGTGATGGAATTTTTGTTAAAAAGGCTTGGTATTATTTGTGAAGAGTGATGATAGTTTTTGTAAGAAATCATTGTAATATTTGAATTCAGATGTATTATTTATATATTAAGATAAAACTTATACTTATTTGCATATTGTAATAGTATTTTCGTATAAAGGTATGGTATTATTTATAAAAGGTCAAGGTATTTTTGCATAGAATCATGATATTGTTTGCATTATTTATAAAAGGTAATTGATTTTTTTTTTGCATAGAATCATGATATAATATGTAAATATTAAAATAAAAGTTATATTTATTCATATACTGAGATGGTACTTTGTATAAAGGCGTGATATTATTTGTAAACAACGATAATATTTTTTGTATGAAACCATGGTACTGCTTGTATTTAGAGTCGACATTTACATATTAAAATAAAACTTGTATTTATTTGTATAATGTGATAGTATTTTTTTTGTATAAAGGCATGGTATTATTTGTAATAAGTAGTAGTTTTTTTATCTATAATCATGATATTTATTTTGTACTCATTTGCGGGATTTATATATTAAAGTATAAGTGTACTTATTCACTATGATGATATTTTTTGTGTAAAGATGTGGTATTATTTGTACAGAGTAGTTGTATTTTTATATAAAAATGGTATTATTTATACTTAGAAGTAATATTTATATGCTAAATTATAAGTGGTACTTAATTGTTTATTATGATTGTATTTTTTGTGTCACATATTTTATATAGAATCATAGTATTATGTGTACTCAGATATGATATTTTTCATGTTAAAATAAAAGTTGTAATTATTTGTAAAGAATAATGTTTTCTTTTTTATAAGATCATGATATTCTTTGTACTTAGATGCATTATTTTCATATTAAAATATAAGTGGTACAAATTTATTTACTATGATAATATTTTTATATAAAGACATGGTATTGATCATAAAGAATGATTGTTTTTTTTACATAAAATCATGATTTTTTTCTCAAATGTGATTTACATATTAAAGTATAGTTAGCACTTATTTGTTTCCTATTATGGTACTTTTTGTATACAAGAGTGGTATTGTTTCTAAAAATTGATGATATTGTTTGTATGAAATCATATTATTGTTTGTACTTTGTTGCAGTATTTACATATTAAAGTAAAAGTGATGCTTATTTATATACTGTGATGGTATCTTTTTCGTAAAGAAGCATCGTTATGTATAAAGATCAATGACATTTTTTGTATAGAATCATGGTATTGTTTGTACTCAAATGTGGTATTTACGTCTTAAAGTAAAAGTGTCACTTATCTATTTACTATAATAGTACTTTTATATAACTGTTATATTGTTTATAAAGAGCAATAGTATTTTTTTTATAAAATCATGATATTATTTATACTCAAATGCAGTATTTATATATTAAAGTAAAAGTGATACTTATTTGTTTATCATGATAGTACGTTTTGAACAGAGATGTGGTATTATTTGTAAACAATGATAGTATTTTTTGTATTGAATCATGATATTATTTGTACTTAGATATAATATCTACGTATTAAAGTAAAACAGGTAGGTATTTATTTAATGTGATAATATTTTTTATATAGTGATGTGATATTATTTGTAAAGAGTAATGATGTTTTTGTACATAATCATGACATTGTTTGTACTAGATAAGATCATCATCACATCCAGTCCAAAATCTCATAATAAAGCGGAGTTTGGGGGGTCTGATAGTATGCAACCTTACCCCTATAAAATAGAGAGGCTATTTCTGATAGACCCACATGCAAATATGACAATGAAAAAAATGATGCAAGTTAAAAGTGTATTTATGTAAAACTGATATACTAAAAAAGTATGTAAATAGAATTAAAATAATTGAATAAATAAATAGAATAAAATATAATAAAAGAAAAAGTTGATGTATCAAGTTAAAAAAAATTCTAATAGACTTGTTTTATACTGGTAAAAGCATAAGGTTAGTAAGTGAAGTATCATAAAAATTAGATAAGAGAAAGGTAAAAACGTACCTAATGAATATATTCCCACTTAAAGGCCAAAGAGATGCAGTTTCTCCTACCCTTAGCAAACAAGATCTGCCATTCCATGTGAAGATATTTACCAGAATGCCACCTCCGACTTTGATTGCTCACCAGAGAAACGAAAGCACTAAAAGCGATTAAAGAAGGCTAAAACTCAAACTCATACTAGATAAGATGTTTGATATTAAAGTCAAAGTGGTTGTTGGCCCCGAGTCTCGATTTGGATTTCAAGGCGACTACGCGCCACAATTGGGATTTAATGAAATAATAATTAAATAAAGTTAGGAACATTTCAATAAAATAAAATTATAACATATAACTAAATTAAAATTTAGATAAAGGAAATTCATGGTGGGACTTTTTGAGATAACAGATAAAATAAAAATAAATAATAAGAAAAATAACACAAATAACAAAAATGAAAAATAAATCAAAGAATTTCAATTAACAAATTATTTTGTTAAAACCAACACATACAAATGTCACGGGCGTGACATAAAAATGTCACATCCATGACAAATTAACCAAAAACTCACGGGTGTGAGTGAGAGAAGTCCTGGGTGTGAGGAAAAAATCAGGGAGTCACAGGCGTGAGGAAAAATCACGGGTGTGAGGGAGAGTGTCACAGGCGTGAGAGAGTGATTCACAGCCATGCAAGAAGAAAATACAAATGTCACGGGGGTAAGGGAAAAACTCATGGGCGTGAGAGGAGAAAAATCACTAGCGTGAGAGATGAATCACGGGCGCGAGAGGGAGTGAAAAAGGAGAAAGTCGCGATCATGCTACATAACGATTGCGACTTTCAGTTAAAAATGGCAATGTCATGATTGTGCCGCGTAACGATCGCAACTTTGAAGGAGTTTTGGGATTGTCTTGTCGCACACCCTCTCTTTAATCAATCATAAATTTTAATCCATAACTCCAAAAACTACAAATTTTATGTCATTAAAAAGCTACGAGAAAGATCTACAACTTTCATGAAGATCATTTTGCTTAATTCTGCCTAGATCAATCCAGTTTAACTCTTGAAGTTTCAAAACACTTTTTATCCCATTTTTCCCTTTTCTTTCCATCATCTGTTATATATATATATATACATATATATTACTATTAACTAGAACCAAAAGACCCGAATCCAACATTTAAGTTCATACATACAAAACTCTCATTGCACCATTTCTTCAGAAAAATCTATCTAAATGTCCTCGATCATCTAACAATTTTTATTTCCTACAATGCTATCTTAACAGGAGGGAAAATTTTTGAATATATCCAAAGAGAATTTCTGCAACTTCTTTCATTCCTTTCTTTAGAAACAAAGATTCATTTCATAGATACTAAAAGGTTCAAACATAACATCAATTACATATTAAGAGTCAAACCAATAGTATAATCCAAAAATAAAATATGAATGCTTATGCTTGATATGCTTCTAAAGCTACAAAAAATGATCCAAACTAACTTAGTTACAAATGAAATATCTCTTGGAAATTTGCTGAAATTTTTTCAAGGTTCACTGATCTACTATTTCTTCACCTAAGGAAAGGAAAAATGGTGGGGTGAGCTGGGAAACTCAGTAGCTAATATGTTTATAGCTAGCGATAACGAACTGCACACAAATCAAGCACACATATATTTATATATAACGTGATTTTAATTTCAACAGATCACAACATTCACATTCTAAATTTGAGAATTTTACATAAACCTGAACACATTATCACATAATTCAGCTCATATTTTTCATTCAATCATCATAAAATATCATTCAAATATGCTCCATATCTAGCAATTCCAGATGTAATGTATAAACAAAATGGCTCGAGAGAGTCCCACGAAACAAAATAGCAAAACCAAAGTTTATACCATAAACAAAATGAGTCCATTTTTCGGAGCTCATATGTCACAAATAGGTAGCCGGAGAAGGCTTTAGGTCAACATGCACGTGACGAATAGAATGGTATCTCTCTTACTCACATAACATATTTCAGATGCATACATATCATAATCATATTTTTCATGCTTTTTAAGTTCTGTTTTTACTTAGCATAAAGCAACACAATTCTTACAAACAAACATGATATAAATTCAAAGAATTTTTTTTCCACATTCATAATGAATCAAGACAAAATTTATAACATTCATACACACAAATATTTTTTCTCATCATCACCAAACTATAAACATATTGCTCACCCATTTACTGGATGCTTCCAAGATCAAGCTTGCTCTTCTCTTTGCTCTTGACTTCGACTAGTTTGATTCCCTTCAAACACATATATTTTCATTTAATAAACACACACGAATGAAGCTTTCCTTAAACCGATATATCCATGAATGAGCTTAAGCTTGATCTATTCTTGATTTCTCTAACTCAAAGAACTAAGATCTAACTAAAAGTCATAAAAATCCAAGAGTATAAAGCTCTTGTTCTTCTTCTTTCTCTCTTTATTTTCAACACATATAAACCTAGTTGCTCTATTTTCTTCTTCTATCAAACCAAGAAAATAAATAAGAAGTTACCTAAAACTTAGATGAACCTTTTTCTTCCTTTTCTTAACTCCTTTTCCTTTCTTTCCTTCTTCTTTTTTCTATGCTTCGGTTTCTTCTTCTCTCCTTCTAGTTTCTTCCATGACTCTCACTTTCTTTTCTTTCTTCACACATATGACTCTTTCTTCTCTTCTTTGTCTTATTAGTTTAAGACAAAATTGTAACTTTCCAATCTTATCCTTCCTTATTAAATTCTCCTTATCTTCATTTTAATTCTATACTTTTCATTCATGCAAACATACAAAAATAATAATAGACCATATTAAACTCCAAATATTTTCTAATTCATGAATTCTAATTTATTTTCATGCTTAATAATTTAATAAAATAAATCCTAAGAAAAATCGGGACCTAAAATTTCTCCCCTCTTTAAAGAATTTCATCCTCGAAATTCTTACCTAAGTGATCAAACAAATGGAGGTAATGTTGTTTTATGATTTCCTCAATCTCCCAAGTAACTTCTTCACTCGAATAATTGCTTCCAAACTACTATATTCAGCAAAATCGCTCGATTTATTTGCTTATTCAAATACCCTACTATCATAACTGGTTCTACAATATATCTCAGGTTTCTTGCAATTTCACTACCTTTTTTACCGAACTGCAACACACCTTGTCAAGACAATACAATACTCTCAAAACACTTTTATCCTCTACTTACTATTCCATATCTCATCAACGTTGATCCACTGAACTCTTCTGTTTTTCTTGAGTCGCGCAAATCCTACAGCAGATCAATTTTCACGTCATATGCAATCATTCACTTGCATTTATCATATATAATTGCTTTCACATTTCAATTTCTATTAGACCAAAGTTCCGTTAACAATAAAAACATCACTTCAAATTCACGAACCTAATAATATAGGTAAGCTACTTTACATTAAACAAAAATTCATGCACTCTATATAGCATATTCAACTTCTTACGCCTGAGTCCTGTTCCTAACTGACTCCAATAGTCACTTTTGATTTGTTTGATAGTCATTCATTCCTAGAAATGGAACATTTAATTCACGCAATATGATTCGATAAAACATCTCTATCACAAAAAGGTTTCTTACCTCAGTCATCTACATTGTTTCCATAATCTTTATCAATCAACTATATTCATCATTGTTGTTTCATCCATTCTTAATACCTTAATAAGATCAATTTCAACTGTTCATGATATTTCAATAATTCCAATTTCTGTCACATTTTGCATGATCAGAATATTCTTTATAATAAAGCTCAATGAAACAAGAGGCATATTAGTTTACTCTTATAGTTTGGTATGTCCATCAAGATCATTACATCTTATATAAAAATGTATTTTCGGCAGGTCACCAATTTATATCTCATGCTAATGATACGTCAATCGCAATTGATTCTGAACAACCTCTGAATATTCCATGACTATTCGAAAATTACTTCTCCATAGTTGTTACCTTTTCAACATAACCACCTAGTCCCATGCCTACATCGCTTTACTCTGATTCATCTCATGATTTTTTTAAACTATAGGAATCATAAATTAACTCCTATACCATATCCAAATATAGATCTCATATGTGCTCAATCACATTATCCACCAATGTAACCATATTATTGGATATGTACTCATAATAACTAGTCGACACAACTTTGAGAACTTTTACATATCTCACTATCACTTATTTCATTTTCCATAAGTACGTTCTTAATCAATTTAGAATCATAGACACTTAGCCATCTTGAAATTCTGATCTCAAATCCACTAACACAATCTTATACCAAATCATAACTCTTATCATATTAATTAAACAATCATTTTAAATTCCAAGTTCAACCTTTCAATTCCACTTTGCTTGTACACCTTAAATCTTGTCATTTCTACTTACGTCTCTATATCTTTCTCAGTCAATTTATGAAAATATTTTCACATCCATATCTCAAGTACATATCCACAACAAAATTCCGTTACCATATTCGCTGACATAACTGCAAATACTAAATCTATGTCTAACATATCAGACTACGTAATATTTCTTATTTCTAAATATCCACGAACTTTCCTTATCTTATACTCTGACAAATCACTATTGTTTTCATTGTTTCTAATAGTCCAAACTCTTAACGAAAGTTCATACGTGTGACTTATTCAGTTGCAATTACTGGGATTCTATACTCATCAGTACCCTTCTCTAATGGTGGGGAATCAGGTGCAGCAGATCCTTACAAAACTCCTCGTGTTCTTTCACAAGGTGGCATTTTACTCCTTCAATAAAATATTATCATTTAGCTTATTTCTCATTTTAAATGTGATGTCCTACATGTATGCATGATATGCATGTCACTTAATGCAATCAATCAATTTAGCACAATAACAATTAATCACATATCATAATAATTTATAGCATAACATATCCTAAACTTAGGAATCTTTAGAAATCGTGGGCTCTGATATCAAAGATGTTAGCTCTGGGATTCGGATTTCATGGCGACTACGCGCCACAATTGGGATTTAATGAAATAACAATTAAATAAATTTGGGAACATTTCAATAAAATAAAATTATAACATATAACTAAATTAAAATTTAGATAAAGGGAATTCATGGTGGGACTTTTTGAGATAACAAATAAAAATAAAAATAAATAATAAGAAAAATAACACAAATAGGGGGCAAAAATGAAGAATAAATCAAAAAATTTCATTTAACAAATTATTTTGTTAAACCAATACATGCAAAAGTCACGGGCATGATATAAAAATGTCACACCCGTGACAATTTAACCAAAAACTCACGGGTGTTAGTGAGAGAAGTCCTGGGTGTAAGGGAAAAATCAAGGAGTCACAGGGTGTGAGGGAGAGTGTCACAAGCATGAGCGAGTGATTTACGGCTGTGCGAGAAGAAAATAAAAATGTCACGGGGTAAGGGAAAAACTCATGGGCGTGAGAGGAGAAAAATCACCGAAGTGAGAGATGAATCATGTGCGTGAGAGGGAGTGAAAAAGGAGAAATTCGCGATCGTGCTGCATAACGATCGCGACCTTTAGTGAAAAATGGCAATGTCACGATCGTGTTGTGTAATAATCGCAACTTTGAAAGAGTTCTGGGCACGATTGCGACTTTCTTGTCACACACCCTCTTTTCAATCAATCATAACTTTTAATCCATAAATCTAAAATTTACAAACTTTATGTCATTAAAAAGCTAAGAGAAACATCTACAACTTTCATGAAGACTATTTTGCTCAATTCTGCCTAGATCAATCTAGTTTAATCCTTGAAGTTTCAGATCACTTTTTATCCCATTTTTC
>JAOQMS010000008.1:19828638-19860206 GCA_027563885.1 Erythroxylum longipes
TCTGTTGATTTCATTGTTTGTATCAAATGAGTATAAAACACAGTGAACCGTTTTGGTTAACGATTTTCTATACTTTAAGTTTATGGTTTTTAAAAAAAATTATACCGACTGTTTGATTGTTTAGTGATGTGACACACCACCCTCGCGGGGCACGGATTTGGATATCACCGTCGATATCGGGTTCGGGTCTAGCGGGAGTGAGGTGTTACATTTTGACTCACTTTTTTACCAGGTTTCATATTTCCATTAACCCTAGCTAAATGCTTTTTTAATCTAATAATTCCTCCACCTTTCAAATGCTTATTACAAAACAAGCGCATAGTATAGTTCTTTATACCAGGGACTAAAGCAGCATAAGCTCAAGTTGGATCATTGTACCTTTTTGAAAGGGTCGAATGATCAGAAGCACTTAAACTTCCTTCCATTTATCTGTAAAAATAAATGATGACATATATCAAAATTAACTTAATAATTTCATATCAAAATAAAAAAACACATAATTTAATCATCATCTACTATCACAAATTATGTATTGTTTAACTCAAAAGTCCGAACTAACATATTACTTAATACAAATATACATCTTATATAATATAACTCATTTTATATGATTAAGTCATACACAATTCAATTTCATCCAACATAATTCACCAATAAGTCAAAAACTAACAATTCAAGTATTCAAAACACACAATTACACAAAAAACATATACATCTTACATAATATAACTCATTTTATATAATTATATAATACACAATTCAATTTCATCGAACACAATTCACCTTAAGTCAAAAACTAACAATTCAAGTATTTAACATACGTAATAACACAATACACATATACATCTCATATAATATAACTCATTTTATATGATTACATCATTTAACCATAAACTAAATACATACAACTATAACATATTCAACTTCAACCATAACTCGCTACTATAAGTTTACAACTTACTTTATGTAATCTCATAATTCACTATAAACTAATATAATTTGTTTACTTATACAATTCAATTTGAAATGCTTATAATTATTTTGTTTTCTTAACTAATTTTAATCAACATTGTTACTAAAATCCTAATTCCTAATTTTAATTTAACAATCTTTCATTCACTAATTTTAATCAACCTTTTTAGTTTCTTACTCAAGTTAACTCCACAATGAAGAGTTAACACACACTACACAATTCAATTTCATCTAAGACAATTCAACAATAAATAATATAAAAGTGTAAACATTTAATTTTCTTAATTTAATTCCATATATTAAATGATTTAATTATATATTAAATATTATGTTTAAAAGATAATCATATGTTAAATACTTTTTATAAACAAGCAATAATTAGTAAAATGTATGTTTCATATAAATTAATTACAAAATTAACAACTTAATGCATTATTTTTGAAATTGACAATGCTTACATTATATTGAAATTGAACAACTCACACAAACAATTTCAACTTTCAACTCAAATTTTTCAATGCATTTATTTTCTTTATAAATTGACAATGCCTAAATTACGTTGAAATTTCTAACTCACACAATCAATTCAAACTTTTAGACTTAAATTTCTCAACTCACACAAACAATTCCAACTTTCAAACTATTCATAAAATACATATGACACAACTAAAATACAATGCAAATGCAATTTAGGAGCAGAAACAAAAGCAATTCAAAAAACACCAAAAAAATAGAGAATGTAATTTGGTTCGTTAGGTAGGGTTGAGTCCAAATATGAAAATTGTAATTTCTACTTTTCAAGCGAGCAATGATGGTGGAGAGCAGCAAGCACAATGGGGAGAGCAGGTGCGGTAGGGAGTAGCGGTGGCTGTGGGTGGTGGAACTAGTGGCAGTGATGGCCAACAACATTAGATGAGGGAGAGTCGGAGAGGAGAGAGACACGAAAAAGTTTTTAGAATGGGTGAGTGGGTGAGAGAGTATGCATGAGTTTTGGATTTATTTTTTTTTGCAATTTAGTCCTTGGAAAATTTAAAATTTACAGTACCGACTAGTATTTGGCAGCTAATTCTTGTAGTAGTCAATGGGTGAGAGAGTATGCGTGGGTTTTAGATAATTTGTTTATTTTTTTGCAATTTAGTCATTGGAAATTTTAAAATTTACCGTGCTGACTAGTATTTAGTTGGTATTTAAAATACTAGTAAGTTCTTGTAGTAGTCAATACCAAAGGTCGGTACCAAAAAGGCTGATTTCGTACCGTTTTTTGATTGATACGGTGACAAAACTCATGAGTTTGACTTGCGATGAATAAAAACGATACTAACATCATTTTATTTATATGTTTGAAAAAACATATAAATTAATCTTAGAAATTTTTAATTAACGTTCGTTTACAAAATAAATTTTATTTATATAAAATTTTAAAATATTAAAATTAATATATGAGTTTAATTTGAGTTTTGGGTAAAATTAATATATGAGTTTAATTTGTGCCATATTTCTATGCCTTTCAAGTTTTCAACTTCCATTAATTTCAATTTTCGGTAATATAATAGCTTTAAGTTATTCGTAGGTTTTTTGTTTAGCTGTATGTTCTGTCCAAAGTCGTTAGACTTTTTTCTCGGTTGCTTGCCGCTCAAGATCTTATCTTTTCTCTGTTTAAGAAACACGCTGCTAAAGGTTTACTGTAGAAAGTACATGGATATTTCACATGGTTGAGTTGGTACCATGTCGATGCATCAACATGAGCAAGTGACAAAGATCGATTCTAACTCTTGCTGGGCAAAATAGCTCTTGTGCTGGAATTTTTGGTAGCTTGCTTGCCGAAGATGGTGTTTTTGAGTCAGATGGTTTAATTAGGATTATTTAAGATTAATCTAAAATATTAAATTATATCGAGTTAATTAAGGTTATGAATAATTTAATAAGACTTACATATTCATATAGATTAAAAATATTTTATTAATATTGACAGGAGCCGATTAATCTTATAAGTTATGTTAAATTTTATGCTAATTTATACTCAAATTTAAACAATTTTGAAATATTAATTTTTTAAAATTTTAAAATATTAAACTCTAACTTATATTTTAATTAAAATTAAAAATATTATTATTAAAAATATATTTTAATTATTAAACCATATAAAAACCTTTATACTCGTCAGTATCATTTAAGTGTGTTTGCCTTTATACTCGTCAGTATTAAATTTGATTCTTCAATTTCCTCACAATGTAACTCTTGTGTTTCTTACACTATAACATAAATGTGGTCAAGCTTACCGAATCCTAATTTACAACCTTTTATGTCTTCCACAAAGGTACGTCCCAAACATGGTCCTAAGAAGTTAGTGAAATTAGGGTATATATATTTTTTTATTTTAAAATTCAGTTAAAGAAAGTTGTGTGTTTGAAGTTTATATTTTGAGTTTCTTTCGATTTTCAAAAATTATAAAAACTATGATTTTTTTCTGTTTCTATTTTTTTTTCATAATCTGATTTACAAACAAAAGATATACATTATTAAATTATTTACTAAATTAATTTTAATAATAATTATGTATAATTTAATTTAATATTATATTTAATTAATTAAAATTATTTATTAATAATAATTATGTCTAATTTAATAACTTATTTAATTTTTTTAATTGAATTAAATAAATCAAATTTAATATTTACATAATTAAATTTAAATTATCTTTAAGATAAATAAATTTCATATAAAATTTAAAATCATATTTAAAATAAATACCAATTTATAAAAAAGTTATTTATTTAATAAAATAAACTAATTTTATTCATAATTTGTTAATGAATGTTATACAAGAGATAAAATAAATTTATTTAATTAAAAATCATTTATATTTAATTGTGATCTATTAAGTAATTATTATCAGTAATAAAAATATAACTATATTAATATTAATAACCGCAAAGGTTATTGTTTTTATTTGAAAGAAAAATAGAAAACGAAAACTGAAAATCACAATAGAAAAACAGATGTGGAACCAAAAGGCTCCCTAATTAATATTGCCTTAATCATAAAAAATTGCAAATTATGGTGTACTTTGAAATTGGTCAAGCTACTAATCAATCTATTGATAAACAACTTGAAGAAAGAAAACTACAAAAGAGTAAACATTTTTTGTCTCAAATTTCATTTTTTGGAGAAAGAAAATTGATTTCTTAACTAGATTTGAAATGCAAATAATACGTATAAAACATGAAAAAAATTAGTTGTCATTGTTAATCAAATCATAATCATTTACTGATTTTGTTTGCTTTTCATAACCTAAGGTATTAAATATCTTAGATCAACTGGGAACATGAACATAACAAGGACATTGTTTAGATTGGATAATCATCGTCTTTTTAAGGTACTTTTGGATCAGAGTCAAACCATGAGGAATAGTCTAAGATTATACTCTAATTGATTATTCAAAGAGAATCAACAATGAAATATGTAATTTTGTTATTGTTTTTAATATAACTAAATATATATTCATTTTTATTTATAACATAAATAAATATTTTTCATTTCTTAGTGTATTTATTTTAAAAGAACAATATAGTCATATTAAAATGCCTCATAATATTGTTATATCTTTAGTTTAATCAATCACATAACGTTTTCTTACAGCCTAAGCTAGAAGCATATCAATCTTATACAAAAAAAAAAAACGAAAGAGGAAAGCTTTAGGGATTCTTCTCATCAATATCCTAACACCTACATCCTTTTATAACAAACATGATGCCTATTGTTAGACCCATAAGTTTAAGTTGTGAAATCATGCGAATGTTGGCAGGTCTTGGCTAATGATTTGCACTTAGGTCGACGGAACAAGATAAAGACTTGCGAGTAAGAAAGGAAAAATAATTATCATCGACGAAAACTCTAGAGAAGGTGAATGTTGACATGCATTGGTGCACATTAGTGGAAATCTTCAACGAGATGCAAAATTCAGGTGCAAAATCAAAAGATGATGACACAACTATGTTATGCTAAGTTTGATGATGCAAGAAAGACATTTAACTTCAAAGGTATGCAAACTTGTGAGGTTTATCACATAATAACTTTGAAGTTGGATAAATTAGATCCTGGAGTAATAAGACTTCACCATGGACGTGCCTGGATGATTCATGCACAAAGATGGCTTGGGATGACTAAACAGAAGGCTTATCAAGGCACTTTGTTTTAAGATGCGATGATAAGGTGACATATGACAAGACCATGGCTTAAGAAAATGGAACCACTACCTTACATAGTTGGAGCACTTCGTTAAGTAGTGAGAAAGTGGGTCAGATGATGTGGCAATAGGAAGATATCTTCCAAATATTTATCCCATGTGCTAAAGTGGAGTTAATGGACTAAAATGGATAACTTCTTACTAATTTAGTGAAGTTAGTGGAAGAAGTGACATCTTCCCACTACTTTGGTGGAGTTAATAGAGAAAGTGCATAATTTTAGCTTACTTGGTTCCTAAGTTTTTGTAAGCCTATATAAAGGCATCCTTTGTATTTCATTTACATTAAGCATTATACATTCGATCTTCTGTAAGAGAATTGAGTTTTGGAAGAAAGTTCTTTGTGAGAGCTTCAAATAGGGTGTTCTTTTAAGTGGTGTTCTTGCATAGTTATTTAAGTTAGAAGAAACTTAAGTTCCTTTTTATTGTATCTTGGTGATTAGATCCATTAAAAGGTTGGCATTTCTTAAAATCTCTTATTTGTCCATTTTGATTCTTTGTGCAAAACATTTGTGTTATAAGATTGGAGTGAAACACTTAAACACAAGTTATGTGAGGGGCTTGGCAACAAACTAAATTGTTGGTTGATGATCATGAGGGAAAGGCTAAGTTGAGCTTTGAGACTTAAGCTTAACTACCATATGAGGACTTTGGAAAAATTATTTCAGTTTTATTGCCCCGGAAAAGTCCTCGTGACACTAACAAGTAATCATTTTCTTAGACTGTATCAAGATGTAATCAATTTTTATCCTTAACAAGGTGTTGGTAATCTCCAACTAGTGATAATTTAAGGGTTATAAGTGGAATATACTCGATAAATTATCATATGTAGCCTTTTCTTGCCTCTTAAGTCCCTAAACAAGATATCCAATTATATGTATTAAAAATCTTTCATTTAAAAAACAAGTTTTCATACGATTGTACCAAGCATATGGGCCTTATTTAAAGCTAGATAATTTTTTTATTTATGTACCTAAAACTCTTCTCCAATAATTTTATAACTAAGGGGTTGATTAATAACTAGTTGATCCTTCAAAAATCCATGTAAAAAAAATGCTAACTTGACATATAGGCCATACATTTTACGCTATTAAAAAATTACCAATATGATTATGTTATACCTTAAAAGAAGTGTACATTTTTTTTATATTCAATACTAACTTCATGCTTGTAGTTTTTAGAAACCAAGTGTATTTTATATTTATCAACTTCACATTTTTTTCCTTTAATTTTGTTTTGTAGACCCAATTTATACTAGGGGACTCCTGTCCTTTTGAAGGTTTAATTAACTCTCGACTATTGTTTCTCTCAATGATTACAATTTCATTATCTATTTCCTTCATTTTATTTTATTAATTGCATTCTTTAAAGTTTATGGGATTATGATATGTAAACAAAGAAAAAAGTATATGTGAGTTCTCAGAATGATCAATCCTTGTTACCATATAATCACTCATCCAGATTAGTCTCTATTTAAGTCTATCATATCTTTGTTTTATTTCAATTATAGGTGAGTTTTGAATTAACTCATTTTGAATACCATTAGGTTGCTATAGTTGCTCCATAAATGTCCACCGTTCTTTATCATTCTCTTCATCAAAATCGGATGGAATATGATGCTATCTCCATACTTGTTCTATAGATGTATTGCTTTATCATAAAAATGTATTATCTTGGCTAATCAAAACTTTCTTAGTATTAGAAATACACAACTTGTGGGCTTTTTAATGATCAATAATACTAAGAAAAGTGTAATTTTCTCCTTTTTCATCATACACGTTTTTTGTTCTCATTTGGTATGTGGACATAGGCAATATACTTGAAAATTCTCAAATACTTATATCTAGTCTTCTTCCATTTGAGTTTCTTTTAAGATCATATTTTAATTTCTAAAGTTGTACTTCTGTTAAAAACAAAGAAACTACAATTTATAGTCTGGTACCAAAAGGTCTTTAATACATTACTCCTTAACAAAATACTTCTCTCCATTTTAAGATTGTTGAGTTCTTTCTCTCACACACCAATTTTTTGTGAATATTAATTGTCATTAGATACCTTCACCCCACAAAAATTTGAAAACTAATATGAATTGTACTTCTTTCTATGATATGTTTTCTACACTTATAGTGGACCTGTACTTCTTTCTCAACTTTGACTTTTATAACTTTTGAAAACTATTAAAACTTTAGTGTTCTTCTATAAAAAGTAGTGGTTTGACTCAAATCATCAATAAAAATAATAATGTATCATTTACTTCCATCGAAAATATGAATAATTAGTCTGAAAAATATCAAAGTGTACAATTGCCAATCCATATATTAACTTTCTTGCTTGATAACATTTTTCTTTTGAAAGTGGATCTCAATGTTGTTTGTTAAGACCACATTCCTAGCAAACTTTTAAGGGACTTAAAAATTTTGGAAGACTAACAACCATACTTTTCTTTTAAAGTGTCCTAGGCCACCAAATTCAAATGGTCATAATGAAAATGTTATAACTAATCCACCTCCTTTAATTTTGTTGAGAAGCATAATTTATTGATATTATCCAAATAAAGATAAAACATTATGTTTACAGTCACTATAACTTGAGCAATCAAGTTCAAGTTGGCATCTTCAATTATACAAACTGCACCTTTGTTAGAAATCTTATAACCCTTCTCTTGCAATTGAGCAATGCTTAAGCGATTGATTTTTAAATATGGAATAAAAAGGATATCATAAATTATTTGAGTTTAATTCTTTTTGGTTTAAATTTCTGCCTATCATTTCCCCATAGGAGATAATTTAGAATGATTCGTCTAGGATAAAAAAAACTAAATTATCTCCACAGATATGATTGTTGTAACTAGTGTGAAGATACCATATGTTCGTGCTTTTTTCTTTTCTTATATGACAAAGCATTGATATTAATGCTTCATCTTCATTTTCTACAAAATTCAAAATTTGTACTCTCTCTTTGTTGTTAGGCAACTTAGTATAATATTCAAAATGGTAACAATAAAAATTTATGATATTAATTGATAGCACTTTATCTTTGATTTATTGAATGGATATGGATAATTAAATTGGTTAATGAAATGCATGTTATCTTTGATTTATTGAATGGATCACAATAATTAAATTTATGATATAGATAGCACTTTATCCTATCTATTAAATCTAGAATTTATTTAACATTTATAGCCTAGACTTAGGCCTTCAATTAGCATGCATGACTAATCGTAGCATATAGTTTTACGTGGATAATCAAAATTTTTATGACTCATTTTATGTAAATGAAATAAAGCGGAGAAACTTGCAATAGGTTGAGAGAGAAACAGAAAAGATCAAATGTTAAAACAAAACCTTTCTTTTTCTGTCTCCTACGGCTTTATATATATATATATTCATAATAAAAATATTGACAACACTAAATCTATCAATAGCAAAAGACTACAAAGATGAAGGATTAAAATTTTGACAGGCTAATTAATAGGATTATCATCTCGGTTGTTGAGTTGTGCACCTCTCAAGTCTTCATGATTGTTGGACAAAATCTGTTACTAAAATTAGTTGCATTGTGAGATTGTCTATAAGCACTAAATAACAAGTGATAGGAAAACACTGATTTGGCTATAGCGAAATAACACAAGGAGTCAGAAATTCAACTGGTGATGGGCCACATTTTTGGAAGATTTTAAATTGCACGAAGGATTCTACTAGTAAACTAACCTTTTGGGTGAAAAAGAAGTCGTAATTTAGTTAGAGTTTGTTTCACCGTTGGCGTCCGACAAAGAAGGAACAGGACAAATTTGTGTACATTTAACTTCCATAGCATATCATACACATAGATAGATGGATTGGCGTCTTTCCAAAGGCATCAAATTCGTTTGGTCTCTGATATACGAATATAAAGTATTGTCACACTCAACTCAATTATATTTTTGTTTGCTTCTATAGTTGCAACAGTAGTAAATGAATAGCAGTAATAGTACCATTACACACACATGCATAGTATTATAAGAATGAGCTCAGCACTGCTGTTACATATTAACTTGTTTTCTATTGAGGTGTTTGATAATTGAGACAATGATGGGGCTCTGACGCTATTCCGTAACCAGAGCCTATTGTACGAATGGGGGGTCACAAAAACAGAGAGAGAAGATTTGACAGCTGCTCCAAAACCAAGATGAAGACCCTTCTGGCTCTGCAATTCTGTTTGATGTAATGCCACACCCATGACCTCATCTTCTTGCTCTTCTCTGCCGCCACACACGGAGACAGTGTGGGGGGGGAAAAGACCAAGTTTGGGTTCTCTCGAAATCCCTAACACACGCTTCCGAGCATGCTTTATTTCCTCTCAGTATCAGAATCCTACGTCACTCACTGGTTAATTTCCGTTCCAAAGGCATCTATATATGGAGAAGTTGATTGCATGGACCTTCTCTCATCCTCTTTAGGGTTTCATTTCTCAGTGGCCACCTGATGTCACTGCTTCCCTCACTCTCTCTTCCTCGCAGTCATTCTGCGCCCCTGGTGCACTTGTTTGTCATATTCGTCATCTACATATTAAATAATATTTTATATCAATGTCACAAAGCCTAATATATCATTTCTAACTTTTGGATTTTGTTTTGCAATTTAACCTTTACTATATTATCTAATAGACTTAAGCTTCTATTATTCATTGAACCATATAATCAAGTTCCAACTATTACGTGAACCATGTAAAAATAAAGAAAGTAATTGATTGCATAATTGAAGTAATTATGCATGATAAAACTCTTGGGATTTATAGTGGTATAATTTACAAACAAATATTTTATGAAACAAAAAAGGTAACTAAATATTAGATTAGTAAGTAGAAAACTTTCACATTGATAATTTTTTAATGGAATAACAAGGGATATTCATTTGAGTGAGATGATACAAGAAAATTGTAATTAAAAACTGCATGAGGGAGAAGAAGAGAGGTGATTAAGAATGATATAATCCTGTTTTTAAACTTTGTTTTGGCCCTTATATCTTATATTTAACTTAAACATTTAACAAGTGGTACTTTTATTTTAGTTATTAATTAACTTAAACATGTCATTACTTAACCTAAGTAGTTTCTTATAATCACTTAGCCTAAGTTTTTTCTTGTGATGAATTATTTGATTTGTTTATTAACTTGTCTTTTTTTTCTTATTTATGTATTTATTTACTTGTTTTATATATTTTTATTTTTATTATTGCCTTTTTTTATATTTATTGTATTACTTATTTTTATATTTCTATTTTATTATTATTATAATCATCTTTTATGTTTATTTTTATCTTTAGTTTATCTTTTTATTATTATTTTAATATGTGTATGAATATATATGTAATTTTTATATAGATCTATGTCTTTTTATTTATTAAGGATAAAATTACGTAATCTTACTTATTTACAAAAGTTTCGCTAAGTTGTTATTATTGATATCTTACTCATTTTGAACAGCAAATATTAAAATACATGTAAAGGATTCGTGTTTATGGGTAAAAGTAGGCAATAGGATGGTGACGTTACGACCTTGGTATGTGATTACGTACCAACTTTTGACATGGAAAAGAAAAAATTGGAAGGGAAGGCGGCGCGTAAGCGATACGCTTGCAAAATTATCTCGGGCTTCGACGCAGTGAAGGATATATGCTAAGTATAGGTTGGCATGACACGGCATGCAAATGTACTCGTCAATGATCTGATATATGGTTCACAGTATAAGGACAAAGAAAACTCCTAAAACACTTGTCATTTTATTCGTAATACTGTTGAAAAATTCCAGGTTTTTCTTTTTTGTGTTGTCTTTAGTTGTAGCAGTAAATCAGTAATGAGACGACGATGACGTGGATATAAGATGAGAAGAAGGCCAAGAGCAGAATAGAATTTCATACAGTGATCAGTACACTGTTGAGTTGATCAACTGGGTCCACTTGATCTCAGTGCTGTGTTGCTTTTACACCAGCTTAGCCATAGCTGACACCATGAGAAAATAATAATAGAGAGAGACCTATCAAGGAGCCCCACAATTCAAGAGAGCAAGAGAGAGACCTTACATTGGCAACATTCCCATATGCGCTAATTAATATCTTGAAAAGAATCATTTTCGGAGATGGTTTTAATATGTTAAGATCATTGATGTATTTAACATATGCGGATAGAACTTCAGTACCTATTTAGTTTTATGAACTTTTATCCATTTAATAAATAGGACAGAAAGAAATAAAATAGATAAAAATTCATGGAACAAAGTAACTGAAAGAGAATATATGATTTCTTAATATATAATATGGGTTGTGCTAATCAGCTTTTAAATCACCCAATTAATTTGTTATTGCCCTTGGTGCAAACGTTTGGGATGCTTTAAGTGGATATTAAATTAGTTATAATCAAACAGTCAATTTATTTTGTTAAGAGAAAAAAAAAAAGAAACCTTAAGATAAAGAATTTCTAATAAAAAACAACGAATTAAGAATCTAATTATAAAATAAGAATGATATTAGACATTTATTTTATTTATTTAAGTAAATACCTATTTTAAATTTTTTTTAGAAATTTTAGAACTTTCCAAAGTTAAATTAACTTGACTAGGAAGTGAATAAAATCAAATTGAATAAAGAAAATAAAACTTATAATTGAATGTTTGAAAAAATTTTATTTTCGTTAGAGTTTTAAAAATGAATTACCAAGAGTAGTATCCACAGATTGAAAAAGATGAATGCTTACAAAATTTTAATTTATTTAAAGTTTAAAATAAAATACTTAAGATATCTAAAGTGTGTCTAAGAAATTGAATGCAAATAATTTTGAACTTTATTCTAAAAAAGATGAGTTTGTTTCATATAAAAATGCAAATTAATGGTGATGAAAGAAATCAGATGACGTTCTTGGAGGAATTAAAGGGATTAATATAAAGATATTTATTTGAAATGATAGAAGAATCCTAAAGACACTAATATATGTGATTTGGAAAGAAAATCACATGACATATTGTTTTGTTGATTTATCATATTTATATATCATTACTCATGTTAAATATATAATAATATTTTGTATGTAATATTAATTAAAATTATATTATATTTATTAATTTTTAATAATATGCTTGTTAATTTAATATGATGATAAATTAAGTTGTTAATTTTATTTATTATATAATAAGATTAAAATTTTATTTACTTATAATTAATAATTAATATGATTATTTTCAAATATTAATAAATAAAATTATAAACCTTTTTAAATAATTTGTTAATGTATCAAAATTATACCTGATTACTTAATATATAATGTTAATTCATTTTTAATAATTAATAATATATTAATTTATCTTATTTTTAGTAATTGATGATGTATTAATTTATTGTATTTTATAAATTAATGCAATAAAATCAATAAGATCTTTGATATAGCCCGATCTTGTACCAGGGACATTGTTGCAAATGTCATCAACATTGAACTCATTTCTCTCAGACAATGACGTCTGCAACAACTCTTGTATCTTGTCCTACAATTTAAAGTATAAAATTGAGTTAAATAAAAAATTATTACTTATTATTACATAGAAAAATAAATTGTAATATTAATTTGCTTGTACTTACATAATTACTTTATGCCTCTGCAGATGTCCAGCCTTGACCTTTCTTGTAGTGTGTTAGCTTGTACAGTGTGATCCTATCGCACTCTTATCCTTGGAGTTGTGTTTGACTCTATAATATGAATTAAAAAAATTATAACCAATTAGAATTTATTGTATTAAGAAATATAATAATAAATTGAAAACGTTACACTTATAAATTTTTGTCGGACAACGACAAATGATCTGAAACCAATGTTATGAGGAGTCTTCATTTTTGCTTTGTTAAGCTTGACTTTCTCACACTTTTCCTAAATTAAGAGAAGTATTCATGAGATGTATAAACAAAATTAATTGAAGGAAATATGAAGAGAAAAAAAAACCTAAACTTTCGCTGATGCTCAATAATCACACATTTCACTCCAATTTTTTGGAGTCACCTTTTCTGGAACATATGTCCTTGACTCTTCATCGGAAGGGAAAGATTGGCAATATTTATGAAATCAATATCGATAATCCTTCACATTTTGTTTCAACAGTGAACTAACACTGCTTGAAACCTCAGACGTGCCGATATCAACGATATTAAGCTTCATTTGTGAAAACACGTATAAGTTAAGTTATTATTTTTTGTAAGTAAAATTGCAATAAATATAGTAAAATGAATTGAAATATTACAAAAACTTTGTCCAAAACATTTTGGAGCAAGTTGTCTTCCTTCAACTACTTGACATGCTGAAGGCAAGGCAACTTATTCCTTACAATGACGCTCAACTTACTGGCCAATTTCGCAGCTTGGATCTTATCCACTGGGTGATGTTATGTGGGGTCAATCGTCATTGATAACTTGGTGTTCATGGCAACATTCGTCCATTACAACTAAACTCCTTTTTTCTTACCTCTACCTCATTTTCTGATTCCAATATTGAAATCTAAAAAAAAACATAATGAGAAAAACATACTAAACATGTAATGAGTAATTTCAGCATAAATATAAATATGTTTGGTTAACAATAACAGACCTGAAGATCCCTTATGACTAGAAGACGATATTGGTAAAGGTTGTTGTTGATTTTTTTCATTCGATAATGTAATTGCTGGTTGTTCTGTGGGAGAAACTTCATCTACTGTTACCACCCTCTTTCCCTTATTTCTACCAGGTGCCATTATAATGAACCTGTGTAAAATGAAATATGAACATAACGTATAATTGAAATTGAAAAATAAAGTATTAAGTGAAACATTAAAAATATGCTTGTAGTCATGGTAAATAAACATAACTAAAACATCAATAACATAAGGCAATTACTACTTATAGACATTTCAAATAACACAAACAATTTATTTACGTGCAATAATCATGATCAAGATTTTGAAAATCATCATCATTAAGTGAAACATTAAAAATATACTTATAGTCATGGTAAATTAACATAAGTAAAACATCAACAACATAAGGCAATTATCTTCTTAACATTTCAAACAATAAAAACAATTCATTTACATTTAAAATTTAAATATTTAATATTATGTAATAATATTTTATAAAAGACTTAATTTACTCTTATATTAAACTAATAATGAATTATTAAAAATTAATACAATAAATATTTGATTTTAATGAAATAAATTTTAAAAATAAATACTATTATATTTTAGTATAATAAATGATATGTAAATATGATAATAAATTAATCTTTTCAACATATACCGCATTTGTGGTTTGTTTTTTCAATCACCTCATAAGGCGTAACTGTACATATGTCCAGAAATGCCAAGTCAACAAAAATTAACGGTAAAACTATATGGAATTTTGATTTTTGGACTTTTTCACAAAATATAAGAGCTTTTCACGAGATTTTAAAGCATAGAAAATTTTAATAGGATTAATAAATCCACAAAAAAGGTTGGTGCCTTTTATCCTTAAATTTAATAAATGAATGAATGATAACATAAAATAATTACAAGTGTATAACCTTTAATCACACAAATATTTGGGCCTTGAGCTCAAGAGGTTATAAATGAGCTAGATTCAGCCCAAAAATTATAAAAATGAGAAATTAACTTCAAATTCGTTAATTCTTGGATTTAGGGTTAGAATTAAATCCTTTTGATTAATAAGAGCTTTTTGGTCATTTTTATTGATTTTTTTAACCTTAAAAAACCTAGATTACAAAAGTAGGGAACTAAAAAGAATGAGGATACCATATTTTCCTCTATTGCTCTCTCTTATCTTCCTCTAAACTATAACCTATGGTATTTTTTTTCTTCCCATGATTCTTTCCTTTAATAGTGGCTTAGATATAAAACTCAATTCCTAAAATTTATAGACTATCCAAGGCAAGTGTACCTCTCGTTCTATAGTTGTAGGGCTCAGAGTTCTAAGCGTCAATCTTATAATAAAATAGTGGTACTTGGACTTCGAATCCCCTTAGGATTCTTATGCAACCATGATTTCATTAACCAATTTATTCTAAAATTCATTGGAATGTAGAAATTCTTAAATTATACTAATATTTTTCTTAGGACTGTTAACATCTAAGTCTATGTTGATTAATTGAAATCTCTTTTTAATTAAAATCCATAGAATTACATTAATGGATTTATGAATTTCATTATTAGGTTGGATCCTAATCCAGAAGATGTATATTTACATAATTTTTAGGTTTGCATGCAATTACTTTCAATTACGTTAGATCTTCTCATACAAAGGATTTATCAATCTCAATTGTATGAAATCGCATGTGAAATATTGTGCCGGGAATACTAATTCAAGGATAATAAAGAATACAAAATTAAATCTTAGTAAAATTAAAGAATAAAATAAAATAAAATAAATCACTACAAAGTCGAACCTGAGATTCATCTAATCTAGATACTAAAAAGTATTTTGCTTATGATTATAGAAAACAAAAAAACAAAACTAAATAAAAAGCAAGAAATACTAGAAAACATGACTAGAATCCTTGAAATCTCCAAAAACTTCACTTTAACTTGATGAAAATCTGCTCCAAAAGAGGTGTTTTTAGATGTTTCTTCTTTCCTCTATTGTTCTAGGGTTTCTTTTCTTTATTTTCTGCCTCTCCCCCTCATTTGTGGCTCAATCTTATCCTTTTACATTCAAATTTTGGATACAAAGAGATGCACGAGCATCAATATGGGCGTGTTAATAATTGTGTACTTTAAATTTAACACAGAAAGGATTTCAGAGCTAACATGTAACACTCCACTCCCGCTGGACCCGAACCCGATATCGATGGTGATATCCGAGTCCGTGCCCCACGAGAGTGGTGGGCTACATCACTAAACAATCAAAAGTCGGTATAATTTTTTTTGAATACGTGCAAATCAATAATTTTTCCGATTGATCTCACGTGTACCATTTGTTCAACCCTTTGTAAGGAAACGAGATGTTACATAACAGTTGCATAAAAATGAGTATGTTGCATCAATATAGCCTTTCATAATTCAACATGTGCATGTACCGCAATAAATCCTTAACATGCCTTCATATTGTCTTACATGACCATCTATAATATTTTATACTTAATAACTCAATTAAAATATCTCCAAATTACTCCAAACTTGTATAAATTTATTACTTTTTTTATTCTAAGTGAGTGAATTAGACCTAGAGCAAAAGAACATCTTATGTACCAAAAAAATTAAAAACTCAAATTAACAAATAAAATACACTAAATTGGGGCTAAAAATATAACTAAGTGACCACTTATCAACTTTCCCACACTTAAGCATTTGATTGTCTCAAGCAAATAGTAATATTAATTCATCAATTCTTCTTAATATCCCTCTTTTCTTCATCTCAACTTATCTATTTACGGTTCAAATGCCTTTATCATCTCAATCCCTCAAATTTGAAAATTGAGATCTACATATGTATAATCAAATTATCTATTATGTATGATAGTCACATAATAATGAAAATAGAACATTAATAAGAAGAAGAAGAAGAAGAAGAATGATGATGATGATGATCATAATAATAATAATAATAATAATAATAATAATAATAATAATAATGCTTATAGGCTCAAAACCCCATAACTCAAGCTCTTGTGTGCAAAATTCTTATCATTTTCATCTAAATCAATGATAAAAACATTCGTTCATAATGTAGCAAGTAAAAATCCATCTTATCATATTTTTCCCTCTCAAATTCTACGACTCAAAATGATTTATGATGATAATAAACAAATTAGAGATCTTTAAAAAGAAGAATTAATAAATAAAAATTAACATATGCTTAAGTCAATATTAGATCCATAAAATTACTATACACCTTCTCCACATTTAAAGAGTAAACTAGTACTTCCCTGGTTTATAATATAGAAGTTTGAATTTGATGTATGATTTCCATCCATTATCATCCTTGCAAAGATAAAATAACATAAATAGAAGATTTAACAATGGAAAAAGAATAAACGAAATACAAATCAATTATATCTATGAACAGAAATTATGATTAAGTATATTCACAATAAAAAGAATAAAAGAAATAAACAAATCAAATGAGTTTAGTAGGGCTAATCCCTTAATAATACTAAGATAAAACAAAATATAAAAATACATGAAAAATAAAGAAAAAGTTGAAAAATAAAAGAAAAAGTAAATGCTTTGCTAAATATCTTAGGGTCTTTATCGGTACGATGAGAGTATCCATGTTTAAGACTACCTCTGTAATAGCTTGAGCATCCGACTACTGAAGAGTTAGTGATGATATGGCATCTTCCATTGATAGAAGTGGTACTGCTACTATAAGGTTTCTTGTAATCCTGACAAGTACCTCCTCAATCCATCAATCCTACACCTTTAATCATGCCACTCGCTTTGTCAATTTCCATTGTCCCTTTTGGTTAATGTGTTGAACTCCTAAGATCTACTCCATATTTCTCTTTAACTGAACGATGTTTAGCTAATCTCGATAAACAAGTGTTTGTGTTCTTCTAGACATATTAGTGCCCTCTGAGGAATCATCTCAATCCTCAGCCTATCTTGTTGATTATTGTGGAGGGTTTTGCCTCTGTTACTACTCCTATGTATTCGAGTGGTCCCCTTTGACTTTAACAGCAGCTACAGGCTCTTGAGCTCCTATTTAGGATGTAGACCTATCCTTTTTAACCTGGTCTCATCTATACTATCTCCATCGCTCTCAATGTCTTAAAAGTGATGGGTACCATCTTCCTCACTAATGTTATCCCTAGCAGTCTCTTTAGCAATCACACACCTCATACCAGTCTCGTCACATGTGGAGCCACGCAAATGGACCTAATTAGTTGTCATAGGCCTAATGTTTAAAGAATAAAAAAAGGCATACCTAAGGTGGACAGTGGTCTTATCTACGATGTTGTTGAGATATAACATATTTGTAGTTCCCACCACTCCAGTGCTATCTCCCCTCTTGGCTATTACGTGGCTAATCAGTATGTGAATGTATCTCATAGCAGGAAATATCAACCGTGTAACATTATACCTCACAAATTGGTACGAATACGTCTTTATGATGGTACGCTGTTATAACCCTAAGATTAAATTATAGAATCATGCAAGTGTTGACGAGCCTTGGCCAATATTTGGCACTCAGGACGAGAAAACAATGCACAGAATTGTGAGTAGGCAAGGAAAACAAGCATTCTCGATGAGTTGACATGCTTTGGTGCATATTGGAAAAAATATTCGATAAGATGCAAGATTTAGGTGTGAGAATAAAGGATAAGTTGAGAGGGACCTTGGGTTGAAGGTTAACTAAATTACATCCATGAGGGAGACATGTTAGAGTTTTAAGGACTTAATGTGTGCTCAAATAGACAAATCATTACTAATAAACTTGACATAGGTAAGCATCATATCTGATGACTTCAAGCTTGATTGATTAATCATTAATGGATAAAGGTCAAGGAGAAATATTTGATGATATGATAGATAAGATCATAATAGATATATATTAGCTCTAAAAGATAAAGACCTTATTGTAGGATCATCTAAATATAGCGGAGATCTTTATAGATATAGAAGTATCTTTCCTAGTTCAATGTAATCTCTTATTTTGCTAGTTATGATGCATCTAAATTTTATTAGATAGAGTCATCTTTGGATAGGGGTGTCATCCAATTAATTAGTGAGATATAATCTAATAAGAATAGAGGTGATCTAGTTAGTTCAATTCAATTAAGATTATGAATTATAAAGGCAGAGTGCCTATAAATAGTTTACTTGAGCCTTGCCCCGAAAGAGAGATAGAGGGGATGGGAACATATTAAGAGAGAGCCTTTCTTTGTATACTTTTAGGGAACTAATAAATGTTAGTTTTTAGTCTCTCTTGTGCGTTTATTGTTCCTTATGATTATTTAATACTTTCATAGTATTCTTACATGAGTATGAGACTTAAACACTTTGAGGGTTGTGAGGCGTTCGAGAATAAAGTTTTTTTGTCAACAATCACATGGGAAGGGTAAGTTTCGCTTAAATAGACCTAAGTGAGATTACCATTCAAAAGAGTAGGCATAACTTTGGTATTAGTTTGGTGTATAGAAAAAAATTTGTAACAATTGATATTAGAGCTAGAATATTGATATGGCGGGAGGTGGCAATTTGATAGAACGTATTAACATAGTGGAGGCACTTATAAGGCCAGTTTCTTAAGGGGGGTAAAGGTCACTTCCTACTCATTTTGGTTTGAGATTTTGGAGGTGTATATCCAACAATTACAACATTAAATAACAGACTTGATGAAGGCATAAGAAGATTCTAGATTGGAGATCATAATCTTAAGGTGTGTCGTTGCAATACAAGGTGTTGGGTGTGTCAAAAACACTTTGTTGAAGGTGCAAGAAGCCTAAGTTTTCGATGATAAATAGAGTGCCAAGGATCTTGAAAATTTTTGGTGGGACATGGAACAATACTTTGTAGTGACAAAGGTGTATGATTTGGAGAAGATGTCGATTACGACTATATATTGGTAGAGGATGCAAAGCTGTGGTGGAGAACAAGAACCTTCAATGACATCAATGTAGGTTGATCTTCCATTGACACTTAGGAGAAAATAAAGAAGCAATTAACGAACTATTTCCTCCCTAACAAAACTTTATAAATTATGAGGCAAGTTTTAAAGCCTTTAAAGCAAGATGACTTAATGCAGGAGTACGTGAGAAAAATCACATATTGAAGTTGTCCATGTAGAAAATGTCTAAGGAAGAACATTTGTTCAACTTTATAAGCAGTTTGCAAAGTTGGGCACAAATCGAGCTTCGAAGGCAGAATATTAAAGGCCTTCTAAGTGCAACAGTGGATGCGGATGCCTTGGTGGATCTCCGAATGCCACCACCAATTTGAAACAGAAATAAGGGCAAGGAGAGGGTATATGAATCTTCTCTATGTAAGTCCAGAAAACAAACAAAACAGGAAATTATTTGTTTCACTTGTGAAGGGCCACACTTTGCTCATAAATGCCCAAAATGGAAGGTAGGTAACGAGAAAATGAATTCCATAATTGCAAAGGATCAAGGAGAAGAATAGGATAACTTGACTTAAGAAGTCTACCTCAATAATTATACTATGTTAGGCTTAATTTGTTTAAGAAGGAGACTCTAAACAAAAGCAAAGACAAACCTAACGAAGAGAGAAAATGGTATGTTAGAGATGTGTGAATGACTAAGGAGTCATTGAGGGAGCCATATTTAAAGGAGTGCTCACGAATTATTTCAACAAGGGCATCAAGTTCTTCTAATGAGGGTGGTTTATTAGACCTTTAAGTCTAAATTGCATAATCGTGTGAGTGTTGGCAAGCTTTGGCTAATATTTGGCACTCAAGATGATGGAATTAGGCAAAGACTTACAAGTAGGTAAGGAAACCAAGTATTATTAACGAGTAGTCATGCAATAGTGCACATTGGTAAAGATCTTTGATGAGATGCAAGATTTAGGAGTGAGATCAAAAGATAACTTGAGATAGACCTTAGGTTGAAGATTAGTTGGATAATATGCATGAGGGAGACAAATGAGAGCTTTAAGGACTTAATATGTGCTCAAATAGATGAACTGTGATTGATAAACTTGACATAGGTAACCATTGGACCGAACTAGTGTTTTATGGAAGGCTCTAGGCTTGAATGACTCACCATCAACGAATAGAGATCAAAGAGAGAACTTGGATGATGTAGTGGATAAGATCATAGTAGATATACATCATCTTTAAAAGATAAAGACCATATGGGAAGATCATCTGAAGTTAATGGAGATATTTATGGATATGGATGTATCTTTCCTAATTAAATGTAGTCTCTTATCGTGTTAGTTATGATGTAGTTAAATCCTATCAGATAGAGTTCTATATGGATGGGGGGTGTCATCCAATTAGTTAGTGTGATGTAATATGATAAAGATAGAGGTGATCAAGCTAGTTTAGTTTAATTAAGATTCTGAATTGTAAAGTAGTTAATTGCGATGAGGTCAATATTTAAATTTACTACAAGTGCACAGTGTGGTTGTAGCTAGCACAGGTAAATAAGGGTTAATTCATGAAGATCAAATTGCCCTTTTGGTATTCATTAAAGCGCAATTTGGTCATTTTACATGGTGTTGGTGGAAGGATGAGTCATCAGAAGAGAACCAATAGGAAGGTGATATGTGGAATCCATTAAATAAGTATTAAAAAGCATAAAGTAAGACATTTAACTGCATTCTTTAACATAACCATGAGTGTTTGAGAGAGAATAAACATGAGAGATAAAAAACAAAAGTAAAAAGAAGAGAAGCAAGAAGAGAGCTTACATTGTTGATGGGTTTTGTTGGAGATTTGAAGAGATCTTGATCAAGTAAAGGTATTCAACAAATAACCAAAAGATTGGAGAAAAAAGTGGTAATTTTTCCTAGCTTAAATTCCTAATTTTTATGTTTTTTTAGTACAGGATGGATGTGATTAATATCAAAGGTGCCTTAGTGTTATTTTGTTGTTTCTTTGTATGGAATTTGTTGAATATGATAAGAGAGTAACATGTATAGAATTTTGTCTTAGGTTTGTTTGAACCAATCCCTGTTTTGGCCATATATCGGTCTACATACCTCCAAATTGGGTGATTTCAATTGGAGCTAAACCTATGACATAGTAATAAAGATATCATGGAGAGACCTAGACCAAATTTGGCTGAATGATATTTAAAATTGAGATTGATTATAGTAACCTGATACTATCCTTATGTTGAAGCAGCTTGTGATATATGGTACATGTTTCATGATTTAGAAGTTTAAATGGCATGATTTTTTATGCTACAAAAAATAGAGACATAGGGGAACAAATGTTTAGTATACTTCAAAACCTAATTTGAACGTTTAATATGTGAAAATTAAGGAACATGTGGAGGTATGGATTCTGGACATAGATCATAACCATGACTCATCATGCATGATTGTGTTATAATGAATTAAATTCGTTGAGATTGTGTTTTGAAGAAATTAGTAAGTTAGAATGGGTAAAATATGATATTTAAGTGACTTTTGAAGTTATATTTGGAAACGGAGACTAATAGTTTAGCTTACAGAAGTAAGCAAAATACAATTAGCATATATTTTACCCTATTAAATACTAATGTTGAAATTGGTTAAATCGAACTATAGTTATAATCCTTTATTCCATAATTTGGAAGTAAATACCTAAGTTAAATGTGCCTTGTGTAGGTAAAGAGCAGGCACAGAATGCGTGAATGAGCTTGGTGATAAGTTTGAGAAATAGTGAGTGTATTCTAATTGTTTTATATGACTAAATTCTTTGTAAAAGAATTGATAAAATTTGAGTGTACTTTAAATTGAGTTTATGTAAATGGTTTTTATTTGATCGTGAAATGAATGTTTATGCTGAGTTTTATACAAATGATATTTTACAAGTGAATATTGCTACCATAAGTGTATGCTTTGGCGATATATGTGTTTTAATTTGAAAGTTAAAATTTTATATGATTGGGAGTTACATTGAAATAATTCAATTATGATTCCTCCGTACTTGATCTAGAAAATAAGATGAGTCGTAAATGTAAGAGTTGCTTTTGCCTATGCTAGGACTTATACATGATATTATACTGGTACTTTATTGTGGTTAACATATTAGAGGTAAGTGATGTAAAACCAACACTGTAAATAGTGGTTAACCAGTCACGGATAAGCAATGTAGAACCAGCTCTATGACTTGTTACGAGCAAGTGATGCAGAACAAGCTCTGTAACTGCCGGTCAATAGCAGTTAATTTGTTATAGATAAGCGATGTAGAATCAACTCCGTGACTTTAGACATAGTGTACCGTATGGTAAAGAAACTAGTGGTGGACTATGTTGAGTAAGAAAATTCATGACAATAATAATGTTGCCACTATTTATTTTAAAAGTGATTTGAGAGGAACTGTGTGGTACCAATTCTAGTGGTTGGCTTATTTTTCAATATTAAAGTTTTCAGAAAACTTATTACCACCACTGTTTATTGTTTAAGGAAAAAGGAAAAAGAAAAAGGAAAATGGAAGCTTTATATTATGATTTTAATGTCGAAAAGCATTTTGGAATAGTATTTCAGAAAATTTGAGGGGTCGTTTATTTCTACTTCTGTTTTTCTGTTGTGGTTTTTAATTTTAGTTTTCTATTTTTATTTTCTATTTTTTATTAAAAAACTTGTTTGTTTGAGATTTATAATATAAAACTGAAAACAAAACCTGTTTGGTGAGATCTGTAATAAAAAACTAAAAATAAGAACATGTTTGGTTTTATAATCTTTTTCTATGTTTATAATTATATTGTTATGTTAATTATTTCTAATATAATATATTGTGTTTTTAAATTAATTAGAAATAAAATATATTCATATTTATATAATAAAAATTTTTGCTATTTAATTATATATAATAAAATTAAAACTTAGACATAATTTGATAACTCGGATCACTTTCTCTTAGTATATCAAACATATGTTCCCTTCTTGATTAATTGCATTTGTTGGATTAAAGAATAAACACATTAAGAAGTCTGGAAACTAATAACTTAGCATTGATATACCCAATAGGCAAGCTATCAACACAACAGATGGAAGCAAAATGCAATTTAAAGAAAAATGACAGTGCAGAAATGGGAGAACAACTTAAAAAAGGAATAAAACGCGTATTAGTGCAGACATAACCCACCAGCAGTCCAAACTTAGGAGGAAAATGACAACACAGGCAGCCAAGAAGGAATAGCCCAAAATGCCAGTGAACAGTGAAAAAAAAGACAACGCAGAGAAGAACCAACAGTAGCCTAAAAATGCACCGTAGAAGCAGAGAGAAAAAAACAGACGTAATAATAGCATGCTAAGTAGTAAATTCTAGAAGTAAAAATCACAGCCAAAGGAGATAAAAACGCAAGAATAAACAACAAAAACGACACAACAATTTAACAGAAAAAAACTCTAATGTCGAATGGGTAAGAACGATACGCATTATCTTCATCCAAATATATTCAAAATGGTCGAGACGAAGACAAGCAGTTAGAGAATATGTTGAATAGTTATGATAGTTGTTTTCAATCTTAATAGCTGTGGGTTTGCCAAAGATGGTCTGTTGTTTTTCCATTCAAAAAACGTGTTGCCAAAATATAAAAAATCATTATTTTCTTTTTTTTCTAAAACTGTTGCAGTTTTTTAATTTAAGAAACAAAAAATTGCAACAGACTTAAACAAATATGTTGTATTGACTTGTTTCCTTTTTTACAAAAAGGGCAACAAAAAGTGTTAAAAGAAAAGAGAAATAAGCAACCTCTGAAATTGTGTTCTATAAAATGTTATATTATTATTAGATTTAATGATGCAAGAATAAATTATTATGGCAAATGTTTTACCATGAGCTTTATGATTGTATGGAATATTGCAATTACATTGTTATGAAAAATTCAATTTTCTTGTAAACTGATTACACTCATTGATCTCGTTTAGCTCACCCTTATTTTTATATTTTTAAACAAACCAATCCAGGTATGCATACAGGTGCTATAGTAATTAAGACTCCTCCTCAGGGTTAGTTGTATTATCAGATACTGATGTGCTTATGTTATATTTACTATGCATGTGATATGTTTTAAATTATTTTGGAAAGGGTTTAAAAGTTTGTTCTTGTAAATGCGTGTGGGATTGCAAGTATTTTTTACTTAATGAACTAAGAAGGCTTTAATCCTTAATAAAGTTTTTCAAATGTTGAGAATTATAGATTTGTGATTGCTTGTGATATGGACCTGTGGTCCCATTTTAGAAGTTGAGATGAATATGAAATATTAGAAATGTTTTAAATTGTGTTATACAAGTTTTTTGAAAATTTTGAGAATGTCAAAATGCAGTCGTTATGCTGCCGAAATTTTTTAATAAAATCATTAAAAAATTCCCACTATTTTCCGCGCCAGGAGGGCTCCACTCGGATTTTAGAAGGAGAACTCCAGGATGGGTCCTTTCAGTATTAGTAATTACCCTTTTTCTATTATCTAACATGAGGATTAGATTTTGGATTTTAATTAAAAATGAAATTAAATAAAAAAACTAGGAAGAAAATAATTATGAACACAAAACTTAGGTAAGTACTTAGAAAAATCAATATTAAATAATAGTGTCTAAGTAATGAATCCTCGCTGAAAATCATGAAATATTAATCCTTTATCATACAATTTTATTATTTATTATAAGATTGTGAAAATTCCTATCTTATGTCAAATATCTTTCTCAAGACTATTAAAACTAATCTATCAATTGATTAATAGAACTTTTTTTAGTTAAAACCCTTAGGATTGCATTATTGATTTATGAATTCTACTATTAGGTTTGACCCTAATCTAGAGGATTTATGTTGGCTTGTCTCTAGGTTTCCATGCAATCCTTCCAATTATGTTATATCTATTCATACAAGAGGATTTCTCAATCACAATCATATAAAATCAAATCATGCACTAATATTCTAGATATATTTGAATAAGAATAAAATGCATAATTGAATCACAATAAGTCAATCAATATAATTAAATTAAATAAAAGATGAAAACATATTGTTATTTCCTCTTAGGGTTCATCACACCTAGACACTAAATGCAATTAGTTACACATAGAAAACAAAGTCAAGAACAAACATGCAGAAAAACTAATAGAAAACAAAGAAATCATAATTCTAAATCTCCTTTTGTCTTTTATTGAATCATTTTGCAAGTATGGATTTGATGATGCTATCTAATGGATCTCTTGATGTATTCTTTATGTTTTCCTCATCCCTTGATTAGATCTATTGCCTCTTTAAGTGTCTCATGATTGAAAATTGTTTAATAAAGCAATTCTTTTTTTCCCTCTATTTACAACTTTTTATAGTAAAAATTAAAGTTTCTAGGACATACACGGTCACTTATACGAGCCTGTAGAATATCATATATAATTAAAAACACCTAAATTCGTGATTTCACATAGGTACAGAGACTTACATAGGTAGCATACACAACTATGTATCTCAAGATATACAGGTATGTAACTCTACATGACTAGAACTAAAATTCTTCAATCTTTGTACGTTTACAGAGACTTACATAGTCGCTGTACATGGTCATGTAGGTCCTTAGTTACTTTAAATCTTTGTTTTATGCTATAATTTCATTCGAATTCTTCTCCTTTTAGCCCATAAAGATAGTTATGACCTACAAATGCACTTAGAGGCAATTAAATAGCAAATATACAACAAAATATAAAATATCAAGCAAAAATGTTAAATATGGATATATAATTGTAGTCAAATAAACATCTATAAAAAACCCCACACTTAAGCTTTTTCTTATCCTAAAGAAAATCATAATCTAAATTATGAAATTTACAAACATCCATCCTTTATTAATCTCAACCTATCCATCCATACTCTAAGTCATCGTATCATATTAGTCAAATTAATTTACAAGCAGATCAAGTTATCCTAATACTAACTTCATAAGTCAATATCAATAATAATCACATCGACAATATTTTTGAAATAAAAAACATAAATCTTTACGCCCTCACCAAGGTTTCACTCAATGCATTTAAGTGTTTTGAGTGAAAAGCATCAAACTCTCAAATAAATGAATAACAAAACTCTTAACCATAGGCTTGCAATATTATCGTATCTCCACCACTTATAAGCAAACTAGAAATAAAAATAAAAAAGTCTTTATAAGGATATAATGGGGCTTAGGTAAGGTATGATTAGGATAATAGCAGTGTGATAAATTTAAAGGAAATTTATAAAAGAAATTACAAGAAACTTATTACTTCACTAGACATAGGTCCTTGCATTATAAATCCATTGGTACTATACATTTTTTTATTATATGATCACAACATACCTTTTTTTAAATATTTTTGAGCATTCATAATGTTCCAAAATAAATGAATATTAAACCTCCCAAAAATCCAAGTTTCAAATAATCAAGTAATGTAAATGACCTTCAGGGTTCAAATAAAAAAAAAGCTTCAAGAAGAATAGGGTAAAGGTTATGGTTTGGGTTATAATCAATGAAGAAAGATAAGGCTCAAAATCGGTTACTCCTAAGGGATAAAATATGGTAGGGTAATTATAAAAAAAAAGGCTAAAACAACTATTGAATCTAAGTGCCTTTATCACTTTAATGTTTCTAATTTAACCAAATATAGTCTTAATATGTATAATAAAAGCAAGTTCTAAAATTATTCAACTATGCATGATAATGCACATGAAAGAATAAAAGAGCTCAAAAATTAATGTATTTGCTTTTAGGCTCAAAAGCTCACAAATTTTTTTTGGTCTTTTATTTGCAAAAATATGCAAATTTCATTCAAATTAACTATCTCAATGACAACCAAAAATATAACTTATAAAATTAAGTTTATTCTACTATCATCCTTTTGCGTACAAATTTAAATTAATATCAATAAAGTAATTATGGACATATTTCAACTAATTTAGGATATCAGTTAATAAAACAAATAACAAAGATTATAATAAGCTCAAGAAAATTATTAACCCCTTCCCCACACTTAAAATTGTACATTGTCCCCAATGTACACAATATAAGCATCTTAATGTAAAAATTAAGAAAGTGGAGGAAATTTGGTACTTCCTTGAGTAATAAGACTTTTAGATTCTAATTTCGATGAATTTGGGACTGTCCATCCAATACTAGAAATAAACATTCTTGCACGATATAATTGAAAAGGGATAAAAAGATAAAAGAAAATAAAATAACAATAAAGAAGATAAATACTAAATAACAAAGAAAGAAAATAATGTCAAAGCCTTATGCTAACATAAAATAAAATCAAAATGAAATAGAATTTAAAACAAAACCAGTCCTCTACTATAAATATACCTTAGCTAATAGCAGGTGACTTAAACTCTATACCAAATCCCTCATAAGCTCAGGTAGACATAATCAGTACATCAAATATTGGTACAGAGTTAGAGGGTGTTGTGACCAAGTTACAAGTGACTGATCTTAGATTTTTGGGTTGCTTTTTCACTTAGAGTAACAAATAATATAGAAGATGCCTTATAAGGAAGAAACTAGATAGAATACTGGTTGACAATGATAACACACATGAAAGAATAATAAGAGCTTAAAATTTTTTGAAATTTCCTCTTTAAGCTCAAAAGCTCACCAAAAAAAAGGGTATATATGTTTGTAAATAATTTGCAATTTCATTCAACTTGAATATTTTAATGACTAAGAAAAATATGACTTAGAAAACTAATTTCATTCTAACCATCCTCCTTTTGCACATAAATTCAAATCAATATTCAATAAGGACATATAACATCCATAGACAGATTTCAACGAATTCAAGACATTAGTTCATAAAATATTATAATCAAGATTATAATAAGCTTAAAGAAATCAATTAAAAATTCATTAAACCCATCCGCATACTTAAAGTTATACATTGTCCCTAATGTACACAATATAAGCATTTATGAAAAAGTTAGAGGGCTGTTGGTACTTTCTTGATTGAGAGGATTTTCTGACATGGATCCACCCAATGTTAAACTAAAATCCTTACAAAATATTAAAAAAAAGATAAAAATAAAAAAGAAATAACATAACAGAAAATAAAATACTTTACTAAAATGAAGCAAAAACAAAATGATATCATAATTGAAATAAAATTAAAACTAACTTATGGGTTACCTCCCATGTAGCGCTTCTTTAACGTCAGTTGCTCAATGTATCTTGCATGGTTAATGTCATGCTAAATTAATAATCAGTTTCTTGCTTCCACCCTTTTCTCCATAAAGCGATTTCATAGTTTGCAAACAAGCCACATATTGTAAGATAATAACAAGGACATAATTTGTCAAATTAATAAATCCAATTTCAAGCGATAATTCCCTTTTTAATGACAAATTGTTAATGAAAAAGGGAATGAAAAAATCCCTAAATCATCGATCAACTCGAATAGTTTGTCTTTGAGGAAGTAGGAACCCTCCGTACTTAAAGTCACTACCAACACCTCATCAGTAGTTTCCTTACTTGATTCCTCCGTTAGTCTTCCTTAACCACCTCTATCTACTCTTCTTTTTCTTCTTCTTCTTCTTCTTCTTCTTCTTCCTAGATAGAGGTTACTCTTCTTCTTCTTCTTCTTCTTCTTCCTGGATAGAGGTTTCTAACTTATGTTCTTTAATTATCTTCTTCCACTCCTCTACTTTCTCTTCTTGGATGGAGGTTTCTTCATCTTCTTCTTTAGGAAGCTCTTTTTCACTACTAAAGGTGATTGCCTCTTGGTTGATAATATCAGTTTTAGTAAAATTAGGCAAACTCCCTTACAGCTCATGAGATAATATTTATACTAGCTGATCAATTTGATTCACCATATTATGTATACAAGCCTACGTTTACTGAAGCCTTATATTTGAATCTTGAATATACTCAGTCATCATATTTTTCAAAACATCAGTTACCTCCTTGCCTTCTTGAAATGTATCTTCATTCATGAAATCAATCGTTGTCTCTTCTTCACTCTTATATGGTTAAAAGCTCAAATTATACTCATCATATGTAGGTGAAGAAAGTTTCTCATCGAATTCACGTTTGTTAGCTACTGTCTCAGTACGGCATTCCATTAGTTTATCTTTAATACTTTCGTATCATTGTTCTTGTTGTACATATTCAGTTGGAGTGTAGTCATTCCATCCTTATACGGATGGATTGCTTCATTCTGAATTATACATATTCTCATATGATGGGCCATGAGGTCAGTTGTACATGTTTAGTTGCTTGATTTATATGTTCGTTGCTTCTTGGGTTGGTCTACCTAATTACTTCAGTATAAAACCAAAGCTTCCCAAACTACTCTTCAATGTTGATCATAACACTATATATAATTTTTTTCTTTGCTCTTCTCACCATACTTTTGGACACTTCAACACCTAAACAATACTTAACGTAAAATTTTATATCATCATTCTTCATAAATGGCTACCTTTTAAGCTTATCCTTTAACAAGTCAGCTAAGATACTGGTGTTCATCTTTGGATTTGTATATACCCTATTACAGTCATGATTGTTCCTGAACTTCCTAACTTGAAATGACTGCAGCTTCCTATCAAATGCTCCATATATATACCAAGGATAGTTCTCAGTCCTACATTTACCTTAGACAAACTTAGTCTTATTTTTGGTAAACATGACAGCCCTCTTAGTTTTAATGGATAACAAACTCACTGCACGTTTAAATTGCAAATGATTAAAAAAAATCATCCCTAATTCAATGTAAGGCTCAGCTACATTTTCATCATAAGTTGGGTATTTCCTTTTCCTCCTAGTAGCATCATCTACCGTTTCATCTACATCACTAAAAATTTCTCCATACTCATCACTATTATAATATTCAGATAAAACTACCTCATCTTCATCTTCATCATTTGCATCACCTACATTAGCTTCATCTAGTCCATTATCTTCATTCGGACCATTACCTTCATCTCCTTGCTCTTATTCATCGTCAACATCTTCATCTGAACCATTACTTTCATCTAGTGGCTCTAAATCGTCTTCATCCTCTTCAACCTCCATATTTGTATAAACTTCATTCTCCATATTTACATCATTTTCATTTTCATCCTCCACATTTGGCATATTGTCTACATTACCTACATTACCTCCAACTAAATTATTAACATCCTCACCATTGTCTTCATCTACATTACCCTCATTAACCCCATTGCAATCATCCTCAATCACTTCAATTGGGGGTATCCACACCATGTTCAATATAAATATCAATACCACCCGCACCTATCATCTGACTACCATATCTAACACACTAGAATCATCTTGTACAACGCTCAAACCATTACATAGTTCAAAACCATGAATAAGTTAAAATATCTTATTCACATTGTTACACCCACTTCTTTTACATACATCAAGCAGTTCAAAATAGCTCAGTAAGTTAGGATCAAATTCGATTTCATCCACAATACTGACACGACCCGCCCTTTTTGGGCCATGTTGGCACTAGGGAATGGGTAGGCTTAATGCCACCAAAACCCGTAGTTAGCCTAACTTTTCTATATTCTACTGAAAATCCGGCATGACCTATTCGTTTGTCTGGTTAATCCTTAGACTTGCTTAATAGGTTGTAAGAAGTAAGGACCCAAATCTGCAATTCTCACATACATTAACTACTTATCATTTGCCACTCTAAGATCATCTCATATCATCAACTGACATCATTCTCAATAACATAACATATTCATACATGTTTCAGGTACAAGTG
>JAOQMS010000008.1:19860306-19882079 GCA_027563885.1 Erythroxylum longipes
AAATTATAATTCACTGTCCTGATTTTAATGACATTAGTCTCTGCTGTACCAGGTAAATCAGATACCGGGTGTTACAAATACCATCCTCATACATAACATTATCACCACATTAACAAAACATCCCGTATGGTGAAACCACAAAGTTACTTCATCAAATGTCATTCTTCCAAACCGAAAAAACCAACTCCAATAAAAGGAAAACACTCAATCAGAATGTTGAAAGGAAACAGTAAAGTGAAACTTAAAACTTCAAGCCTAGCACAGAACATGATGCTTAATATATTCATAACAATTCCATCAACCAACTTACTAAGTCTAATGGTTATGGCTCAATGTTTAAATGCAATCCTTATTCAATTTAATTGTTACATCAACTTTAACTTACTAGTAATTAGAGTCTTTCAAAAAGAATAACAAAATCAGAACTTTATGTTATTATCGATGATACTCAGAGTATTGCAAACAATAACAAAAAAAATACATTAATGTAGTAATTAAACAAATACATACTCATATGACAAATACTCCCACTAGTAAAGCAAAGGGCAACAGAATTAAAAGCAAAGGACAACAGTTAGTCCTAGCAGCTACCCATTTAGCAACTGACAATTTTCAGTAGAAGATGAAACTAATACTAGTTTGCTTCTGCCCATCTCATTCATACTATTTTCCTCAGACTATGCTAACCTCACACTTCTCTAACCTCAAACCTTGTTGAATCAAATGTTTACCGCTCTTAAGTCCAATGGCTAATACTTAATTGTAGGGATTACCTTAGTTTTCAAGAGATGATGTGTCAACCAAGTAACCCAACTCCTTCAATGAAGACTGGAGTGCGGATTAGAGGACAGTGAAGACCAACCAATACAACCCCTTAAATGAATGATCAACCATGAACCTGGCCAGGGCAACCCTTTGTGAACCTTTGATAAAGATGCGTGAACCAAACACGAAGACTCGACCGGAATGGCTGACGGTGAAGAGGCGTTAGAGTCTCAGAGAGGGGAGAGACAATGGGATTTAGGGATTTAGGGTTTTCTGTAAAATTTTCTTTTACTTTACAAATTTTACTTTCTCTGTTTTTACTTTACGAATTTACAAAACTTTTACGTCTTCTTGATCCAAATAATTTAATCTTCCATACGTGGCATTTTTTCAAAGGGTAATCGTGCCACGTTGGCTACATGTAACGACGCATGTAAATACGCCCTAAATTTCATTCAAAAAAGTCTTTAATTGATCAGAACCATGAAATGGTAGCCCTTAAATGAGTTGGTTTGAAGTTAATGTTCTAAATTGATCAAACTCAAAAAGATTAAGCCCCAATTTGGGCTTTTAGCCTAAAATCAAAATGAAATAGAATTTAAAACAAAACTAGCCCTCTAATACAAATATACCTTAGCTAATAGTAGGTGACTTAAACTCTATACTAAATCCCTCATAAGCTCAGGGAGACAAGATCAGGACATCAAATATTGGTACAAAGTTGGTTGGTGTTGTGACCAAGTTACAAGTGACTGATCTCAGATTTTTGGGTTGCTTTTTCACTTTGAGTAACAAATAATATGGAAGATGCCTTATAAGGAAGAAACTGGATAGAATATTGGTTAACAATGATAACACATACATGAAAGAATAATGAGAACTTCAAAAAGTTTCTGAAAATTTCTCTTTAAGCTCAAAAGCTCACCAAAAAATGGATATATATGTTTGTAAATAATATGCAATTTCATTCAACTTGAATATTTCAATCACTACGAAAAATATGACTTAGAAAACTAATTTCATTCTAACTATCCTCCTTTTGCACACAAATTCAAATCAATATTTAATAAGGACATATAACATCCATACACAAATTTCAACGAATTCAAGACATTAGTTCATAAAAATATTATAATCAAGATTATAATAAGCTTAAAGAAATAAGTTAAAAATTCATTAAACCAATCTCCATACTTAAAGTTGTACATTATCCCTAATGTACACAATAAAAAGCATTTATGAAAAAGTGAGAGGGTTGTTAGTACTTTCATGATTGAGAGGATTTTCTGATGTGGATACATCCGATGTTAAACTAACATGCTTACAAAATATTGAAAAAGTATAAAAAGAAAAAAAGAAATAACATAATAGAAAATAAAATACTTTGCTAAGATGAAAGCAAAAAAATATCATAATTGAAATAAAATTGAAACTAACTCATGGGTTACCTCCCATGTAGCGCTTTTTTAATGTCAGTTGCTCAACGTATCTTGCATGTTTAATGTCATCCTAGATTAGTAATTAGTGGCTCACTTCCACCCTTTTCTCCATAAAGCAATTTCATAGCTTGCAAATAAGCCATATATTGCAAGATAATAACAAGGACATAATAAATCAAATTAATAAATCCAATTTCAAGCGATAATGCCTTTTTCATTGACAAAATGTTAATAAAAAATGGATGAAAAAAATCCCTGAATCATCGATCAACTCAAACAGTTTTTCTTTGAGGAAGTAGGAACCCTCCATACTTAAATTCACTACAACACCTCATCAGTAGTTTCCTTACTTGATTCCTCTGTTAGTCTTCCTTAACCACCTCTATCTACTGTTCTTCTTCTTCTTCTTCTTTGTGGATAGAGCTTTCTAACTCGTGTTCTTTAATTATCTTCTTTCACTCCTCTACTTTCTCTTCTTGGATGGAGGTTTCTTCATCTTCTTCTTTAGGAATCTCTTCTTCACTACCAAGGGTGATTACCTCTCGGTTGATAGTATCAGTTTTAGTAAAATTGGGCAAACTCCCTTATAGCTCGTCAGATAATATTTCTACTAGCTGATCGATTTGATTCATCATATTCTGTATATAAGCCTACGTTTACCGATGCCTTATATTTAAATCTTGAATATCCTTAGTCATCATATTCTTCAAAACATCAGTTACCTCCTCGCCTTCTTGAAATGTATCTTCATTCATGAAATTGATCGTTGTCTCTTCTTCACTCTTAGATGGTTGAAAGGTCAAATTATACTCATCATATGTAGTTGAAGAAAGTTTCTCATCGAATTCACGTTCGCTATCTACTCTCTCAGTAAGGCATTACATCAGTTTATCTTTAGTACTTTAGTATCATTGTTCTTGTTGTACATATTCAATTGGAGCATAGTCATTCCATCCTTATACGTATGGATTGCTTCATTATGAATTATACATATTCTTATATGATGGACTCAAGGTCAGTTGTACATGTTTAGTTGCTCCCATTTATACGTCCATTGAGCTTTTGAAAACATGTGAGGAAATAACTACTTCCAATACACTGATGTTTCATATTGCAAAGACACATCCTGGATCCTTTAATAATACTGTCTGCTCCATCCATCCATTATGAGTTGTGGTTATGAATTTAAATATTAATTCCTAAAATAAACCTCCACGCAATATTGGTGTAAAGAAATTCAAAAAAACAATCGAATTCACAAGTCAAAAATATAAAAAAGATAAAATAAAATAAAGTAAATAAATACAAAATTAAAAGAAAAATCAAAATAAAATAAAAAATAAAAAAAAACAAAATGAAAATGAAAATGACTAAAGTAATAACATTTAGGCTTTCCTAACATCAAAGTCCCTGACAACAATGTCAAAAACTTGATTGACCTATTTTGTGACAATCAATATTGTAATAAATTGCAAGTGTACGATGTAGCTGTGGCTAGTACTAGCAAGTACGGTTCGATCCCACGAAGACTATGAATACTAGTAATCACCCTACCCCTATTATCTACCCTAAGGATTGATTTTATATTTTTAATAAAAAGAAAAAATTAAAACAATTAAAGAAATAGGAAACAATAATGAACACAAAGATAGTGGAATTCACTTAGAAAACTATCATTATCAGAAATTAATACCTAGGTTTGAATCCCTTTAAACCCTTAACAAATTGATTTTTTATCATACAATTGTTTTTTGATGTATTGGACTATGGAAACTCCTATAGCATGCTAATAGCTGACCTTGAGTTTACTGACAACTAATCTAAAAGTCTTTAACTAAATTTCTTAGGTTAAATCATATAAGATTGTGTTACTGATTTATGAGCCCCTCTATTAGGTTTGACCCTAATCCGGAAGATTTATGTTATCCAATCTCCAGGGTTGCTGTTGGGAAAGTTTTATCTAATGTAAAACCCCCAATATCCACAAGTATACGGATTGTAAATTGTAATGTCAAATGTGTCATTCCCACAAGGAGTTGTGAACTAATCTAATCCTAAGTTATCTAAGGCTTTAAAAAAATAATAAAAATGAAAATAAGAATTGAACAGAAGAGCAAACATGTGAATGTGAGTGACAGAAAATTAATTCGTGAAATTAATGTTGAATGGAATACAAATTCCTAGTTTTACACTCAAAACTGCAAGTATACGGGTCGTGATTTGTGGTAATAAGTAGATATCGATCCTACAAGGATTGTGCTCAGGCACCACTTAATTCAGATTAATCTTTGATTAAGAACCAAAATTTTAATGGAAATAAACTGGAAAATTGAATTAAATTAAACAACTAATAAAGCACAAGTCATAACCCAAAAATACAAAAACTTGGAATTCACGATTTTCACAACTAGAGATCACTTTTTTCCCTATCTTATCTCCCTCCTATTTTATTAATTGAATTGTACCTCACCTAAGATGTCCTAATGTATTAACCCCCCTCTCTTAAGGTGTAATTAATTGTCCCTAGACAAATTAAATAGAGATGATTAAGCAATCTCTCAATCTACAAAATCAATCCTCCAATTCAACTAATTAAGAAGTTATCCTATGGGTGATCAATTAAATTAGCCAAGATCTCTCTTTTAACTAATCAATTAACTTGATGAATGTAGGTCTATAAAATGCCGATTCTCATTTTACAATCCTATAAAAATTACCCAACTTAATCTCTCAATATAATGGAAGGTATGTACTCAACATTATTAAAAAAAACATATATCATTCAAATTAACAAAATAAGAGTTCAACAAGAAGTTCAAAAGTAATTTCTACAAATAAATTAGCCACTCATGATGGCATTAACATCCCTAACAATCAAATAATCCATCATACAAATGCTAGAAGAGAAAAACGAAAGAAAAATAAATTAATGAACTCCTCTTCTTTTGCCTGAATACGGAAAATCTAGTGTTGGTATGCTCTTTTCCCAATTGTGAATGAAAAACCTTGAATCTCTACCTCTCCTAAGACTTTAAACCTGCATTTTTACTCAAAGAGGTAAGTCTCTTATGAAGCTCTCTCATCCATAGGGGTTTATAACCTTATATAATCAGAAAAACCTAAAAAATAAGTGAACCCTGAGTCCATCTTCGAGTTAGACATCCAATGATCGTGAGAATTGACATGAAATCCACGGTCGTAGGTTCTTGCATTATAATTCCTACACTTCTCTTCTCCTCTCTTGGTCTCTAGCTTAATGACAATGGTTGCCACCTCTATTCCTACATCAAAATAATCAATTCTTACCCTAAATTAATATCAAATATAAAGGAACACAATGAAGATCAAATTAAACAAAAACATACAAAATAAATCATAAAACACAACAATAATAACCTATTTTGCAAGAAACACATTTCTAAATACTTAGAAAAACACACACTAATGCAAAACTATCAACTTCCCCATACTTAAATCTTTGCTTGTCCTCAAGAAAAATAAACATAACCAATCAATTCCATTACTTCATTTTCATAAAGATCAAAGCATGCAATCCCTCAAAATTTGGCTAACTCAAATGTCAAGTTACTACACATATCATGACAACTTTTCATTAGTGTACATAAGCAAACTCAACATATGGCACCATCACTCAAAGATAAGTATAGATGCAAAATGAATCTTCCTCACGATTTCACTCATTTCTCTCAAGTATTTGATGTTTAGTGTTTCGCTCAAGCTCCTTATAGGAAACTACACTACCATAGGCTTGCTAATACACCAATTCTCCTCTACAATGATTACATGCATAAATAGATCAAAAGGACTTGCTTAGGGTTGTAATTTGGTAAGGGTTGTAATTTGGTAAGGGTTAAGGTGGGTAAAGAAAAAAAAGGTAAAAGGTTTAACACAAACATTCGTAAAGTAATAAGTGGACAAAGGGATAACAAAACATAATTATGAGATACACAAGTGTAAATATACTATGACTCCACACTTATTGATGCTACTAAAATGTTCTTCCTTTTTCTTTTGTTTTCTTTTTTCTCTTTTCTTATTTTTTCCTTTTTCTTTTTAATACATGGAAGAAAAAATGAATAAAATAGGGAATAAATACAGTGTGATTCAAGAGCGAGAGTATCACTTAACTCATCTTGGAAAAAATTGTGGCAAGAATCCCAACTAATGCATTACTTAATACTCTACTAAGCTTGTGAATTGGTAGGTTAATGGGGTTTTGGGTTTTAAAATTTTAGGTGTTTTCAAGAAACAAATAGTTAAGGCTTAATGGGGGTAGCAAGGGATAATAAAAGGTAGGTTATTTAATCTAAGGGTTAATACAAAAAGGGCTTTAATCATCTTTATTAAGCCTGCATCCACTAGACTCAAACCGATTCAAAGGAAGTTCTGAAGGTAATAACCTAAGGAAGCATCACACAAACAAAGAAATAAAATGACTATAGATGGAGTCATATAGGCTCAATCCTCACATTGGCTCAAATGAAAATTCATTATGCATCTCTACACTACCTCATTGCTTAAGTGTCAAATTGTGACTAAGCTTATGCAACCAACTACTTTTATCACTCAACATGGTGTACTCTCTACTCAAGTGGCCTAATCCGAGTTCAAGCATGCATTCAATCACATTCCAACTAGCATGATAGAATCTCATGGTAAAACAAATCAAAATGATTCAAGTGTGGTTCCATTGCTTAGCACAAAATAACATAAAACAACCTAATATGCTTAAAACATGCATCCTATTTATCAAAATGTAAACAGTGACTAAAACAAACTAAACCAATGCAATGGAAAAAGCAAATGTCACCTCCCCACACTTAGAGAACACATTGTCATCAATGTGACAAGGAAACCACAAAATAATGGTAAAATGACATCAAACTAAACAAAAAGACATCAAACCAAACAAAAGCCATCAAACCAAACAAAATAAATAAAACAATGTAAAAAGGTTAGGGTAAGAAAGCTTATGAAGATTGTAGTGGAGAAGGCGTTGGAGATATTATTCCTCTAGATGAACTTGAGGAATTTCTTGTTCATATACTACTGCCCCTTATGCACTTCTGTCATCTGAGTATCGAGATCATTAATTTATAGTGTCATATGTTAATGATTAGAGGCCATCTAGTCGAGGATTTGCCAGAATTAGTCAACCTCTGCTATTGCAGTTGGTTCCTTTTCCACTGCTTCTTCTTGGGGCTTCGGAGGTGCCTGAGATGTGGATGGTCGGGAAGTGATTGCATCTTTGCCCTTCCTGTTCTTAATGGTTGTGGAAGTCTAAGGATTTCGAAGCTCCATAGAATGGGGCTCCAAAATTTTAGAGTGTCTTAAATAAGGGACATCAAAAACATCATATCTAGTCGTACATACACTACCACATTAAGGTTGTAAAATAAAGCCAAAATAGTAACAATGTATGACATGTAAAAATAAGAGCTCTTATTATTAACACAACTCATAATAGATCAAAAAATCTGATAAGGGGTGTTTTTTTTAATCCATGCACTAAAGGAAGAGAAGTTCCTTAGCCGAGCATTTATTACTTTCAGTTTTGTTAAAACCATTAAGCACATAAATTTATGAAGAAGTAAGTGTTCGGTGCTACGAATTAAAGTATTTGGTGCATTACTAGAGTCAAAATTGGTTTGACCCGTTAGAATTTTCTAGTAATCATCCACATAAAAGTCATCATGATCATCCAAAACTTTAGCGTTTGATAAATCAAAAAGTGCATGAATGACAGTATAATCAAGTTTATAAATATGACCACCTATCCTAAACCAGAATGTATCCATTTTAGGATTGTAGTGCATAGTGGTGAAAAATTCGACAATCATCACAACGAATTAACCTACCCCAACCAATATTCGCAGCCAATCTCTCAATGTTTTGACTTAATCCTATATTTTCTAACAGTTCAAAATCAAAGTATCTAGGAGGCATTAATTCTCAATCTTTAAAGTCCCGAAGTCATATACCTTCATCTTCTAAAGAAATGGAGAATAAGGCACGAAAAGTGGCCGCCATATCTTGTTTACCTTCTTTGGAGACTTAAAGGCGTAGTTCGTCGATTGGTTTTCGGGCAACTTGCTTCTTTGAAGCCATTACGAGAGCATAATCTGTAAAAATAAGGAAAAAAAAGAGCTGAGCACATTCTAGAGAGAGAAAGAGAGAAAATCTTACCAGATCCTTGAATTCTTGAGAGATTAATGTGAAATAAGTATAAAGGAATGAAAAATTGATGGAAGAAGTGAAGAAAATACCAAGATTTAAGTGAAAGATGAAGGATTGGAGAAGTTAGGAGAGTAGGTGTTGTGGTTTGTGGAGAGAGATCTTGTGAAAATTTGAAGAATGAAGAAAGAAGAAGAAGAGGGGGAAATTTAAAAATTTTTTCAGATGGGGCTTCCCACGAAAAATGAAGAAAGAAGAATAAGAGAGGAATTTTAAAATCTTTTTCAGATGGGGCTTCCCACAATTGTGGGAATGGCCATGATCGTGGGTTAACTCTCTAAAAACTTTCTGGAGAGCCTTCCCACGGTCATGGGAAACAACCTCATTCCTATGATTATGGTTCCCTCCCACGGTCATAGGAAACAACCTTATTCCCATGGTCTTGGGTTACTCCAATTTTTCCACTTTTTAACCCTCTTCCAAGCTTAGCGTACATTCTCAACATTCACACAACCTACAAACACATCAAAATCACCCAACCAAAAAGAAATTTGAAGAGAAAATAAATTAAAACTATAACAAAATCCAAATAAACATCGATAAAACTCAAATTAAATATAATCATAACTAAATAAATCAAACAAACAAGTAAACAAAAAACAATAAGAGGAAAATAGAATTCTATAGGTTTCCTTTCATACAGTCAAATGAATGGTGAAATGGTAGTGCAGTCACGGATCTCACAACCTGTAAATGAGCTACCATCCTATGGATTCCACCTTCCTTTTGATTCTCCTACCTTCGCCTTCTTCTACTCAATCGTTTCTTTTTGAATGCATTCCTGGAATCCTCAATTTCTTCCCATTTTTCTCGACGTTTGGTTTCTTTGATATTAGTTGGAGGTAGAGGAGAACTGTTGTCTTTATTTGAAACTTTGAAGGTTATTTATTGCTTTCCTACCTTTAGAGTTATTTCACCCCCATCAACATCATTATTGATCAAGAAGTGGCTTGGAACGGTCGTCCAAGGATCATAGGGGTTTCCACATTTTCTCCAATATCCAATATATAGAAATCTCTGGGAAAGATAAATTTATCAATTTGTATTTGCACGTTCTTAATAATCCCCTTTGGTTAACGAACTGTTTTGTCAGCCATTTTTACTAACATCTTTGTGGATTCTAACTCTTCTAACCCCAACTTCTGACTAAAGGTATAGGGCATCATATTGATACTTACTCCCAAATAAGTGAATGCCCTGTCTATGGTGACTCCATTGATACTGCAAGGAATGTAAAATCCCCTAGGTCCTCTTTCTTCTATGCTATACTATGGTTTCCTTCCACTATGTGCTCCTTAACCTTGTTGTTGACTGATTCCTTTAATGTGAGCCTTGTTTTTAATTGTTTCATTATGTCCTCAACTTTGTTTGATTCAACCTCCTTAAAATTCCTTATTGCCTTACTTGAAATTGACTTTTACTGAGTTAAAATAGGGTATGGAATTTCAGGTTGAGTTTCCTTGATTGGCTCAATTACGAGTCCACTTTGAAGGAATTTCATATTTACTTGGCCTTCTCCATTGTCTCCGTCTTCCTTCGCATGTTCAAGTTTCTTTTCCTGGGTCTAAGTGATGGCCATGATCTGTTCCTTTGGGTTAGACTCAGTATTGCTTGGTAAACTACTTGCACTTCTAAAAGCAAAAGCATTAGCAAGTTAACCTACCTGAACCTCCAAGTTGTGGATGGATGAGGGATGGTTCTTCACAATCTGATCAAACTTTGCCTCCATCCTTTTTTGACTTTCCTCATGGTTGGCAAACATCCTCTTCTGGGTCTCTTCTTGAGTTGCCTGTTTGGACCCCAAAACATCGATTAATTTTTCCATTTTGCTCTCCGTAGATCCAATTCGATCTTGTTAAAATCCAGGAGGTCCTTGTAGTCTTGGTTGGCCAACTGTATTGTTAGTACTCGAAGAAAATTTTAGGTGGTTTTTCCACCCTAGATTATAAGTGCTAGAGTAAGGATTGTTAACTCTTTATGGCTATCCTAAGTAATTTACTTGTTTTGTACCACTAGCTCCCAACAAGAAACATTCAGCTGAGGTATGGTTGTTTTTTCCACATAACTCACACTATTCTTACGTCTCTTTAGATGTAGATGAAGATACTCCTTGCATGTTGCTCAACTATTTGGTAAGGGTTATGATCTGTGCCTGCAAAGATATAACGAAGTTAATTGGGATCATACCTCTTTGCTCCTTTTTCCCCTGACTCCTCCTCTCATTTGACCACATACAACTATTTCTCGCTAATTCTTCCAGAAGTTCAAGAGCCACATCAATAGTCTTTCTCATCAAAGAACCTCCAGCAGCTGCATTTATGGTTCCTCTCTTACTCTGATTTACACCATTGTAGAATGTCTGCAATAGGAACTCCCTCGGAAGGTTGTGGTGGGGATAAGTTCTCTGTAATTTTTTAAACTTCTCCCAGGCTTCATATAGAGACTCCCTATTGCTTTGTTGATGTGATCTCCTTTGTGATTTTTGTAGTCTTGGTCAATAAAAAACATTTTGCGAGAAATTTTTGGGCTAGCTACTCCCAAGTAGTGATCTTCCCTGAGTTTAACTAGTTGTACCACACCTTCTATTGGCCCCAAGTCTCGATTCGGATTTCATGGCGATTACGTGGCACATTGGGATTTAAAATAATAATAAATAATAATAAATTGATAATATTCAATAAAATGATAATGTATAATTATAAAAATTTTCAATAAAGGAAATTCATGGTGGGGCTTTTCTGTAATAACAATGAATAAATAAAATGTCATAAAAATTTAGACATGAAAATAAATTAAAATGGGGGTCGAACAACATAGATATATACTTATGGATTTAACAATAAAAGAGAAGCAAAAGTGCAAAACTCACAGGTATGAGCAAGGAGAGTCACACCTGTGACTGAAAAAGAAAAAAAATTTGCTGGGGTATAAAGAAAAGTCACAGGTGTGAGTTTAAGTCTCACACCCATGAGACTAAAAAAAATGGCATGGGCGTGAGAGAAAATTCTCACACCCATGAGAATGTTTCTCTCAGAGCGTTGCGATCCCGATTTTTATGGATTGTCGCGATCGCGACTCTCCTGAAAGTCTATAGTCGCGCACCCACACTTCAAACTACCATAATTTTCAAACCAGAAATCTAAAAATTACAAATTTTATGTCGTTGGAAAGCTAAGAAAAAGATATACAAATTTCACAAGACACTTTTGTCAAATTTGGCCTAGATTAGTGCAGTTTATTCCTCAAAGTTTCAGATTGTATTTTTAACCCATATTCACTGTTTACATACATCTGCTAACAACATTTACATATATATGCAAAACCAGTAACTGTAACCACAAGACCCGCATCCAACATATTCAATCCATACATATCTTACATGCTAAACTTCCCTTTTAACACAATTTACAAAACATCAATAAACCCTCACACAACCAATTATCTCATTCCCAGTCAAAATAACAGTATCACATAACAAAACATTTCTTCATTCATTCTTTCCCTCATTAGAACAGAGTCTCATCTCCCAAAAACTACAAGAGTTTTACATAACTTCAAATTTCATATCCAAACTACATCAGTAGCACAATACAAAATACAATCATGGATGCTCATGCTTGAAATGATTCTAAGTGCCAATAATTTCTGAACTACCTAGATAAGTTACAATGATAAAAATACTTGGAGTCTGCCGAAGTTTTGCAAGGTTTATTGTTGATCTGCTTTTTCTTCACCTGAGGAGCGGAAAAATTGGGGTGAGCTACAACGCTCAGTGGCTAATATGCTTATAGCTAGCGATAATGAACCACACACACACGATCAATTTCAGATATACTTATATATTTATATATATGATAGACCATAGTATACATATTCCAAATTGAGAATTTCTCATAAACATAAACATTTCATCTCACAAATCAGATCATAAACTCAATTTATAATCAAATCATGTCACTCAATCATACTTTATACTCAACAAAACAATATGCAATGCACAAACATAATGGCTCGAGAGAATCCCATAGAATGAAATGGAAAAACCAAAGTTTACACCATGAATGAAATGAGTCCATTTTCAGAGCTCATATGCCACAAGCGGGCAGCCGGGAGAAGGCTTTAAGTCCATGTGCACGTGACCAACGAAATGTTATCTCTGTTACCCACATAAACAGATTTCAGATGCATACATATCAAAAGCATATTTTTTATGCTTCAAATTTTCTATTTTTCCTTAGCATAAAGTAACACAATTAAACAAACTAACATGATATAAATTCAGGGAATATTTTTCCCACATTCATAATGAGTCAAGAAAAACATTTATATATTTTTCCCACATTCACAATGAATCAAGACAAACATTTATAGCATTTATGTACACAAATATATTTGCTCATCATCACAAAACTATAAACATATTACCCACCTCTTTACTTACAAATCAAAGCTCAAAACTTATCTCTCCTCTTGTTCTTGCCTTCGACTTTCTTATTCCCTAAAAACAACTATATTTTCATTCAAACAACATATACGACTAAAACTTCCATAAATCTCTACTATCAAAAAAAAAGCTTAAACTTAATGTACTCTTGGTTTATATAACTAAAAGAAATAAGATCTAGTTAAAAGTTCATAAAAATCTAAGAACATAAATCTCTTATTCACCTTCTTTCTCTCTATATTTCAGCTCATAGAAACCTAGTTTCTCTACTTTCTTCTTCTTTCAAAGCAAGAAAAGAAGATAGAGGTTACCACAAATGCATCTGAACCTTCTTCTTCCTCTTCTTTCTCCTTTCTTTTTTCTTTCCTTCTTCTCCTTTTTCTGGTTCGTTTTTCTGCTTCTCTTCTTCTATTTCTTTCTACGTTTTTCTTCTCTCTTCTTTTTCACTACACACGACTATCCTCTCTCCTTAAACTCTCAAACACATCTCTAATTTTTTTTCTCTTATTTTTACATGACTCTCATCTTCTTCCTAACCTCTCAAACACGTTTCTCCCTTACGCGACTCTCTTCTCTAGTTTCTTCTAGGTTCTTCTTTTCTTTCTTTCTCACCTTTCCAACACACCCTTCACATATGCACCCTTCATTTATTTCTTCTTCTTTTATTAATCTAAGACAAGCTCTAGCCTCTCCAAACTTACCCCTCTATATTTAAATTAATACCTTCTATATCCTTAACTTAATTATAACACTTCCATTTGATCCATACAACCATATAAAATAATTATTCATGAATAAACTCCATAAATTATTAACTCAAAATTTTGATTTTATTCATGACTAAACGCCATCAAATTCTCATTTAATAATGCTAACTTCCAAGAAAGTTAGGGGTCCAACACCTTCACCCGATCTCTCAAAGTGAAAGAAAATAGCCGCAATTTCACAGCATCGTCGGACATCCCATTAAACTGGAAGGTGTCACAGATCTCTAAAAAAATTGCAATATGCACGTTGGAATCTTCATTGGATAGCCCATAGCATTGTACACTACTTTGAAGTATGTTGATGAGTGCCGGCTTGATCTTGAAATTGTTAGCTCGAATCGCTGGCCTCGCAACCCCTTGAGGACTGAAACCTAGCCTCATAAAGTCCATCAATGTCCTCTCAGCTCCTCCTTGCTCTTCTTCTTCAGCCATATTTCTTTGTATAATATCTTAATGCTTTGCTATTTTTAACTCTCATTCGTGTCTTGTAATATCAGATAACTCTTTGTCGTTAAATTCTGTCAATCTTCGCGTGCTCCTTGTGTTTTTGCACCTACAAATACACAAGGAAAAGTATAAAAAACTCTTAAATCAAAGCAATCTAAACTAAACAAGATGCTAAACAAACAATCCCCGAAAACAACGCCAAAAACTTGTTGAATGGAAAATAGATTCCTAGTTTTACGCTCAAAATCAAAAGTATACGGGTCGTGACTTATAGTAATAAGAAGATATCGATCCCACAAGGATTGTGCTTAGGAACTACTTAAGTCAGATTAATCTTTGTTTAGAAACCAAAACTTTAATGGAAATAAACTGGAAAATTAAATTAAATTAAACAACTAACAAAGCACCAATGATAACTCAAAAATGCTAAAACTTGGAATTTAGGATTTTCACAACTAGAGATCATTTTTTCCCTATCTTGTCTCCCTCCTATTTTGTTAATTGAATTGTGCCCCACCTAAGATGTCCTAATGTATTATCTACCCTCTCTCAAGGTGTAATTAATTGTAACTAGCCAAATTAAATGGAGATGATTAACCAATCTCTCAATCAACAAAATCAATCTGCCAATTCAACTAATTATGAAGTTGTCCTATGGGTGATCAATTAAATTAGTCAAGATCTTTATTTTAACTAATCAATTAATTTGTTGAATGTAGTTCTATAAAATGCCAATTCTCATTGTACAATCCTACACAACTTAGCCAACTCAATCTCTCAATATATTGCAAGTTATGTATTCAACATTCATCAAAAACATCTATCATTCAAATCAACAAAATAGGAGCTCAACAAGAAGTTCAAAAGTAATATCTACGAATAAATTAGCCACTCATGATGGCATTAACATCCCTAACAATCAAATAATACATCATATAAATTCTAGAAGAGAAAAACAAAAGAAAACTAAATGACTGAAACTCCTCCTCTTCTTTTGCTCGAATATGGAAAATCTAGCGTTGTTATGCTCTTTTCCTAATTGTGAATGAAAAACTTTGAATCTCTACCTCTCTGAGACTCCAAACCTGTGTTTTTACTTAAGGAGGCAAGTCTCTCATGAAGCTCGCTCATCCATAGGGGTTTATAACCTTATATAATCATGAAAACCTAAAAAATAAGTGAACTCTGCGTATATCTTCGGGTTAGACATCCCACGATCGTGGGAATTGGCATGAAACCCACGATCGTGGGTTCTTGCATTATAATTCCTACTCTTCTATTCTCCTCTTTTGGTTTTTAGCTCAATGACAAAGGTTGCTGCCTCCATTCCTACATCAAAATAATCAATTCTTACCCTATATCAATATCAAACATAAAAGAACATAATGAAGATCAAACTAAACAAAAACATACAAAAAAATCATAAAACACAACAATAATAACATATTATGGTAGAAACACATGTCAAAATACTTAGAAAAACACACACTAATGCACAACTATTAATTAACGCAAGAAATTGAATATTGAGCAACATCGAATTCATAATGGGAGATCATACAAGAAAATTTACCAAATTATGAGATAGGGATTTAACCTATCATTAATGCTAACCTAATCAATTTTGTGTTATTATGGTTTCGATTCTAGGCTATCGTAGGGTGGATTACTCTCTCATGGGTTATAATCATTAAACTTTAATTAATAAACACTAATTAAATCGAGTTTTTGAAATTGCAATCTCTCGATTAACTACCAGCTCACAACCTAATCAGTTATTAAGCTTTCTAATAAACTGTCAGGTCTCATATGGGATCTCTCTCTATACAATTGTTGATTTGATTAATTACGTGTTCTATTAGATTATTTAACTTTTATTAAATACCCTAATCATTTCACATTCGATTTACTCTCTCGATTTATTACCGAAGTGTGAAGTTACAGTAATCAATCATAACACCCAATTGAAATAATACAAAAATAACTATATTAATATTGAATCAAGTTTAAATCCTTGAAAAAAAGTTAGAACATCATCATCATTCTACAACCCATAAACATAATCATATTCATCTTACACATTTAATGAAGAAAATGACAAAGATGAATAAAACATCACTTAGATGGAAGCAAGATGACTCAGGAAGGTAGTGGTGTCAGAAGCCCTCTCCTTTTCTTCCTCTTCTCTCCTCTTGAGGCTCTTTCCAAAAGTGGTAGAATGTAAGCTCCCTTTTAGGGTTCTTTTCTTTTCCTTTTATAGTTTTTTCCGATTAGGGCTAACACTGGGGTTATCCTAGGCTCAAAAAGTCTAAAATCTCCTTGAAAACTAAAGTTTGGTAAGTCAATGCGTGTCTGTTGTCGTGCAAGCCACCGTTATAGCCAATAGTGTCATGATAATGGCACTTGATTTCACCTATTATTACGATTGTGGCAGACTGCCCACGATCGTGGCAGCTCCATCTTGTTGTTGTCGTGGTTTTTGCCTCGAGTTTTCTTTGATTCTCTTCCGTTCTTCGATATTTGCCCTAAAACACTAACAAACACATCAAGGCACCTCAAACATATAAAATTGAAGCTCAATTGCATGCTCTAACCCACAAAACACACATACAATTGAAGCTCAATTGCAAGCTCTAACCCAAAAAACACACAAATCACAAACATTTAACTAAATAATGAAATCCTAACCTAAATAAGCACTAAACATTCAACTTAATAACTAAACATATACTAAACAACCCACTAAAACATTATGGGATCTACCACTATCAACATCCCCACATTTAAACTTTTGCTTGTCCTTAAGTAAAAACAAAACAATAAACAAAAACACGAAAACATAACATACATACATATGCAATAATGATACAATGACATTAAACTTCACGAAACAAATTTAACTACAAACATGATCCCTCAAGTTGTTCTCACTTATTATCTTGTGAAATCTGTGTCTAAATACTTAGGATTAGATATACATACTAATCAAGACCTTAGTGTCAAGTTTATTCACCCCTATCACTTGCAAATACACATTGATAATTATTCAATCAATCAAAATTGTAATTATCCTTAAGTAGGTTTTCGTGAAAATTCAAGCTGTTCATAAAGATCAGTAGGCTTATTTGACAAAACACTACTTTTGTTAATTTTGATTGACGTGAACTAGCCCTTTTATATGAAGGAAAACATTTGTGGTAAATGTCGATCTGGTTACTCAATCAGGTTATGTTTTTATTAAGCAGTTTAGTTAGAACGTCCTTATAGTCTTTTGACGTGAAGACAAACATTTGTGATGAATGTCCCTTAGTTGCTTATCTATATCATATTCTCAACTAGCTACTAGCTCTATTCATAACTTGAAGGCTAGCGAAATAGTTATTTAATTGAGATTTAAAATATTTTTTATTGCCTACTTCACTTCTTTTAGCTAGTAATTCTCATGAAATGATACTAACGATGTTACTTATTCAATTGGCCTAAAATTATAAATGAATATGACAAATTCCTAGGATGAAAAAACTAACATCATATCCTAGTTAACATGTATATTTAACCAAAGTAACCTAATTTCATGAGCTAATAAATCTTCGCAACCTAAAAGACTATCTTCAAAGTTAAATCGATAACGTTAAGTCCTAGCCATTGACACATTCATATGAATCACATCGTGCAAACCTAAACAAACTCATATACGATATGCAAAATTCACATTCAAATAAAAGCATATAATGCGTGCAACCCTTCCCACACTTAGACAACATATGGTCCTCAATGTGAGAAGAACAAATAACATACAAGGTGTGAATCAAAACAAAATGATATGTAAACATAAGAACAAAATAAAGACAGAAATGGAAAGATAAGGGTTAGAGCATAAAAACTCGTCATGGTGATTGAAGTGGTGATGGTGATAGTGTCTGAAATCAAATCCACTTGACAATGAAATTGTTTTCTTATCTTATAATTGATTCAAAGAGAGTAAGAGAATTAGTAATCCAACCTATTCCAAATCATAAAGACTTATTTATAGAATTAAAAACAAATCTAACTGCACAACAATTTAACTATAACTACTCAACCTATTCCAAATCATGAGTGGCTTGTTTCCACCTACGTTGCCCAATTTCAACTTTGTAGCTTGTAAATAAGCTACATGTTGGAAGATAATCAGAAGGGTAATGTTAATAAGATTAGGATAACCAATTAAGTTCAACAATGTCCATTTTACTAACAAAGTGTCAATCAAAATAAGGAATAATGAAACTTCCTGAATCTTGTAATGAATCTAGCAGTTTATCTTGTAAGAGTTTGACTTGTTCTTGTTCTTCTTTAGTCACCCTCATCTCTTCTTATTCTATTACTTCATGAATAGAGATCTTTATATCTAATTCAAGCGCTATGTCTGTTGTCATCCATTTTTCTTCTTCTTGCTTTTTTAAATATTCGACCATATCAATTTTCCTGAATGAGGGTCGAGGAGGAATGTATGGAGGGCCCTCATTCTTTTCTTCATCATCTTTTTTATTCTCTTGCTCTTCTGTAAAGTGGGTTTTAACTTGTCTTTCCGCTGGTGCTTCTATCTCTTTCCCACTCCTAAGTGTGATAGCCTTATATTGCTTTCTTGGATGTACTTCCATGTTGCTCAGAAAGTTTTCCACACTACTCTTATAAAATTCACTGGATAACTGCCTCATTTGAACCTTTAGGTTGTGAATAAAAAAGGTATGATCTTCTGTTGTTGCTCAAATTTCTCTTCCAGTCTCTTCTGGGCCTCTTCCATGTTAATAAGCTTATCCATGATCTTGTCCAATTTAGAATCCCATGAATTGGACTCATCTTGCTGAAATCCTAATAGTTCTTAATGTCCCATGCAAGTCCTTACATTGTTAGACCAATAAAAATTTGGGTGGTTTTGTCACTCCAGATTGTAAGTTTTCCAATAAGGATGATTACTCTCCTGACCAAATTGTGCCTCATTAAAGTTTGCAATGGTCCTTTACTTCCTATGATATTATGCCTCATTGAAGTTTTCAATGGTCTTTTACTTCCTATGATAATGTGCCTCATTGAAGTTCGCAATGGTCCTTTGCTTCCTATGATATATTTCCTCCATCATCATACTTTCTAACTCTTTTTGACATTTAACTGTTTGGATTCCTTATTGTTGCCTTTTGATAACCAAATTGATGTGTCTTCTACTTTGCTGCCAAACTTCCTTCTCTTCTTTCTTTCTTTCCTTTTTTCATTTTTAATTAATTTCTTGTGATTGGATACGACAATCATAAGAGATGGTGAAAATTTCTTAAACCAAAATAATTAAACTAATCCTACTAATTCTCTGACAACGGCGTCAAAAACTTGTTGAGCAATATTTATCCAATGTAAAACCACCAATATCAACAAGTATATGGATCGTAACTTGTAGTATCAAAGGTGACAATCCCACGAGGAGATGTCAGCTAATCTAATCCTAAGTTATCTAAGGTTTAAAAATTAATAAGAATGAAAATAAAAATTTAACAGAAAAGTTAACACATAAAGGTGAGTGATAGAAAATTAATTCATGAAATGAATTCAAGAAATTGAATATTGAGCAACACTAAATTCATAATGGGAAATCATGCAAGAAAATTTACCAAATTTAAGAGAGGTATTTATCCTATCATCAATGCTAACCTAATCACTTTTATGTTTTTGTGGTGTCGGTTCTATATTATCGTACGGTGGATTACTCTCTCTCGAGTTATAATCACTAAATCCTAATTAATAAATTGTAATTAAGTTAAGTTGCTGAAATTGTAATCTCTCGATTAACTACCAACTAATAACCTAATTAGTTTTTAAGCTTTCTAATAAACTACCGGGTCTCACACGGGATCTCTCTCCGTACAATTACTGATTTGATTAATTATGTTATCTATTAGATTACTTAACTCTCATTAAACAACCTAATCATTTTGCATTTGATTCACTCCCTTGATTTATTACCGAAGCGTGAAGTTATAGCAATCAATCATAACACCTAATTGAAATAACATAAAAATGACTATATTAACATTAAATCAAGTTTAAATCCCTAAAGAAAAGTTAGAAAATGATCATCAATCCACAACCTATAAAAATAATCATATTCATCTTACACATTTAATGAAGAAAATGACAAAGACGAATAGAACGTCACTTGGATAGGACCGGGATTACTCGGAAAAGCAGCAGCGTTAAACATCCTCTCCTCTTCTTCCTCTTCTCTCTCTTCTTCTCCTCTTCTCTTGAAGCTCTTTCCTAAAGTGGTAGAATTTAAGCTCCCTTTTAGGGTTCTTTTCTTTTCCTTTTATAGTATTTTCCAATTAGGGCCAACTTTGGGGTTTTCCTGGAATCAAAAGCCCAAAATGTCCCCAAAAAATGAAGTTAGGCAAGTCGATGTGTGTATGTTGTCGTTTAGGTCATGATCGTGGTCCATAATGCCACGATAATGGCACTTGATTTCACCTTCTGTTAGGATCGTGACAGACTGCCCAAGATCATGGCAGCTCCATCTTGCTTCTGTCACAATTGTGGCATGGCAGTGGGGTTTTCCTTTGACTTCCTCCAATTCTCCTCCATTCTTTGCCCTAAAATACTAGGAAACACATCAAGAAACCTCAAAAACATAAAATTGAAGCTTAATCGTGTGCTCTAACCTATAAAACACACAAAACACAAATATTTAACTAAATAACAAAATCCTAACCTAAAAATGCACTAAACATTCAATTTAATAACTAAAAACATACTAAACTACCCACTAAAGCATTATGCAATCTACCACTATTAGTTGCAATCAACTCCTAATTATGGTGGATCTATTCACACTAGGATTTCTCAATTTCTAAGTATGAAAGCAGATTATGATCTAATATTTTTGGGTATTAGAACATAAATAAAATGCGTAATAAAATGCCTAGTGTCTTTTTGGGCGAAATGTCCCTCAAACACTCAAATCTGAAAGTGACTCCAAGTTTGTTTACGTGCAGGCCACGACCGTGGCCCCTGTGGCACGATCGTGGCCTGGTTATCTACTCTCTGTCACAATCATGGTAGATTCCCCATGATCGTGGCCCTATGCTTGAGCTTCTATCGTGTTTTCATTCGAGCGTCCTCTAAAACTCTTCCTAAAACTAACAAATTCATCGCAACACCTCATATATATAATATTGAAGCTCAAAAACATGTTCTCACCCAAAAAACACTTAAAATATAAACGTTTATGAACTAACACAATTCTTAAGCTAAACACACACTAAACAACCAACTTAACTACTAACCAGGTATCAAATTACCTATAAAAATACAATGCAATCTACACTTATCATCATCCCCACATGTAAACTTTTGCTTGTCCTCAAGCAAAGATCAAACACAATCAGTAAAATTCTATCACTTCATTTTCACAAAGATTAAAGCATGCAATCCCTCAAACTTCGTCCAACTCAAGTGTCAAGCTACTACACACATTATGACTAATTTTCATTGATGCACATTGTAACACCCCATTACCTTAGGGTACGCACCGGGACGCCCGTAGGTCATTCCGATTCATATCCTAAAATAAGGGAGCGCTACGTGCGATCACTACAGAACTCCACATGGCATCACATACATTTAAATAATTAA
>JAOQMS010000008.1:19886652-19913512 GCA_027563885.1 Erythroxylum longipes
AGGGGAGTTTTGAGAAGACGACCCGATAATGATAAGTCTTATGATTTTCTGAAGGTTAGACTCCGAAAACGGGGCCCGACAGTGTTAATATCAGAGCCAACAGGAGTTAGACTCCGAAAACGGGGTCTAACAGTTTAAATGAGGAACATGTCTTGGCACTGGATCATTAGCTAGAATGTATTTGATATTCTCACTATTTGTTTTTTATTTAAATAAGGATATATGCTGGCACACGGTAATGTTTTAGGTTATGTTTAGCTAAGAATGAGTTTTTTCTTTTTTGTTTTGCCTTATAAAACTATTCAATTCTTAGACCATCATCATTTTCAACCAATATTTCTACAATTACCTAAACCAAAACACAAAAACTAATCAAATCAAGATAATTTACATAGAAAAAAAGGTAAAATTCTAAGTGTATATATATATTACATGCACATTAATTTTCACATCAATATCTTTAGAAATTTTAATTTTTATATTTTTACTTTTGTACAAGCTACACTTCTGATTGTTTATATATGGAGAAATGATTCCACTTTCAGTCCTAAACCTTAATGTATTTGATTATTAAAATTATAATAGATGAAATTTGCCAAACTATAATTTGCGTATGGTCGATACAATTGAACATTAAAGAGAAACTCAATATCTAATTAGAATTGGTTTTAATACCATAATAAATTTCATAATTTTATGTGAGTTACATTTTTAAATGTTTCATATATAAGGAGAGATTCTATCTTCAACTTTAACTATTAAGGCATTAAATTATAAGACTTTTTATTTGAAAAACAATCATTATTTTTACTAATAATCAATGAGAAGATTATCATACTTAATAATACATGTGAAAATATTAAGATTTATCATCATTATTTTTTTAAAATGAAAGATTCATTAAAGCTCAAAAGAGCATCAACTATTTGAGAATATAATGGCAAGTGCTAGATTGTAAAGATATAAGTACGACTCAATCTATTATAATAGTAGCAAACTTCACAACAACTCCATCTACACTAATTCTGCATTTTTTGCTTTGATCCAAACTCCATCTTCTTCTCAAGGATACAGTAATTGTCTTGAATTATGAAGTTGTAAAATTTCCCTTATCTAGAAACATATTTTGTGAGCTAACTCATAACAATCCCTTTTAGAATTCTTAAATACCTCTTATTTCTTTCCCTCCAAATGGAATAAATTGTACAAGTTAAAACTAGGCTAACATTAATACGATCTTTTCCCTTCTTTCCGTATAATTTGTCAGCTTATGTAAGTATATTTTGTAACTACTAGTGTGGATAGTACAACCTCATCAAATGTTGCATCCTACTCTAAATTACTCGAGTGTAATCACATTGAAAAAAATAGATAATTGATTGATTAAGACTACAAGTTTATCGTATGCACAACTAATCATCCATACCAATCAATCTATCTTTAGTTTTCATTTGGTGTCTTGTAGCAAGCCAGGTAATAAAAGTTACCTTAGGTGCCCAAGTTCTTTTCCAAACAATGTTGTAACAAGTAACTTTAGGGAGCTGTCTTATAATGGTTTTGGGGTAGGACTGATTAGTAAACTCTCTTCCTCTATTAGGTGAACAATGTAGACTATCACCGATTGAAGAGTTGGGAGTATAATTAGGTAAGTAAAGTCTAAATCTTTCACTTCCCTTTAAGTCCATGAACTAACTAGCATGCTGAATGACCTCCTTAACTTGAGACTGTAAAAGGATTATAGTAGTAAGAGTAGAGATCTCATCCCTGAGGATATAAAGGCTCTGTAATGCCTAATTATCAAACCAAAAATTTCCACTATGTGTTCTGATGAGAGGATAGATAATCTACATTTTTCTTAGCATTTGAATAAAGTATCAGGATTATTCCTTCCTCTACTCAATCTACCAAAATCTTATATGCTTGAGATATATTTCACTAATCCATTTAGACTAGAAGGACTCCTTATCAGTGGATAGGCTCCATATTCTTTTAGCCACTAATGCAAACCTAACCCTCTTTCCTGCTTGCTCCAACAAAGCTAGTCCCATTTGATTTTTGCCTCTTTAAAATTCTGAACCTTTCCTGTCAATAAGAAGTTCTTTATACATTTCTCTAGCTCCTTAGTGATTCCTCTTTGAAATAAATAAATGGGAGCTCTAAGGGGTATGAAGACTTCTCAATGCAGAAGAAATGAGTACTAGCCTACATGTATAAGAAAGTGACTTGTTTTTCTAAGAGTTAATTCGATTGTATACCTTTCCATCAGAGGTATATAATCTTGGTACCTTATCTTTTTAGAATAGATAGAAACTTCCAAATACTTGAAAGGTAGAGATTGAAAATTCAAACCTGTTAGCAGTCTTAACCTTGCAATTGATTTGACATTAAACTTCCAAATACTTGCAATTTTGTGTAGGTTGATAACAAGTCCTGATATCCTACAAAACTCCTGAGTAAAATTAAACAAAATTGAAATAAGAGGGAAATCAACTCTAGAAAGCAATATCAAGTCATCGTCAAAGCTAAGATGTGCAAGCTTAAGTTTTTTGCATTTGTGATGAAACTTGAAACTGCTACTGCTTTGAGTGTTCTTCATAATCATCTTTGCTAGAATTTCCAATGCAATGACAAAGAGGTAGGGAGAAAGAGGATCCCCTTGCCTAATCCCATTGGCACCCTTAAATTAAAGACTATGATTACCATTAATTAGAATGCTGAAAGAAAGGGTGGAGATGTAAGCACCAATCTAGGATATAAATCATTAGGAAAATTAAACAATTCCAGACAGCTCAAGATAAAATCCCTTTTATTGGTATCACAAACCTTGGAGAAGTCCACTTTGATATCACATCTCTTGACAGATCTATTAATGTTATAATCCCTCAGTAGTTCCTAAATTAGTAAAATGTTATCAAAGATAGATCTACCTAAAATGAAAGCATTATATGAGTTGCGGATTAAACTCTTCAGGATTCCCTTCAATCTAATAGCAAGTAGCTTGGAAATCACCTTATAAATGGTTTTGTAGCAAGAGACGGGGCAAAAATCCTTAAGATTAATCGCATTAAGGAGTTTGTGAATGAGAAAAATATGAGATGAATTAAGCTCTTTTAACATTTTGCTTGAAGAAAGATACTCTTGAACAACCTACACTATCAAATCACCAGTAATATTCCAAGTATATTGAAAAAAGAAGGAATTAAAGTCACCGAGCCCTGAAGCCTTTCTTGGATTCAAATTGAGCAAGCAATTCTTAATGTCCATCATTAAAGCTGGTTTCTAAATTTCCTCCTACAAGTCAACATTAAGAGGAGTTGAGTGTCCTAATAGATTAGTCAGAACCTAGGAGCTTAGTTGAACTAAGTTTCCTGAACCAAGTATTCCCTTGTATTAATTATACACCAAACCTTGAATGGAAGATATGTCTTTCACTAATTTATTATCTCCATCAAGCAAGCAAAGTATCTTGTTAGAACTTCTTCTAACAAGACTAGAATTATAAAGAAACCTGCTATTAGCATCTCCCTCCTTCAGCCAATCAAGCTTTAACTTTTGAATCATTAAGAATTTTGTTCTTATAGAGCACTAATGTACCCTTCTAGTGCTTTAATTTCCTTGTGCTTCAAATCTAGATTAAGTTGATGTAGATAAGTTTGCTTCTGCAGATCCTTCAATTTCTGCATTATATAATCCTTGAGAAAAAGGACTCCTATCCTTTAGAAGTACCTTCAGCCTGCTTTTTCGCAATTTCAACTTCCTTGTGAGCTGAAAGACTTACGCCCCTGGGTCCTTATCTCCTAATCCTCTTTTACCAATTCCAAAACCCCTCTTTATAGACTAGGAAATTAAAAATTTTGAAAGAAGCATTTTAAGGATCTTGATTGTTAGAAGCACTAGCCTCCATGAATAAGTGATCAGAGTACATTAGGTGACAAAATTGAGCAAATGAACTAGGACATTGATCAATCTAGAGATGATTAACAAACAACCTGTCCAGTTTTCTCCCAATAAAGAAGCTCATACCTTACTATTTATTTATCTAGGTGAAGTGAAAACCTATACATCTCAAATCAAATAGTTCTAGCAAGCCCAATGAGGTTTCCAACTCTCTGCTAAGAGCATTATGGTTAACTTTATCCCCCTAAACTTCTAAAGGATTTAAGACATAATTAAAGTCTTTAACAACCATCCAAGGACTCACTGTAGAAGATTTAATAGAAGCAATATCGCCCCATAATTTGGCAATTTGAAACGCAAAGTTGGAAGCATATAAAATTGTCAATTCAAAGAAAAATTGAGAAACCAGACTTTTACACACTAGTTGAATAAACTAATCAGAGTTGCATTGAGTTATTGATTGAATCTTATCTTTATCATAGGCAAAGACAATCCTGTCATTATAGTGGAACTGATGATTAGAACCAATTATCCAATTTAGCCCTAGAAAGTACATAGATTCCTATAGCTTATGAGCTTTAATATGTGTAGCACCCCACTCTCGCATGACACATACCCAACATCCTGAGTGATATTCGAGCATGTGACCTGCAAAAGTGGCGTGCTAGTAGCTGTCAATCAGTCACACACTTGAAACTCAGTACAAAATTTTTTTTCTAAAAAATGTCACACGCGTATGGGGAAATCAATAATCAAATTAGGGCCCATACTTTTATTTCATAAACATCGAAATCACAATTATTATTACACTTTGATTAATTTCATTTACAAAACATTTTCCCAATTTTGAAAGTTAATACATACAGAAACATATTCAAATACACATGATACAAAAATTGCAGAATACATTCTTTCATACAAAAATTAATGAAAATACTCATGCAGACGCGAACTGATCCCGACCTCTATCTCTTACTTGTATGCAGTGGCTATACTCCCGTTAGCCTAACGGGGTAACTCTTCAGAGCCTGATAAAAATATTATAAATTTTGGGTGAGTTTTGCAAACTCAATGAGTGACCATCCTTGATGGCTCACTCAATCACATAACATATACAGTTCACATATTCACATAATTCACATCATTTCTTTAATAATCATATTGCATCACATATCACTTGATCATCCATTTCACATTTCACATCAACACGTATTGTATTCAGAAATCAGTCAAATATTTAAATCATACTTTCATATGCATATGCAATGCTTATGAGACTCACTTTCAATTATTACTGTTGTAATTGAGTGCTTCCTTTTTATTGGTCCATATCCCTTGTGGATACCGGGCTGGCCTATATCTGTCGTGGATACTGAGCTGTATCAGATAATGTCCCATATCCTTTAGTGGATACAGGGTACATTCACAACTGAACCTGAGGCTCTTTTCATATTTTGAACTTTGAGCTCTTTTTCACTGGCGACTTCGGTCATAACTGCCTTTGTCTTACATGCATTCATGAAATGAAATGCATAGGTCACATATGATCAAATAGTCACTGTCTTTCACTTTACATGTCATCGGACTTTAGTCCGGCATTCAACATTTAAGTTGAGAATCACTTTTTGTTCATATGCATATTCACATTTTTCTTCGGAACTAGGTCTGGCATTTAACAATCAAGTTAAGATATCACATATTCCATCCAATTCACATTCCAGTAACACTTCAATATTACATTTATGCATCAAAAGTCTCAGACCTTCAATGTCCGGAATTAGTACGATCGCAATCACATTCATTAGTAATTCAATATAGAATTTAAACAGAACAAACAATAGGTAAGACCATCTAGGTCGACTCACAATACGCTCCAGATTAGCATTAGCTTCCATGATTTGGAAACGTCTGAATGCGGACGTTTATCCTGCATATCCAAATTACGCAATACACACATTGCACACACTCACATTAATAACTTGGCACAATTATAAGCATTCATTTATGCATAAATGTGTATTCAAAATAAGTACAATGCATGATCAATGACAACCCCGGGTATATTATCAAATTTCACAATTTATGCACATTCTCATTTTTAGTATTATTTGCTCTTATAGTATCCGAGCCTCATTCACTTTTACTAGGTACTTATTACTCATCTCCTTTAAATCACAATTACAATCATATGAACTCCTTCATCTCCATTATACACATGTCTTTGGTACTTTAATACCAACAATTCATTCACTATTGTTATTCTAACATTATATGATCATAAATATCCAAAGTCCCGTTCTTTCTTATAAATTCTCCAAAATTCCAAACCTTCAGGTCTATTTTTCATGATCATTCTGACAAAGCAATTGGAGTAATTTGGCAACACTTTATTCTAGGAAAATGTTCCCCATTGTCTTAAGTTTCTAATGACACCACGATCATTCAACTTGGTGCAGTATTCTAAATGTTATATTCCAAATATTTTCGGACTGTTCTTATACAGAAACAGTGCCTTATACTCAACTTCCATCCAGAAATTGGAATTCTTAGAGACCAAATTAAAATTAGATTCCTTCAGACAATATGTAGCCCTATTTCTATATTTTACTACAAATTCATTCCATTTGGATTACTAGAGAAGAAGATATTGTCAAAATATCGAAGCCTGATCAATGAAATCTTTATAGCTATCATTCTCCCGCACAGTCAACATTTTCATCTTAAATTCATCAATCAATCCGTTTCAGATGGATATAATTTTTTTAATGAATAAAAATGTCTTATGAGTCTATTGGTTCAAGTCCCATGTTGTTTGGATGTCTAGAGAAGAAGTTATAGGCAAAAGAAGGAAGGATGTTCGGTGTGCAAAAAGCTCTCGGGTGCACTTGTTTATCCCAACAAAAATTAAGTCACGGGCGTGCAACATCAGTGCATGGCCGTGCATTCCAAAATAACCAAGTCACAGGAATGCAACCATAATGCACACCTGTGCACACCAACAAACAAGTCACGGCCGTGCAACATTAACGCACGGCCGTGCACACCCGACCTCCAGAACCAATTTCCAGATTTTTCCTCATCACTTCTGTCCCAATTTTATCACTCAATCTCTCCCAATTATTTTATATGGTTATAATGTTTGGTAGAGATGTATAACAACATGTTTTGAATCTATTGGTTCAAATCCCATGTCATTTGGAGGTCGGGAGAAGGAGATATAGCCAAAATACTAAAGGATGTTCGAAGTTGTCTCTCTTTTATAAACCTTGCAGTTACCGTGCTTCTCTTCTTTTCTTCTGATATTGCAATTTCTTCTTCTTCTTCCTTTCTTTTCCTCTACCCAAAACAACATCTCTGACTTAAATCAACCCTATTTTCGACTTCATTTAACTCAATTCATCCACAAACAAAGTCAAAATCCCAAATTAACACAACCATCAAAACAGAAGGTCACACTTATACATATCTCCATTTTTCTGCACTTTCTTCAATTTCATTTTTCTGCATACTCTTCATTTTTGGCTCTAACTTTCATTTAAAACATTCATTCTCATCTCCAGAAATCACCCTGTAGCTATTCCTTCACTATAAACTCATTTTAAATCATCTCTAAAAACACTCAAAAATACTCACGTATAACAGTGAAGACATCAACAGAAACAGAGCATTTACATATTCATTTATCACGAATTTTCGGCATTAATCTCATACACTTTTTCATTGATCTTTCAACTCCAAAAATTATTTTAGCACTATCTCATAACATTTTGATCATCAAATATTCAAAATCAGCATATTAAAAATTTCCATATCTTAAAAGCCACGATGTTCATGAGAACAAACATTTTTCCTTATGATCATGTAATGTCAAATAATCACCAAATTTATCTCATATACTAACAACTCATAAGGATTAACATGTACTTACTTCATAACACTCCAAAATCTTCAAAACCCAATAAGCCCTAACTTATCATGCACTCATGTACACCATCTTGAAGGTGGTCTTGGTTAGGTTTTTCTTGAGGCAAAAGAGAGAAATAACAAAGTGGGAGAAACAATAGGTAGAGGAAAGCAAAGTGTAAATTTGGTGAAGGTTCGGTGAATCAAGATCCAAAGAAGGAGAAGAAGCTTCAAGAAGAAAGCCACGAGAAGATTTTTTAAGACAAGACAAAACAGTGTCTTTGTCTTTCAAAGTTGAAAGAAAACGTGGGCTTAAGACTTGGACACTTGTCCAATTTCTAAAAGCTTTAACTAGTTAAATCTTCTCTAAATTTATCTCCAATTGTCTCCGAATTGAAAATGACATTTTCTCACAAATTCTAAAGTCATCATAAAAATTCTTCATTATCATCTGACTGTTATTTCTATTTCTATTTATCAATTTACTTGCCATGTGACATTTTTTCTAGTTCAAAAATATCCAACAATTTCAGAAAATTTTCCTAAAATTCCTAAAAAAATTATAAATCCATAAGTACACTCTCCAACTCAGTTTTCAATACAAGTAAACTACAATTCTCAATAAAATCACATATCACATATATAAATCAATTATACCCAAAAAAGTCAATAAATGCATGTATAGTCATTTTAATGTGTAAAAATTCAAATTCACTTGCGTGTATGCTACATTATGCATGAGTATGAAAAATGCATTTTTCTTAATCTCTCATTGATCTCACATGTACCGCATTTTAGAGTTCTAACCCTTAGTATAGTAACGAGATGTTGTAATAAAAGTCTCCAATAAAAAATGAGGTTTCTTCTTCAAAAGTAAATCTTTTATTACATGCTTTTTACGAGAATCATTCGTTCCTCTAATTTTCCAAAAAATCACTGCAAAATGAATAAGAGGAATTACTAGCCCCCCTAACCTTCTTTTTTCTACCAAATTTCCTATTTAGGGTTGGTATGGACTTCTTCGTAGGAACCTCCAACTAATCTTGGAAATGTTCCTCCTCAAACACTACACCATCTCCCAAGTTGTTGGTGCTGATTTCCTTTTCGAAATCTGCCTTTATTAGATCACTAGGACCAGCTTCTTGATTTGCTACTACCTCAGCTATTTCTACGTCTTTGGAGGTCTCAGAAGAACCCCTAATTGCTTCAAGAAGAACCTACTCCCTTTTTTCAGTTTCCAAAACTCCGTACTCTTCAGATTTCTTGAACCTATAAGTTCTGAATACTCACTTGTTTTAAACTGTCTTCCTCTCTCTTTCCATATCTTCTTGCCCAATTGAGGCTTTCCAATTGTAAAAATGCCTAACTTTAGCTCTAACTAGCTCCCCCAGCTCATTAAGTTTCATAACAGGTAGGCCCTTAGTAAATCATCCTTTATCCTCACTTCAATACATATTCAATTCAAGGATAACAAATTCTTTCAAACTTATTAGTAGGAGGGTCAAATGCTAAAGGCTTACCCATGAAGCTGGAAAGAAAATTCAAACCATCTAAAGTCAAATATTCTAGAGGAACATTGTCTAAATTAATTTATATGGGAAAGAATTCTACGTCATTTCTAACTCGATTCCTGGAACCCACTTCTACACAAACAAAGGTTGTCCACCACCAATATGTCATGGAGTAGACCTAGACACATAATCAACTCATAACCCTAATCAGACAATCGAGTTGGTCTTTGTACTTATTGGGCTTGCCTTCTATCGGAGCCTTTGCTTCAAGGGAAGGCCCACACTGAATTGGGAAAGAACCAAAGAAGTTGAGAGGCGGCTGGCGTAGGCAATTAAAAACGATTTTTCTTATCCAGCTTCAGTTTGGTAAAATTATTCCAAATAAGGCATGTCACACGTGATAAAGTAACAAAGAAGACTTGGTTGCATGAGATAGTTCTAATTAATCTGAAAAATGAAGTCGTGAAGGTGAAAATGGAATAGAAAATTAATCAATCGCGATTATAGTATTATTACTGAAAAGAGAAGTTCCGTAAAGAGGGAAAAAAAAAATCAACACTGCAAAAGAAATCCATCAACAACATTTCAGCTCATTTCTTGACCATATATCCCTTCAACTTCCCGTCCTTATTCATTATATGTCTTTCAAAACACGTAGATCTAGAGATTGACATCTTCCGATCTTTGTGGTCGACTTAAATTGACCAACTGCGAATATTTTTTTCACCTGTTTGTTATTCACATTGTTTGGAATGAAAAATTAATATTATACACATGTAAAACATGTAGCTATTTTTGTTCTTTTAGGAGAGCTTGTCAATTAAAAATCTTTCACTGCTAGTGTAAGAGTTGGGAAAAAAAAGAGCTAAACACACCTTTCTCTATGTGAAATGATAGGTTACTATACAAGTGCCTATTCTTTTTATTAGAGTATTAAAATTTTCAAAATCAAGGACTTCTTTCTTTTTTCCTGGTGGTGATTTACTAATTCAGTAAACGCTATAATAACACTACACAAATATCAAACAATGGTATTCTTTCTTCCAAACTTTGAAAATAATCAAATTAAAAAACATTTGTGAACAATATATATAAATTAATAAATTTAGATAGTCATGAATATTTAAACAAATTAAAATATCAACTCTAACACTTGAGTTTGCGGATAATGCTTAAAAAAATTTGATTACGAAGCCCCGAGCATTTGGAAATTGTTGAAAACGTCCCACGCCTCCACTGTATATGTATTTCTAAAATTTAATTGTAAAAATATTAATTTTTCTGTACTTAATTTGATCCAAAATTATTTGGGTAGAATGTCCAGTTCTGAGACCATTCTCAGGCGGCTGACTCTAGTTTATCTATCAGAAACATTCTATTTATATCCATATTCAAAGTAGAAAAAAAGAAGATAGAAAAAGATACTGAACTGAAGTTTGGATCAAAGCTGAAAGACGCAGAAGAATGGGGCAAATTATCTAAAAAAGCTTAAATTTGTGGCCCATTCATGAATAAATCATTCTGGGAAGGCATTAGACGTGGCGACAGAACGGAAGGACAAATTTACCAATATATCCCGACAGAAAATAAAAAAGAAAATCAATCTTAAGCTACGGTAATCCACTTGACAAACTGCAAGGGCTTTTCTCGTAAATTCAGCTACAAAAGCCATTATATGTATGTCGTATTACTCACAGCAACTCAATCCATCAAAAAGTTTGCTTTCGCAATTTATTGTAGGTATCTCTATTTTTTTCATCGTAAAATTTTATTAATTATGGTTATCGTCCAATTAACTAAGCTTCACTTTTTCTTCTATTCACTTCACACAGATGCGTCTCGTTCTTCATCTCTCTGTTTCTGTTGCCTCTCTCTGTCATCGTGTCTCTTTATCTCTATAGTTTCCAGGTTGTTTAAGGAATAGATTTACTTGTGTTGTTGAAAGTTTGAAACTTTACCTCTGGTAATCTGTCTATTTCCGGGTTCTGATTTCTAGAGCTGCAATAAGCCGCTTCCCAGAATCCAACCTATTGTATACTTTTTGTATGACCTTAAAGATTCAGCGCCATGTCTCAGACCAACTGGGAAGCTGATAAAATGTAAGTCCTACTGACTTTTTCTTTGAGATTTTTTCAATGGTTTCCTTCTTCTGTTTCCTCTTCTTGATTTGAATTCTGGGCCCACAACTATTTTTCTGGGTTTTGCTTTTTTCTTCTTTTCGTTCTCAAAGTTAACGTCTTACCGACTGTACTCTGATGCGCTCATCTACATTGTTCTTGTGGCTTAGTAGTTACCATTTCTATTTGCTTTAAAGTGATTTTCTCTTGGGTTTGGATGTTGCTTGTTGATTTCCTTGTAATCTTCTTTAGCCCACAACTATTTTTCTGGGTTTTGCTTTTTTCTTCTTTTCCGTCTCATAGTTAACGTCTTACCGACTGTACTCTGATGCGCTCATCTACATTGTTCTTGTGGATTAGTAGTTACCATTTCTATTTGCTTTAAAGTGATTCGCTCTTGGGTTTGGATGTTGCTTGTTGATTTCCTTGTAATCTTCTTTAGCTTGTGCTTCGGTTTTTTTTTTTTTTTCCTTCCTTTGTTACAGACTTGATGATGTTCTCATTATATTGTGCTTAAGTTTTCAATCTTCTTAGGTGACACCAAACATTTCTGGTGTGAATATGATCCAATTTGACTTCGATATGTTTTTCAGACTAAAGACTGATTTTGAATGTTTTTCTTGAATTTTTAGCACGTGCTAGTGCTCAAGGAAAATTTTTTCTTTTTTCTTTTTGTCGTTGTTTTTCTTCTTCAGCTATGTACAATTGGTTTTGGTTTTCATTTTTTTCTGGTTTAGCACTTTTTTTTTAATGTCCATCTTGAAAACAGGTTGGATGTATATATCCATGATTACTTGGTTAAGAGGGATTTGAAGGCATCAGCGCAGGCCTTTCAAGCCGAAGGGAAAGTGTCATCTGATCCTGTGGGTAAGAAGGTTCAGAAAGCTATGATTCTCCATTTGAATTTGGTTTTTGTTTTCCTAATTGAATTCTTACCTTTTCAACATCAATTTCCAGCTATTGATGCACCCGGAGGTTTTTTGTTTGAATGGTGGTCAGTTTTCTGGGATATATTCATTGCTAGGACCAATGAGAAGCACTCAGAAGTTGCTGCTTCTTATATTGAGGTTGGTTTTTACCTTGTTGACTGCAACCGTTTTACTTTTTTTACAGTGTTGACTGCAACCGTTTTACTTTTGTTTAGCTGAGTTTGTATCCATTCAAATTGAGAAAAGGACAAGATTAACATTCTGTTGAGGCAATAAATTCATATTTTTTGGGTTGACTTTCAGTTATCTGGTTTCTGCATCTACACTATGATCAGGTTTAGCTTCGTATAAGAAGAGTACTATGGTGTTTCCTAGCCAAATTTCCAACATGGTTGCACTTTGCTGGGAAAAACCAGATATTAGGAGTTGAGTGGGGCAATGATATAGGTCTATTTAGCTTCGTAATGAAGGTGGGAAGTGGACAATGATCACTTATGGACATTGATGTTTGAAGTTATCCTAGTTGCTTTAACCTAAGTATAGTTTGTGACTACTCAAAATCTGAAAATGATGGACAACATTAAATGCTAGCAAACTCCAAAGCTGAAATTTGAATTTCTAGTATGCTAGTAATAAGTGATGACTTACTATCCAAATCTCAGAATAAAACAAAATATCCATACTTTGTTAAGCTATTAAATGATATGATTCAAAGATATGACTATAATTGCGATGATACATAGAGACAATGTAATATTAACTTCCCATCCCTCGATGGCTGCTTTATGGGGATCACACAAGAATCTGCTGATCTTACAGTGTAAATCATACGTATTTAGTTAGAAACAAAATTTGATCAGAAAATTAAAATGAAATGTGGAAAATATGGAGTCTTTATTTTTATGCTATGGTGGGTCTTGTTCCAGAATAATGCTTCTTTTCGGGCATCAGTGAGCTAACTAGTGAAAGACAGTTGGCATTAATATGAGAAAATTGCTAGTTTCACTTTGTTTAGAATACACTTGTCAAAATAATCGAACAATTAACTGTTCAGCTTTTATACATTACTTAAAATGGTTATACATAACTGCCTATTTCATTGGATATGGGTGTCAACCACTGCTCTTTCCTGCAAGCTAGTAACATTTTGATATATTTACCAAAAAGACCTTTTGGTAATAAACTGTTTGTGGCACCTTGGACTTTGGATTATTGCACAGGAAATAGCAAGAATAATTTTTGCATTGTTAATTAGATTATGCATCTTAAGCCAATGAACTGTTTGTGGAAGCCTTGGAGTTTGGATTATTGCACAGGAAATAGCAAGATTAATTTCCTTTATTACTTATGAGTATCTCCGTTGCATGTAGAGAACACCTTTTCTAGTCCTGGTGGTAATAACTTCTATATTTTTGGAGGAGGGTGTTTTAAGCCTTGTCTAGCTCTCGCCACCAGAGTTGATGGTACTAATAGCTTTTATATGACATATACTACCTCTCTTTGGCTCTTTGATTGTAGTAACTAAAAACCTAAATGGTGTGGATTTCTAGGTATATATCATCATAAGAGAACAGTTGACAGGAGATTTCTGTTCTCTTTTTTTTGTTCCTACTCATATCCTTGCAACTCATACTTGGAGGTTAGCCAGCAATTAAACCTATATTTCTTATCTTCTCTTGATGTTCTCATTGACTCCAGTAACTACAAACTTAAAAGGTGGGCATATCTATATGCATATTATCATAATGGAACAGTTGACAGGAGGTTTCTATTTTTATTTGCATTTTGTTCTTACAATTTAAAATTTGCTGATTATCAGCTATTAAAATTGTGTTTCTTCGTTTTGTTTATATGTCTTGATTGACTTGATTAATTACGATTCATCAAAATCTTTCAATATGGTCCCCCTCTGTCTCCTTCATCACTTTAACTTTTAAGCTAGATGCTTTTAAGAGAGTTAGCTCTAGATGTCAGAAGTCGTAGCATCTTATGCCATGATATTGTTCAACAGTGACAGTATTTTCCAAATCTATTGATTTGCAACCCTTTAAAAAACCTTGATGGTATTCCCAATTTTGGCATCCCCATTAGATGATCCAGTATGCTGGATCATTTGTTTCCCTGAGATTGGTTTCTTTGGTGGTAAGTGGATGATGTTGTATTTCTCAGTTATACGAGTGGACTTGATCATAGAAATCTTTAGAGCCACATGATTTCTAGATGTTGTTACACCTTATCCTTGAAGGCAAATGATAGTAGAATTTCTTAAAGGAGAAAAGGGTCTCTCAAAGTGATCTGCTTTATATCATTCTGACTATACAGCTTGAGGCCTTAATTTTGATATTGAATACAATCCCACTGGTGGCAGTGTTTTGGCCTATTTGCTGCCACTAGTCCTGGCTATTTTCTTTCACGAACAGCAAGCTGTATAGCTTTTTATAATCTTAAATGAAGTATGTGGTTATTTCATCTTGATTATGTAGATCCATGACTGAATATTAAAATGCTAGTTCTTAATCTCTTACTGATTTGGAGTTGGAATATTTCTGTCACATGTAGACTCAAATGATTAAAGCACGGGAGCAACAGCAACAGCAGCATCAGCAAGCTCAACAACCCCAACATCAGCACCAACAGCAGCAGCAACTGCAGATGCAACAATTCCTACTACAGAGGCATGCTCAGCAGCAACAGCAGCAGCAGCAGCAGCAACAGCATCAGCAGCAACAATCACAGCAGCAGCAGCAACAGCAGCAGTCTTCACAGCAGCAGCAGCAGCAACAATCACAGCAGCAGCAGCAGCAGCAGCGAAGGGATGGTGTACACCTACTTAATGGTTCTACAAATGGGCTTGTGGGAAATGATTCCAGTATGCGCCAAAATCCAGGAACTGCAAGTGCAATGGCAACAAGGATATATGAGGAAAGATTGAAGCTACCTATTCAAAGGGATTCTCTTGACGAGGCAGCAATAAAGGTTGGTAGAATAGCAGAACCTTTTTATGTTTAACGGTGGCATATGTGGACTATTTCATTTCCTTAATGTTTTTATACTTTTATTGTCTCTAATAATGTTTGCAACATTTTGCAGCAAAGATTCAGTGAGAATGTTGGCCAGCTCTTAGATCCTAGTCATGCTTCAATATTGAAGTCTGCTGCAGCAACTGGCCAGCCGTCAGGGTGCCTTTCTCTACAACTTTTCTTTCTTTGTCATTTATACTTAGCAGCTTCTGAATCCAAGTGAAATTGGATTGGTTGGATATGTCATTTGGGAGTGACTTTTTGTCTTGCTGGTGTTTCTAAAAATTAATTTGCTATTTTTGATCTTTGAGAATGGCTAAAGGAATTCTGCAAACTTTGTAATATTTCATTCTTAAGTCATTGGCCTCTAAATGTTGTCAAAGAAACTTCAACTTCTATTCAATATGATGTTGAAATTCACACTTAGTCTTTTCATAATTTAGTGATGTTTAAATGTGCAATTGGTTCCATATCTTGGTAGGCAAGTGTTACACAATGCTGCAGCTGGAATGTCTCAACAAGTTCAAGCTCGGAATCAACAATTGCCTGTATCAACACCGGTATGGATGTTGTAGTTTTGAACTTTTAATTTCCACTTGCTCCGTTATTAACACTGTTTCAACTGTTGCCTGAAACCAGGATATGAAGACAGAGATGAATCCTGTACTAAACCCTAGAGTTGCTGGTCCAGAGGGATCATTGATGGGTATTCCTGGTTTGTTTAGCATTTCAATCAATTTTCTTCATGCTTGTGTTACAGAAGTACTTGGAAACAATTAGTAGAATTGCATATTTTGTTTAGTATCACTTTTTTTTTTTTCCATTTTTTTGTTTTCAACTGCTTGACTCTACGAGTAGGTACTTGGATATGTATTATCATTTTTAAGGTGCAGAGATGTTGGTTGCTAATGTTCTTGTTGTTTCAGGATCAAATCAAGGTGGTAATAGTTTAACGTTGAAGGGATGGCCACTCACTGTAAGTTGCTATGATGCATTTTGTTTTCATGTTTTTGATCTCAATATAGATACCATTGAATTTCGCTCGAATTTCTCTACCTTACCATTTCTCTTTGAAGTTTAAAGTTCATTCACATGTTACTTTAATATGCTGATATTTTTAATTCAGGGGCTGGAACCATTTCGTTCTGGTCTACTTCAGCAACAAAAGCCCTTTATACAGGCTCCCCAGCCTTTTCATCAGCTTCAGATGTTGACACCACAACATCAACAACAGATTATGCTTGCACAGCAGAATTTAACATCTCCATCTGCTAGTGATGAAAGTAGAAGGCTTAAAATGTTTTTGAGTAATCGCAATGTGGGTCTTGGGAAAGATGGCTTCACAAATTCTGTTGGCGATGTGGTTTCGAACGTTGGTTCCCCTTTACAATCTGGTGGCTCTCTTTTGCCTCGTGGTGATGCAGAAATGATGATTAAGGTCTTATATTGACAATATCCCTTGATTTGTATTGCATGTATTTTCCAATAACATCAATGTTCCTATAGATTTGTTTTCATTATAGTTGTTCTACACGTGTAGTTAAAATTTGCTCAGATGCAACAACAGCAGCAGCAGCAACAACAACAACAGGGTGCCAATCAACAGCAGCAACCACAGCAACTTCAACAGCATCCTCTTTCAAATCAGCAATCTCAAAGTTCTAGCCTTAATATTCATCAGCAAGATAAGATTGGGGGCACTGGCAATGTTAACATAGATGTTGGCATGTCCAACTCTTTTCGAGGGAATGATCAGGTCTGTTCTTTTATTCCTCATCATCTCAGACTAATACAATTAATGTTGTATTGGCACAGTTTGTTCATAGGTAAACCCTTTAACTTGATCATGTTTGTGTTGATTAGTCGAACTTAGATGTGATATACTTCAACAATTATGCATGCCACTGATGTTTGATTTTGAGTAATCTGGCCTGACAGTAGGCCAAAAGGGCTAAATCAATCCTAACGCTTGCACTGATGTACAAAATGAACCCTAACAATTGACGGTGTTCAAACTGAACCCTAATGTTTGTAAAATGTTCAAAATAAACCTTAACGTTTGGAAAATGTTCAAATTGAACCTTGACCACTAACAATGTTAGGGTACCGTTAGTTATCTGATGACGTGTCACAAATTTTGCTGACTTGGATTTTTTAAAAAGTTTTAATTGTGGGACCAACCAGAAACTGAGTTTCATGGAGGTGGGCCACATGCAGCGTTAACGTTGCGTTTTTTGGGCATTTTACGTTTTGCCTTCTCGTATACAAGTGCAACAGATGAGCACCACTATAACACTAATCCCTTTTTGGTGAAGCTTCTACACTTTTGTCTCATTGTATTGTAGCAAAACAATGAGAACAAAGAATCTTCTTAGCTCGCGAATGCTTTTAGTTGGTACTTGGTTTGCTCACAGCACCAATTTCAACAACGCTATTAGTAACAATAGCTCAGAACATGCTAGCTTGTCTTTGGAAATAGATCTCAAAACTGGACCAAGTTTTTGAGTGTTGCCTTTGCCTGATGCTCTGGTTATGCACTAAAATAACAAAGTGAAGAAGATTCGACCCTTTTCCTTGTTAAACTAGGATTTAGCACAAAGAGCAAACATGCAGGCTAGGTGTTGGATTTAGTTCCACATATAGCTCAAGATTTTGTAAGAACGAAAGAAGGTTTATTAGCTACCAAGGGTGCAGTTGACGTGGTGAGACAAAATGGTAATTCACTGGTAAGCTTAGGTCATCAATGGGCGTCATCATTTCTTGTCTTTTGGTTTCAAGTCTGAAGCCCCATTTGTACATAAAGAAAATAGCCCTCCCTCTAGCAGTTAAATCCTTCATGAACTTCTCAAGATGTAATTTAGCCTTGGAGGAAGTGGAGAAGTATTTTGCATCCAAAATACAACACCGATGCCATGAATCACGGTATTGGAAGAAGAGGGTACAACGGCATCAACGAGTGGATGAGCATGTGTGGCAAAATCTGACACTGTTGAATGTTACTATACTGGAGACAAGAGCTAAGTTGTTGCTGAGAGGTGGGCATTTTGACAACGTGGAAAAGTGCAGAACTACCAATACCACTAAAATTCATGCAAGACGAAGTACTAAGTATATATATAGCTAAAGCACCCACGACTTTAGTATGTGTATATATGCCTATGTATATTAGTATACTTAAAGTTTAGAGAGCCCCATGCTGATCAAAGTATTATGGTGAGCTTCAAATTTCACCATCTACATGCATTTCTTTCTATACATAAATTATATAGATGTCTACGTTACATACGTATGTGTGCATGTAGAATTGAAGTTTGTATCCTATGAATGTGAGCAACTTCAGTTTTATTTCTTGACTGAGTTCTGACCCCATCTCCAAAATCCTAACTGTAATACATAAAGAATACTGCACTCGTATTATATAAGAGAGTGTCTGTCGTAAGTGACCCACCACCTCCAACATCACTTACTTGATACTCTTTTTCATTGACATAACAGCTATGTACATGGTTTATTCTAGTTTTAAATGTCAACCCACTATGACTTAACGATTCCTTTCCAATCTGTACTTACCCTAACCATCTTACATAATCGAAACAATGATCAACAGTATCATGTAAGGTAAAGATCTCATTTTCACTATCCTCTGTCCTATCTTTGCTATTTCTCTCCTTGTTTTCTTCTACTGTCCCACATTATATGCAACTAATTTGTTATGAGGTCCTTACATAACATTGTTCACTTTGTGTATGGAGATCTATTACAAATCATACCTCTGCCCACCCTAACCTGGTGCTCATGCAATAATTGACAGCCTTTTCTAAACAACAAATCAATAAATAAGTAAAACAGTGCCGTCTATTTCTTGTGTGAGGAAACATTCTTGTCGTCCCATATCATACCATAAGGAGTGTGTGGGCATATGTGAGTCATTGTCAAGGTCACCACTCACCATGAGATTCCCATTGTTGTATCACATTATTATGCAATGAATCCACAACTTTTTTTGACCCTTAATAACAAACTACCCTATTAGGTTTTAATTTTTATATTTCTTTATTTATTCTTCAAATGTAGTATCAGGTAAAATACCAAACTTAAACCCAAATTTCTTGCATTAGTTTGATGATGGAAGACCTTGTAAGACTTTCAATGCACTGGATAAACATAGAGTTCTAGCAACCAAGTATAGAGAGGAATGCGAATTTCTTTGCAGGAACATTGTATCTCATAATTTTTTCAGCCAAGGTCCCCAACTCTTCTGCTATTATTTACGATTGCTTACACATATCTCATCGTTGGCTATGATTCTCTCTAAATAGAAACCTAAAAATTTGCATAAGCTTTAGCCTCAGCCTTTGCTAACATCAGAAATAACTATAAACTTTGTCAGATATCTCATGGCTAAACTCATGCAGCCCTAATTAAACTGCCGTTTTTCATTATTTTTTCATGTAATTTTTCAACCTAAAGTGATTTGTAAGTAAATTGTCTATAGGAAAAGCGTAAGTTTCAGAGCACAATCCATGCGACATTCATTCAACTTGCCCATCCATGCTTAAGCATACCCAAACACTACGAATAGCTTCGAGAGTAGTAAAGTGCTTTAAAACTTAGATGACCAGCTGAGGACGAAGTAGCCACAAAAGAGTTTCGCTGCAAAACAGCTGGACTTTTTGAACTACAAACTTATGTAACAGGAGTTGAATTGAATAGCCTCGGAGGAAGGTTGGGATTGCACACTATATACGACTTATTGAGATAGGTTTGTCCTTGAGATTGATAACAAGATCACGGATGTAAACGATTTACGGTATAACTAGGAGTTGTTGGAATTGGGATCAAAGATGAATCAACGTGCTGCTCTCTCCATCCATTGCTGCTCATTATAATGTTAGTGTTCACTATATTTTCACCTTTGGGACATCATTAATGATGATCACTTCTTTTATTGAAGGGGCAGATGAATCTGAAAGATTTTTCCGTTTATATTTGGATGATGCATTACGTTCATTATACGAAGCGTTTAACTGGAGGTGGGACCCATCTCTAGTTAAAGGCATAAAATGCCAAGAAGCGTAGGATTAAAGTTGCAGATGGGCTGACTTTCAATAAACAAAGTTTGGGTCAATTTTTTGTGGGTTCCACAATCAAATTTTTTTTAATAAAAATCCACGTCAACAAAACTTTATGCCACATCAGCAGATAACTGATAGTACCCTAACATTGTTAGCTGTTAGGGTTTAATTAGAAAGTTTTTCAAACATTAGAGTTTATTTTGAATGTTTTACAACTGTTAGGGTTCAATTAGAACATCGTCAAACGTTAGGGTTTATTTTGTACATCAGTGTAAACACTAGGGTTCATTTAGCCCATTTGGCCCTTGACAGTACAATAGTTTTATCTTTTTGTTTGTTTTTGGTTTGCTTGTAGAGAGTGCAGATACAGTTTGATAATTGGAGCATAGTTTTGGTTCAAATAGAATTGTCAGCTTGTCAAATATTATTTGCTTATTGAAGCTCAGCTTCTTATATGTTGACTAATTTTCATGCAAATTTGTTTCTTATTTCAACCTTCAATTATCTTTCCTGGTTATCCAGATTGTATTTTGTTATATGTGAATCTAGTTACAATGTGATAAGTGTGTTGATATAGCACAATGTGAGGAGCAAGAGTGTAATAGGCCTTATAAGGCTAGGGCATCCTCCTCCCCTGAAGGTCCCTTTCGGGATGGATTAAGATCTGGTTTTATCGCATAAATAATATGTTACACAAAATGATTCTGATATTTATGTTTTGAGGTGTATTCTTTTTGAGATTTACAACAAAATTGGTCCTCAATCTTCTATCAAGCTAGATCTCAACCTTTTAGGTATTTTACTAGGGATGGTAATTTGGCTAGGCCATGGGCTAACCCTGCCAATTTTTTTAAAATTAAAAATATAGAACAACTTATTTTTTAAAATTGGGTCCGAATCTGGGTTGCCCAGGCTCAAGCTTATCCCAGACTTAACACTTCTAAATAAGACGATGTTGTTTTGCTTAAAATAATTGGGCCTCGAGTCAATATGGGCCTGGCTCATGGGCAGACCCATTAAAAACAACTAAATTTAGGCCCATGGGCCAAGAATTGCCATCCCTATATTTTACTTTACGGGGGAAAAAATTTTTATATGGATACACTAGTATTTAGGTAGGGTTTTTTTGTTAACTTTTATCTAAATCTATTCACATGAACGTTTTTGGTTGTTTTCACACGGAATCTTATGTCCTTATGTATCTCCATGGGCATTTTCAACAACCACTCTGAAGGTCAAATGTATAATGGGGCAGTACTTGTAGAAACAATCTACTTGAGTACAAATGGTAGGTTTTGAAGGCCAAATTAAAAATAAACTATGAGGAACTTAATTTAATTGCAAGGATATATACAAGATGAGAACCACTTTTGTCATCATAATCCATGTTTTTTTCTTTTCGTTTTAGTGTGATCAAGAGAAGAAAATATGACCGTAAGAGTTTGACCTTTCTGAACCTTGTCTTGGCCGTGCATCTAAGGAGTGTATTCTTCAATATTTATCTACATTTATAATCTTCCTGGTATCTTTTATGAAGCTTGATATACATAATATGTTGTCCAATTCCTAAGAGAATATTTCACATTATATTTTAAGGTTTCAAAAACCCAGACTGGGAGAAAACGTAAACAGCCGGTATCATCTTCTGGTCCTGCCAATAGCTCAGGAACAGCAAATACAGCTGGACCTTCCCCAAGTTCAGCACCCTCAACTCCGTCGACTCACACCCCTGGAGATGTTATCTCAATGTCTGCTTTGCCACAAAGTAGTAGTTCCTCTAAGCCTCTAATGGTGTTTGGTCCTACTGATGGTACAGGACCACTTACTTCGCCATCAAATCAGTTGGTGAGTTTAAGTTCTAGCTTCTGTATTCTTAAAGGAATGAAATTCCTTGCTTAAGTTCTCATTTACATTCCATTTTGGCAGTGGGATGATAAAGATCTTGAATTGCAGGCTGATATGGATCCTTTTGTTGAGGATGGATCCCTTGAGGATAATGTAGATTCTTTTTTATCCCATGATGACAATGACCCTAGAGACACAATTCCTCGGATGGATGTCAGCAAAGGTTTACAGTTCAACTTTGATCCACTCTTTCTTTTTTTTGTTGCATCCCTGTGCATTTCTTTATCCATGGAAAATTGAAATCAGAATTGAATATATCAATGACTTTCTTATGGATGATCCTATGTGCCAAACAAGTGCTATTCTTGATCTGAATTGCTGTTTGCTGTATTAGGTCCTTAAGGCATGTTTCATCTTTGATATCAGGATTTACATTCTCCGAAGTAAGTTCTGTGAGAGCAAGCTCGAGCAAAGTAATTTGTTGCCACTTCTCATCAGATGGGAAATTGCTTGCTAGTGGAGGCCATGATAAGAAGGCAAGTTTTGGATGACTTTTATAATTAAAGATAAGCCTGCAGAATGTGATACCAATTCCTCGTGAACAGGCAATTTGCCAGTTTATTGTTTTTAGAGCCTCATTTAATTCTTCAGATTAGTGCAACTAGGGATGGCAATAGGACGGGCCAGTACGGAACATCGTCGTTTTGGTTTTACTTCCCAAATGACGTTGTTTTGGTCTTGAATTTCTAAAACTTACAGAACAAAACGGTGACTTTTTGGGGAGGGGGTTTTGGGCTGGCCCTCCGGGCCTGGCCTGTTGACTTCAGACCAGGCCAGGCTGAGCGGGGCTTGACTTAATTTGCCAAGCCTAAGTTGAACTGTTTGCATAGCTTTTTGCTGTAAAACTAGAAAAAGGAAACTCAGCCTTATAATTGGGTGATATGATATACCAAGTCAGTTATGGGATTTGTTTCTTGATGGTCGATACAGGCTGTATTGTGGTACACAGATAATTTAAAGCCAAAAGCCACCCTTGAAGAACATTCATCGCTGATTACGGATGTCCGTTTCAGTCCGAGCATGCCACGACTTGCAACCTCTTCATTTGATAAAACTGTCAGGGTTTGGGATGCTGACAAAGTTAGTATACATTTTCAATTCATCTGTCAAACGATGCTGTTATTGTTCTCTACTTTTTGAATTATTGACAATAGCATGCTGCATTTGTTTGATGAAATTGTATTTGCATAGTCATCTCAACAATTTTGAGGGCTTTTATGTCAATTGCATCCTATTATCATGCATGCGGTCCTAGCTTTCAATTGTTACTTATTGGTTATTTGTACATGTACAAGTTCTAGATATGGTGATTTCTTCTTAGTTGATGGAATACATAGACATAAGTGAGTGACGTTCCTTGTGCTTCTGTTGGTAGTTTTTAGTGACTGATATCTACTATTTGTAATATTTTAATGGTTGGGAATATTGGAATTACTTGAAAGAACCTTTTTGATAATCAGTTATGTGTACATTTCGGTTGTTAAAACTAGAACTGCTAGAGCTGGCCGGTAGTGATCAAAGGCCTTGTTTACTTATACTGAATTAATACTAAAATATTAGCTGAGAAGAAGGTGGTGCTTTAGCTTAAAGAGTGTTTGTTGCTTGTATACATTAGTTGGTAAATTTCATAAGAGCAGCTTGGAGAAAGCGATGTGTGGATATGGAACTTAACATCAGTACTTTTGCTTTTATGTTTTCTTTTGTTAAGCTTGCTAGCAGAACTTTTTTGGACAGATCGTTGAATTTCAAAGTATTGCCATTTTCCATACCTGTGTTACTACATAGAAGAGTCGTGCATTCTACCATATTTGGTGTTGAATGCATCAGTATTTTGGGAATCTCTGGCTTCCTTCTTTCTTTTTTATTACCCTTTTGAGTAAGAAATCAATATTTTGTTTTCATTGTTGCTTTTGTTAAGGGTACAAGAGAAACTTTTTGGACAGATTGTTGAATTTCCAAGTCGTATCACTGTCCATTCCTATGTTAGTAAATTAGAGATGTGATGCATACTACAATATTTGGTGTTAAATGCATAATTATTTTGGGCGTGCTTCCTTCTTTCTGTTGTATTACCTTTTTAAGTGTGATGTTCTTGATCCTTTTTCTCTGGTTTATTCAAATGAAATTGAGTTGCATACTTAATTGTGATCTTGCAGCCTGGGTACTCTCTACGTACTTTTATGGGACATTCTGGCTCTGTCATGTCTCTTGACTTCCATCCAAATAAAGATGACCTTATCTGTTCTTGTGATGGGGATGGTGAAATAAGATACTGGAGCATTACAAATGGTAGTTGTGCACGAGTGTTTAAGGTACATTTATAATTTCCTTTTGGTGAAAATGTAACGTACTAGTCATATATGAGAGATCTGATGAAGGGATTTTAATTCCATTAGTTTGTACATCACTTTAGGGGAATTTTCTGTGTTATTCTGTTTGTTCACCCTTACAACTTGTTATATGAATTAGGGTGGTACTGCACAGATGAGATTTCAACCTCGAGTGGGGAAATACCTTGCTGCAGCTGCTGAAAATGTGGTATCTATACTAGATGTTGAGACCCAAGTTTCTCAACATACGCTGCAGGTTAGTTTCATTGTTCCTGTTATTTATATAACATTTTTCCTAGATTTATGGGAAGACAGTACTACTAATTATCTCTGTTGTGTAGAACATAATAGCATCACCATCTATAGTGTGTGCCATATTTAACTAATGACTTGTATTTTCTATGAAGATCTTTTTGGGATATTAGCAGTAGCTCTTTTAAACTGCAAATTTCATAACTGCATGTTGTTTTTGGGAGTTTTCTTAAAGTAATTACTTTTGTTGTTTACTTGTTCAAAGGTTATAGTGTTTGGATCAGGAAGTTGTTGGTGAAGAAAGTTGATACCTTACGGCATATAAGCTGTCTTGTTGATTGTATGGGTTTATTTGTATGTAATATCTGGTTCACATTTCATACTGGCATAAAATCCTTATGTTTTCAATGGTTGGAGGTCATTCTGACATTAGTCAGATTCCTTAGTTTCAATGATTGGAGGTCATTCTTACATTAGTCAGATTATTTGCATTTAAGATCATAGACCTCTTCTTTTGAAGCAGGATCGCTGTTTCTATTGGCATTATCTATTTGGTTGTCTTGCCTCGCAACTAAAATTTAATTTTTGTTCTTTATCAATGTCCAAGATTTTTTTTTTTTCACTTTGCTTTCTAAGCTGGCTTGAACATGAACTGCTCAATTATAGGGGCACACTAAGCCTATCCATTCTGTGTGCTGGGATCCATCGGGTGAGTATCTAGCATCTGTCAGTGAGGATTCTGTTAAAGTCTGGACGCTTGGATCAGGGAGTGAAGGGGATTGTGTTCATGAACTAAGTTGTAATGGTAACAAATTTCACTCCTGCGTGTTTCATCCTACATATCCTTCATTGCTAGTCATTGGCTGTTACCAGGTACGCAATTGATGATCTTTTTTACTCGTTTCCTAACATTCCTTATAGGTTTATCATGACTTTCCTTGTGGAATTATATGTGAGGTTCATCTAGAAATTTTGCTTAGTGAGGGCAAAATGAAGTTGTATGGAAAATTGAAGAAAAGATTTTTCAATGGGCCATTGTGGGGAAGTTCGCCCACTGGAGCCCACCTACATCAGTCCCTGAGTTTGCCTTATTGTCTGCTTAGGGTGTACAAGTGTATCACATCTGTAAACCTGTTCACGTTCTTGTAATCATTGTCAAAAATGGTCCATGTGGAAGTTAGATCAAGCTTATGAAGTTGATTGCTCTTGCGAAGGCCTTGTAATAGAAGATACGGAGTGATTGAAAAGTTTTTTCCAAAGTATCAACCATAATATTCACCAAGAGCAGTTTTGTCGACATAATGTTTTAGTTCTTCTTCAAGTGAGGAAAGGGGAAGAATAGGAAGGAACCACTGTGGTGGAGAAAATGGATTACATATGTGATTTTGTTTATGATGTGAAAAATTAATGTTTCTATTATGCTTAATAGTTTTGTCTGATGTGAAATGTGGGTACTTGCTGCAGTCTTTAGAGCTTTGGAACATGAGTGAGAACAAAACAATGACTATCGCGGCCCATGATGGACTTATTGCTTCCTTGGCTGTATCAACTGTGACGGGGTTGGTTGCTTCTGCTAGTCATGACAAGTGTGTTAAGCTATGGAAATGATATTGCCTTTTCTCACTTAAATGTATCATTGTCATTGACATACTTCCTTAGAATTTCATTTTGGTTGCATCTTCTTTGTTATCATTTAGTCTTAGGTCCTTGTAACTCTAGAAACTGACCTTTGTCTGTTGTATCAGTTTTTTAACGTTTGTGTTAGCATTAATATTCAAATGCAATTCCAGCTTGCATTGCGTGGAATGTGAGTTTTACCTTTTTTAAGTGGTAATTCCTTTTTTGGTAGATAACAAGTTGGATGCCGCTGGTTGACCTTTTCTTCTAAATATGTACTTCCATTGATAATCCTTTCCTTCAT
>JAOQMS010000008.1:19923005-19973782 GCA_027563885.1 Erythroxylum longipes
AAGAATTTTACTACTGGAAAAATTGGAGAATTACAAGGAGAAAACTACACTCACAAAAATACACAAAATATTTTTGTATCTTTCTCTCTCTTTTTTTTCTCTCTCTCCTCACTTCTCTTTTTTCTCTGTTTTTTGCTACTCCTTCTTCTCTTCATCTCCTGCCTATTTATAGGCAAGAGAGCATGTGGGATGGCCGGCCATTTGGCCAGCTCTCCCCTTAAAATTGTCAAAGATGGTAGGCACAACGGTGCCTACCATTGCTTTGTCAATTTGCCATATTGTGTGACAATGGAGCTCCAGGTCTTGAGGTTCAGACCAAAGATGGCAACTGGGCTGAAGCTGTGATTCCCCAAAATTCTTTCTTTGTCATTGTTGGCGATGCTCTCAAGGTAATATCCAGTCCACATACATTTTTTTATGAACTAATGATAATATAAAAATGAATAATGTAATGAAAATGGTGCAAAAAGGCATGGAGCAATGGGAGGATTCAAGCAGCCAAACACCGAGTGGGGATAAGCGGAGACAAAGACGGGTATCCTGGCGGGCTGTTTCTAATACCTAAGGAAGAAGCGAGGATTGAGGTTCCTGAAGAGCTTGTCGACAAGGATCATCCTCTTCTCTACAGGCCCTTCTATTTTGCTGATTACATGTCCTATTAGGTTTCCAAGTTAAGTGATGATGCTCTAGATATATCATATATATGCTGGTATTTAATATCAAATTCAAATCTGCATTGATATGCGAACAAAGGTATACACTTGCTTATGTAATTAATAGACGTTTATTCCCCTTGTTTTTATTTAATGGAGGATTTCCACGTATTTGCATCTTTCACCACAAATCAATACCCCAGAGGGTGCCTCAGTGGAGTTGGCCAATTAATAATTAAAATGTTGTATAAAATTTAACTTTAAGCCTACATATGTACTAAAACTTGAATGAAATTTTTTTTCCTCGCTACCTTAATTTTTTATTCCACCCCATAATAAATGCTCACAGCCCTGGAATAATATTGCATGTACTGAGCAATTGAAATATGTATTTACTACTGCTCGATTTGCAAATTGAATTAATATTACTGTAACTATTAATAAATTAAAATATCACTTACAACACGTGAGACATAGCATAAAAATTTATACTATAACAGTCTAAATTTAAACTGTCAATATGAAGTGTCATATGATTAATCCCTTTTCTTTCAATCTTTACTACTTCATATTTTTATTAAGATTCAGTTCACGATTTATAATTTTACCTTCGTCTTCAACATGAAAGTGATCAGGCATGGCAATGGACTGGGTCGGACTCGGGCCGACTGTCATGGCGGGCCGCGAGCTGAGATTGGCCGGCCTGCAGCTCGGCCCACTGACGGGATGACCGGTCCGTGGTCAGCCCGTGGTCCCCTAGGCCACGGCCCACCCGCCCATATATATATATTTTAAATATAAAAGTATATAAAACGGCGTCGTTTTGGACAAAACGACACCATTTTGTTCAAAATAGGTAGGTCTTGGATCGGGTAGGACAAAACGACACTATTTTGCTCAAAATAGGTGGGTCTTGGATCGGGCAGGATCGCGGCCCGAGTCGGTTAACCATGATCGACCCGTGGCCCGATCCGAGAGAACTATTGTCGACCCGTAACTCACCTATAATCCGGCTAATTTGAGCCAAAAATTGGACCAACTGAACTGGATCGGACGGACCAAACTAAAATTACCATCCTTAAAAGCGATTTATTCGTACATCCCTTCGACTAAAAGTTTGTTAGGAGTTGTGGATTGCTGTCACTCTTATTATTGTAACGTCACTTCTCACTCTCACCTGGTGTTATAGGACCACCAACTTTTGGTTAATTCTTCTCTAGTCCAACATTGTACTAGGAAAAGCCTGCGATGACTACGTTTTAAGTTTAAGAGAATTAGATACTTAAAGGTGGGTAACATAAATAAAAAAATTAACATTGACAAGATTTAAATAGTTCAAATATATTAAAAGGAGATATCAGATACCCTAACGCTCTAGTAAGAAGATGCGAGAAGATTATACTTAAAGACTGTAAGAGGAGAAAAAGACGACCTAAGAAGAAATAAGGGAGGTAATCAAGAATGATATGACTCTGTTGGAACTTATCGATGACATAAACTTGAATAAAAAACTTTAGCGTACTAGGATAAAATTAAAAAATCTCACATAGATAGGTTTTTTTCTTTCTCATAGAATATTTAACCATTTTTCCTTCAAGACTTATGTCTCGTATTTAACCTAAACATTTTCTTATTTAGCTTAAGTATTTTCTTCTAATGACTTGTTTCATTTATTTATTTACTTATTTCATCATCTTTTATGTCTATTTTTATTTTATTATATTTTATGTGAATTTATCTGAAACAACCTTTCTACTAATTAAGAGTAATGCTGTGTATTTTAGACTTTCCTAGATCTCGCAATAAGTGGAACTTTCACTAAGGAGTTGTTGTTATTGTTATTGTTATTTACTTAATAGCTACCTCTGACGTATGATATCACAAATAGTTACAACAATAACAATATTTCAGTAGAAGTTTCACTGAGATGCGAAGTCTAGAAAGGTTCAAAAGTATGCATTTTTACTCTTAACTAGTAGAGATACTATTTTTGATAAACCAATAGGAAAAAGAGAAAAGAAAAAAGATTGAAAAACATTTTTTTGAGAACTATTTATACAAAAAATAATAACAATAAAATAAGAATAAGACTAAAGAGATTCAAAACTAAAATAAAAAGATAAAGATAAATATAAAAATAAAAAACAATAATAGAAATAAAGAATAATAAAAGATAAGTACTAAAAAAATAAAAAACTAGACATAAACGATAATAATAATAAAAAATAATAAATATTAAATAATAAATATTTACAAATAAAATATAAAATAAGTAATAAAATAAATAATATAATAAAGATAGAACAAGGTAAAGAATAAAAATAAAAGATAAAATAAGTAAATAAATAAACAAACAAACAAGAAAGAAGATAGAGAATAAAAATAAAAGATAAAATAAGTAAAAAATAAAACAAACAAAAAAGAAGACAAATAAATGAATAAAACAAACAAGCTACTGTAAGAAAATGTTTAGGTTAAGGAAATCTTTAGGCTAAATAACTAAGGAGAAAGTGTTATATATTAAATATTTAGATTAAATATCAGACATAAGACTCGAATGAAAATATTTAAATGATCTATAAGAAAGGAAAGGACCTCTCTATGTAAGATTTTTTACCCATATCCTAGTACGCTAAAGTTTTCTATTGAGGGTTATTTCTTTAGTAAGTTTCAATAGAGAGATATCATTCTTAATCATCTCATCCTAATTCTTCTTAGGTTTTCCTCTTTTTTTTTTATAAAAAAAATCCTAAGTATAATCTTCTCTCATCTTCTCATTGGAGCATAAGATGTCTCCTCTTAACATGTCTAAATCACTTAAGTCTTGTCTGTTAATTTTCCATCAATATTAGCCATCCTTAATTTATTTCTTACCATTACATTCATAACCTTATCACTTTTAATAAAGTTGCACATCTATCGAAGTATCCTCATCGTCACCTCTATTAATTTATAGCTAATGATATCACAAATAGTTAATAATATTAAATTATTTTTAAAATTCTTGATTGATATTTTTAATTTATGTTTAATATTTTAATTGAAATTATAATTATAAAATATTTATTATATAGTATAAATGAAAATTTGATGATGCCTTTCAATGAGACATTAGTGTTATGTTATGAAAGCTTAATCCTAATGACAATTGTAATTAAAGGCCTTATGGGTGCTCTAACTTCAAGGCAATTGTGTTATTAATCAATTAATTTTATATTATTTTCTTTATCATTTATATGTGTGTTAATATTTTCTATTATATGGTGGTGGATTCCATTTTTCTTATTTGATCAGATGAAGAATTTACAAGGATTGAAGTCTGCATCATATCATTAAACGTTGAGAACTAGAATTTGAAGTTCAAAAATAGGAAGTCAAATAAATAAATGAGAAATGAGAAAAATTACTAAAAACTTAGGAATGTCAAGTCACTAAGAATTAACAACTCATGTAGATCAAAATGTTATAGAGGAAATGGACAATCTGATAATATATCTATATGACCAAAAGAAGATGCTTAAATTCTAGTTTTATAATCAACTATTATTATATTAAGGCTCATTCGTATAAATCATTTAGTAATGGAGAAACCATGTAGGAAATACTATATAAAAGGTAAGTTGTAAAATTTGTTATAATATATGCATGAATTATAATATTACGTAATTAAACACAATGATAAAGCAATGCATATAATCCTTTACTTTCATCAATTTTGTTATATTCTTAAACATATTTCATTTATGTAATTAAGTAGAGTAATGAAAATAAGTTTTATTCTTAAAGGTCTTATATTTTTAAAACTAAGAAGTGTATTGAATTTCACACATGCAGCTGTGTGTGTGCGCGTGTGTGCATGTGTGTGTGTGTGTGTCTGTGTGTGTGAAAGTTCTTATACCAACTTGGCGATCTAAATCAATGACCTTTAAGGACACTAATTAATAATTAAATATTTATATTATATATAAAAAATAAAGTTAGATTATAGCATATAGGCATATACATATCACTATATAAATCATAATTATAAAATGAAATCATATTACAAAGTCATTTAACATATTAGTAAACGACATAATTTGCTTTGCAATAAAAATATTCAAAATGTAATAAAAGATGCTTTAATTTCATTTGAGAGGTTAATGATTGATAAATCTTCTTCTTTTAGCATCTTTTGTTGTATTTAATTAAACGTCATATTGGATGTACCATTCAATTAGATTATCAAGATTGGAATTCAATTTTAGCTTGCGAATTAGATTCGTGTGTCACATTCCTTTTAATTTATGTCTGGTTTCAAGATATTGATTGAATTCCTTTCCTACTCTTAGTGAAGGATAATATTAGGTAATTGACTGGACTATAATTTAGTTATTAAACTTTCATTACTTATGTGATATTCAATTAAACACGTGTTCTTATTAAAATAAAGATAGAAGGTATGTTTAGATCTTTAAAGGTTCATTACTTTTTATCATGTTTAAATAAGCACTTCATATTACAGAAATCCTTCCAATTGATCCTCAAATGGATAGAACCACTAATTCTAATCAATATTTCATTATTCTAAATCTCTTTGGCACTTTCTTTTATAGATGGGGCCCTATTCATAGTCAATATGACAACTAAACTAATATGACAACTAAACTAACTCATGAGGCCATCTAAAGATCATTTGAAGAATTTTTTGTGTCTTTAGATGGATAAGAGGGCTAGTTTAAGTACCATATTAGAAGTTGATAGGTCCCTCATCCAAAGAATATATGTCGCACAAAGCTTAGGTTAATGAAATATTGATTGGAGTTAGTTGTTCTATTTATTTAGAGGTAAATTACAATTGTTTCATAATATATAGGGCTTATTAAACACTACAAAATATTGGGGACAAACTTAAATTTTGATAAAAACCTTAAGGACTAAAATATAAGTTTCATTTTAAAATAAAGTCTAAAATCTTTTGTCCTTGTATCTCTGTCGTTTTCTCTTTTATACACCCTTAAAATTTTTATGGCGTATGCTTGATTTATTTAGTACAACCTATTGTTCTTCTTTAGGTGTGGGCTTTAGGCATATATAAGAGGCCCAATTATCTGAAAATGATAAGTTCAGTCCAGATAGGATTCATTTCCATATGAAGTAGAGTCCTATATAAAGACCAATTACCTAATAGAAGTTGGATCCAACTTTACTAAGGATAGTTAAAGTCCAACTAAACTTGTTAAAGGATTGCCAATAAAGGGTAAACACCTAAAGTTAGATTTCATATGCATTATGATAAAATTTAATTAGAGATTTTTCTATATACTAAGCATCCTTTAGCTTTTAGTAACTTTAGCATTAGCATGTCTTTTTTAGGAACATTTGATTAGCCCGCTAAGCCTACTTTAAATGCATTCTATAACATTTGATGTCATCTATAAGAAACTCCAAGAAATTTTTTGATATTCCCATTTGAGAAAATCTCAAAATAACTTATTTATTATCACCTTAAGAATGAATAACGGATACCTATAAAAGCAATCCATCTGCCAATGTTATAGAAATAACCACCACCCTTAAAATCCCTTGAAATAATGAGCAACACATTAATCAAACTGCTAAAATCATGATGTTACATGAACAAATCAAGCAATAACTATAATATATGTAGCAGATTCATAAGAGGCCACGAAAACACACCTCATAACCATTGTCAAAGAGGGCCCCCATCTATACCCTAACATGAGTATTGTTAAAATAAGGCATATAGGGAGAAATTTTGATAGCTACTAGCCCATTGATAGCTGAGGTGTTAGAAAAACCATTACTGATCATGTTTAAGACCCTACATACTTATAATGGCATACCTATTGTTGTTGATCATATGCACTAATATAGAAAACTTACAAATCTAAATGTCATATTCAATGTCATAAAATGCAAAGCATTCTCCTCCACTCTAACTGACACAACATGATCATAATTCTAAGCCTTACTTCTTACCTCAATAGTTACCGTCCAATAGTTAACTACCAGATTTATATCACAATTTAACGATAATAGGTGTAGATCTAGAGACTTTGCCCACTTGATATCACTATTTTAAAGGGTGGAAAATAGCTTAAGGGATTACCTTTAACACTTCATTTTTGAAGTGACTCAAATCTTAATCTCAATGCAACAATCTTTGCAAATAGACTCAGACCCTACTAATCTTTATATAACTTGATATAGAAAGGGCAATCTTGATTTTGAGGTGTAAAATAGACATAAAAATACTTAAACCTAGAGGATTTAAAGCATAACATATGAAGCCCATTAACAATCGTAATGAAAGTCGACGGATAGAGATTAATTTGAAAAGAATTAAGGTCATCTTATGCATAGAATCACATAGAAAATTAAAAGAAGTATAAAGGTTGATAGATAAGATGATAAGATTATAAAGGTTCAGCTTAAGATCTTTCAGTCGATACTTGTCATTATTTAAAATATTTCAAAATATAAGAAGTTCGAAGGACCTAAGAATGTTAACAGGCTTTTAAACAATTGAAGGATTACTTTCAAAGTGCATTGTCACTATGAATCCACGTGTTGGAGAACCATTATATCTTTACTTAGCCATTTCAAATGCAGCCTTAACTCTATCTTTTTTTACAGAAGAAGATAATACTCAAACACTAATATATTATATGAGTAAGATATTATACGGACTAGTCCTAAAATACCTAAGGCTAAAATAGTACCTTACACAATACTTATTACCATAAAGAAGTTATGGCCTTACTTTGCTTACACCATTAATATGTGTACTGATCTTCCAATAAGGCAAGTTCCTGAAGACCATATTCATTAGAAAGACTTATGAAATAATCAGTTGAGTTAGGGAAATTTGACATAAGCTATATGTAAAGAAATTCGTTAAAATCACAAGTTATAGTTGATTTGTAATTGAAATATTGAAACCATTAGAAAAACATATAGTGTACAATAAAACTACTCCTAAAAACAAACACTAACATATAACATGTGACACTCCACTACCATAGGGCACATGCTCGATTATCTGAAGAACATTCAGGAACATACCTTATGAAAGTGGCATGTTAGAGTAATTACATCCATTTAATATGGCATCATACATATAACACAAATATTCAAAAGATCAACTCCTCATTTTATTTATAAAACATAATTTACATTGTAGCATTTCGCTACATAATCCATATATACAGTATAAAAAACATATTAGAGTTACTACTCTTTACAACATGTTCTACACGAAAAGAGAACTAAATAAAAATACTCTATCTAAAACTCCTCAATATCAGCTGACTAATCTTTGAGCCATTCTTGAGTCCAAAATCATTAGTACTAGGCTTCTACTAATCTGCCTTAGGAACTATGTCTCACTCGTACTTGAAAATTAACATTTGCAATTTTGATGAGTTTTGCGAATTCAATGAGTGAACCATCCTCGATGTGCTCACTCATAGCAAAACACATACATCAGATATCAAAACCAAATTCACAATATACCTCATATTAAATATACATCATGAACAACACACATTTCATATACTCATTTCATGATAATTCGATCATTTTCTCAATCATTCATAACATCACAATTCAGTAAATTCATGTAATCTTTCACATAATAAATGTATGTGTATAAATAAAAATGCATATGTGACTCACTTTCATTGTTACTTTGTTGTGATCAAGTGCCTTTTCACTGTTCCATATCCGTTGTTGATACTGAGCTCATTAATAACTATTTCATACCCATTGTGTATACCGGGCTCATTTTAATATTGAACTTGTGGATATTTATGCGCATTTTGGAGCTTTAAGCTCTTTTTCACTGGTTACTTTGGTCACAACTTCTTTATCTGATCATGCATATCAATGTGATGAAATGCATAAATTCACATATAACACTTTCAATAGCTTTCATTCATTAAAGACACAATCATTTTTCATATTCATCGAACCTAAGTCTGACATTCAACATTTCGTTGAGTACACTTATTTCTTTCAGATTCACATTCAATTATGAACACTCCCAATACAATCTCAATTATTAAACTCCTCGGACCATCAATGTCCAGAATTATCACAATCACATCAATAACAATTTAATAATTGAAATTTAAGCAAATACAATCAATCCTAGTGAGAAAACATCTAGGTTGACTCACAGTAAGCTCCATATTAGCTATTGCCTCAACGAACCGGCAATGTCTGGATGCTGGTGTTCAATTTGAGCATCTAAATCATGCAATACACACACATTTATATACATTACTAAATTGATCAATCATATAAGTATTTAATCGTACACATATGTATATATGTTTTGTTCAATGCAACTCAATTGACTTTCCTGGGTATTTATCCTTAGACACGAGTCGTGATTGTTCAAACCATTATATCTTGTATATGTCTAGTTTTCACTTATGTTTATACCTTAAGAAAACTTGATTATTATAACTCTTCAATCATACATTCATTAATCCTTTTTCTAACAATATATAATCATAAAATATCCAATTTTCATTCATTCGTACTTAATACACTTTACTCATATCCTTTGGATCACAATTGTATTCTTAAGAACACTTTCATTACTATAACATCTCTAAATTTCTAGATTTTTTGATATGAACAGTCCAGTGTTAAGTTATAACCTCAATTAACAACCTAAATCAACTTATTCAACATCAACTAGGTTCATTTCAATCCTCAATCAAGTTTACATGTACCATGATAAAGTAACTTATCATTAGTTGGTTCAAACATCACACAAAAGGGAACTCACATCCAATGCCTTTCCCACGATCATGGAGGCCTTCCCATGATCGTGAGTTAAGCTATCCAAAAATTTCCAGCCATTTCCTTGCATTTCCCACGATCATGGAGGCATTCCCACGATCGTGGGTTATGCAATCCAAAATTTTCTTCATCCTTTCTCTTCAAAATTTTCCAGATTTTAACCCTTACATCCTATATCAAACATATCTTCTTCATAGTTCATCATTTATACTTCATTTGCTCATAATTTTTACCTCAATTCCATCTTAATATCATTCCATAAAACAATCCATAAACTATGGTTTATCATCTATACAAAAATAGAACATGAATGTATCTCTTCGTTCGTCAATTTTCCAGTAGACATTCAACCTTGTTATCGCTATCAATCCATCTCAAAACAATCTCCATACATGTTACGCTACATATATCACAAGAAGTCAATGATTCACTTACTTGTTGAACTCCAAAGTTTCTTCAAATCATTAAGAAAACCTAGATCCTCCACTTACACGATCATCACTATATGGGTTTCATCAATAAGAAGATATAACAAAATTTGTTAAAGTAGTAAGATGATGATTTTTGGCAAGAATCAAGGTCGTGAGAGTGAGGGTGAGTATCATGAATGGAGAGAAGAAAATGAAGAAGATGAGAGCATGTAGTGCAAATGAAAGAAAAATGAAAGATGGTCTTTCAATGTATATGTTGTGGGGGTTAAAAGCGTGGTGAGTGTCATGACACTTGTCACGAGTCTTACCACATAAAGAAATAAGCTTCATTTTTTATGCTACGCTACCACATGTCTCTTAATAATTTTTTTCCATTTGTCTCTCAATTTCTAAGCCAATTGTTACTTAATTATTTAAGCCACTTGTCAATTAATCCTAATACCATGTGTCACTCAATTTATAGGCTTAGTTTTCCTAATTTTTCTCCATGTGTCAATTTGTCTTGCCACTTGACATTTTCCCTAGTCCAAAAATACACATAAATTTGTAAATGTACAAAATTTAACAAATAAATTCCAAATCAATAATTGAAACCATTAGACCAAAATTCAATACATAATAATTCACAATTGACATCATAACCATTTTAAATCTTTCATAACCTGAAATATGTCAATTGAGTACATATATAATCTTTGCAATGTGTACTAAAATCATAATTTATGTGTGTATGCTAATGATATGCATGTGAACGCAATGCATTTCATATATTCTTTATGTTATTTCTCGTGTACAATGGTCTAGGGTCCTAACCTTTAGTATGGAAAAACGGGATATTACAATTCTCCCACCTTTAAGAAATTTCATGCTTGAAATTCTTACATACTTGGTCAAACAAATGGGGGTATTGTTTTCTCATGTTCTCCTTAGTTTTCCATGTAGCTTCTTCACTTGAATGATTCCTCCAAAGGACTTTAACCAATAGGATCACTCGGTTTCTCAATTGCTTATTATGATAACCCATTATCTTAATCAGTTCCTCAATATAACTCATATTACTTACAACTTCAATTTCCTATATAGGTAACATGTGTGTCAGATTCCACCAATATCTTCTATGCATACTAACATGAAACACATTGTGAATCTGAGCTATTTCAGCTGGTAAGGCTAACTTATAAGCCAATGGTCTAATTCTCTCAATAATCTCATATGGACCAATGTATCTAGGGTTAACTTACCCTTTTTACTGAACCTTAGCAGTCCTTGCCAAGGCGATACTCTCAGAAACACCTTATTTCCTATTTGATACTCCACATCTCTCCAGTGCTGATCCGCATAACTTTTCTTTCTATCTTGAGCCACTTTAATTCTATTGCAGATCAGTTTAACTTTATCAACAGTATCTTGAATTAGTTTCAGGCCTTCAATAATCCTTAAACCCTCTTCATCACAATACAAAGGCAAATGACACTTTATGCCATATAACGCCTCATATGGAGACATACCGATACTACTGTGACGATGATTATTAGATGCAGATACAATCAGAGCTACATATTGATCCCATTCTCTTTGAAACTCCAAAACACAAGCTCTGAGCATATCCTCAATAGTCTTAATAGTCTTTTCATTTTGTCCATCTGTCTGAGGATGAAAGGTTATACTAAAGTTTAACCTTGTTCCTAAAGTTGTCTGTAAACTACCCCAAAATCTTGAGGTAAATTTGGGATCTTGATCTGATACAGTAGACACTGGGACTCCATGTAATCTCACTATCTCATTCATATACTTCTAGGCTAACTGATCTAGTGTGTTATTCTCTTTCACTGGTAAAAAATGGGCCAACTTCGTTAATCTATCAATAATGACCCATATGACATCATATTGCCTTGGAGTCCTCAGCAAACCTATAATAAAATCCATAATGATCCTCTCCCATTTTCACTCCAGAATAGGTAATGATTGTAACTTCCCAACCGGACCCTGATGCTCTGCCTTAATCTGTTGGCAAGTCAAACACTTAGCCACATATTCAGCTACATACTTCTTTATCCCTGAACACCCAAAATGTTGTTTTAGCATATTGTATATCTTGGTAGTACTAGGATGCATAGCATAAGCTACTATGTGTGCTTCCTCCAAAATCTCTTTCCTTAAATCATCAACATTAGGTACAAATAATCTCTACTTCAAACACAATGTATCATTTCTCAACTCAAACTCAAAATTCGAATTCTGTTTCAACTTCTCAATAATCTTCATAAATTCTGGATCCTTACTTTTGGCTTTTTCTAATTCTTTCATGTAACATCGGTCTAAGTTTTAACATAGCTAACAATGCTTCCTCTTGCCCCAAATTCAACTCAACATTCAATGCTCTCAATTGTACTAGGTTAGGTAACCTCTATGTTTGAATTTAAGCCACACTATTATTAGATTTCCTGCTTAATGCATCAACCATAACATTAGCTTTACCTGGGTAATACTCAATTGTGCAATCATAATCCTTAAGCATTTCAATCTATCGCCTTTGTCTCATATTCAAATCCTTTTGGCTCAAAAAACATCTCAAACTTTTATGATCTGTGAATATCTGAAATGTCTTACCATATAGATAGTGTCTCCAAATCTTTAAAGCAAATACCACTGCAATAAGTTCTAAATCATCTACCAGATAGTTGAATTTATGAGACCTTAACCGTCTCGATGCATAAATAATCACTCTGCCATAATGCATCAGAACACATCCTAATCCCTAGTGTGAAGCATCACTATACACCACATAACCTCCAGATCCCGATGGAATAGGTAACACCGATATTGTAGTTAACCAATACTTTAGTTCCTCAAAATTCCTTTGGCATTCATTATTCCATCTAAATGGTACATTCTTTCTTAGAAGCTTTGTCATAGGGGCTGATATCAATGAAATCTTCTCGACAAGCCTCTTGTAATATTATGCTAATCTAAGAAAACTCCAGATCTTGGACACATTTCTAAGAGCTTTCCACTTCATCACTACTTCCACTTTTTTGTGTCTGCTTGTATGCCCTGTCTAAATACTATATGACCCAAGAATACTACTTGATCAAGCCAAAATTCACACTTACTAAACTTAGCATACAAGTGCTTCTCCCTCATTATCTATAGGACTAACCTCAAATGATCAGAATGTTCCTTTCGACTCTTCGAATACACCAAAATATCGTCTATGAATAAAATCATGAAATGATCTAAATAAGGTTGGAATACCTTATTCATTAAAGCCATAAAAGCTGCCAGAGCATTTATTGACCTAAACAGCATCACCAAAAACTTAAAATGCCCATATCTGGTTCTGAATGCACTCTTTGGTACATCAACCTCTACTATCTTCAACTGATAGTACCTTGATCTAAAATCTAGTTTAGTGAACACTTGAGTTCCTTGTAACTGATCTAGTAGATCATCAATTCTTGGTAATGAATACTTGTTCTTCACTATCACCCAATTCAACTGCCTTTAATCAATTTATAATCTCATAGTTCCATCCTTCTTCTTCATACACAAAACCGGATATCCCTAAGGTGACATACTTGGTCTGATAAAACCCTTATCTAACAACTCCTGTAACTGAGCCTTGAGTTCCTTAAGTTCCACGGTGCCATCCTATATGGAGGAATAGATATAGAAATAGTGCCTAGAACTAGGTCAATAGAAAATTCTGTCTCCCTATCTGGGGGTAAACCAGATAATTATGTGGGAAACAACATGTAGGAAATCCCTAACAACAAGAATATCCTATACTGTCTGCTCAATATAGGTATTAAGTACATGGGCTAGATAAGTCTCACATCTACCTCAAATTAGTCTTAAAGCACTCATTGATGAAATCAATCTAGCTGGCACTGCTTGACTAACACATTAAAATATTACTCTCGGCTGATTAGAAGATTCAAGAATCACCTCCTTAGTATAACAGTTCATTACAGCCCTATGAGCAGTAAGTCAATCGATACCTAAGATAAGGTCTATCTATTTCAACTGCAATATTATCAAATTAGCTTCCAACTCTACCTGATCAACCTAAATCATACACCCTTTACACACTTCTTCTATCACTATAGCACTACCTATCAGTGTACTCATTTCTAAACCACATTTCAATAACTCTTTATCACAATGCAGTTTAGATGCCAGATGCGGTGTGATAAATGAATGTGTAGAACTTGGATCTAACAATGCAAATGCTTCAAATTGAAAGACATTTAACACACTTGCCATAACATCTGGGGAGTACTGGGCCTCATGTTTAGTAATAGCATAGATTCTGGCCTGAGACTATGGTTGGTTACTTCGCACCTCAGTCCTACTAGTAGGACCAACTGAACTTATTCTACCTTTACCTTTGCCTCTCTGTCCATTAGCTCTACTATGTTGGATAGTTATTTTAGTCACTACTCCTCCTCTTATTTTAGGCTGTGCTCTAAAAGTCATGAGATAGTCTCGAATCTAGTGCTTGAAAGAGCCACAATGAAGACAAGCTCCCAATAACTTCCAACATTCTCCACCATTTTTCTTTCCACAATGCTCACAGCTAGGCATTTTCCCAGATACTAGACCTTTACCAACACCAGCTTGTACAAAACTGCCCCTCGGTCTAAACCCCGACTGTCTCGATCTAGTTGGTGGTCAAAAAAATCTATTATGGAGTTGACTGAACCTTATGCCAAAATCGACTTGAGACTCACTAGGTCTCTTCATTTTGAACTCTTGTTTATATTCTCCTTGTCCATCTTTCAGTAATTGTTCAATTCGGATCAAGGCATCTCATAGTTTCATAAAACTGCTCAAATTAGTATTAGCTAACCTTATCCTAATCTCTATATTCAGCCCATCCTCAAACTGTCTACATTTATCTTCCTTTATCGGAATCAAAGTAGTAGCATAGCCCATTAATTCATTAAATCGTATCTCATATTCAGCTACTGGGAGACTTTTTTACTTCAGATCCAAAAACTCTTTCATCTTCTTATCCACGTAGATCTTCAGTATGTAATTCTCCTTGAAGGCTTTTAGAAAATCTTCCTATGTTGATCCACAAGATTGGGTGGTACTGCCTGGAACAGTCTTCGACCACTGATAAGCTGGACCTTACAGTAACGAGACTGCATAGTCAAACCTTTATTCTGACTCACAATACATCTAATTAAAGATCCTTTCTGTTCTTTCTAGCTAACCTTTTACCTCAACAGGGTCTGTACTTCTATAGGAGTCTATAGATCCCTGCTTCCTAAGTTTATCATATATCCTTTCTCTTGTCTCAAGAATTCTTTGAGGCATTTGGTCAGATTGAGGTATTGGAGACTCTCTATTGGCTTCTACAGACTCTAGGTTAGTTAACTCTGCAACTTGATCTCCTATAACGGATGACCTATAATAAACAATAATTGTGATTACTATCTGAGTCTCTCACTATATATCGTGTCTATATGTTCTTATATGTCCCTATGGATGCCAAACTATGCTTTGATACCGAACCTGTAATACCCCACTACCATAAGGCATATGTCTGAATATCCGGAGGATATTCAGGAACATACCCTATGAAAGCGACGTGTTAGCGCAATTACATTCACTTAATATGGCATCATACATATAACAAAAGTATTTAAAATTTCAACTCCTCATTTTATAAAATATAATTTACATTGTAGCATTTCGCTACATAATCCATATATACAGTATCAAAAATATATTAGAGTTTACTACTCTTTACAACATGTTCTACACACAAAGAGAACTAAACAAAAATACTTTATCTAAACTCCTTAATATCAGCTGACTGAACTTTGAGCCATTCTTGATTCCAAAATTGACAGTACTAGGCTTCTACTAATCTGCCTTGGGAACTTTGTCTCCATTGTACCTAGAAATCAACATTTGCAATTTTGATGAGTTTTGCGAACTCAGTGAGTAAACCATCCTTGTGTGCTCACTCATAGCAAAACATATACATCACATATCAAAACCAAATTCATAATATACCTCATCTCAAATATACATCATGAACATCACACATTGCATATACTCATTTCATGATAATTTGATCATTTTCTCAATCATTCATAACATCACAATTCAGTAAATTCATGTAATATTTCATATAAGAAATGTATATGTATAAACACAAATGCACATATGACTCACTTTCATTGTTACTTTGTTGTGACTGAGTGCCTTTTTACTGTCCTGTGTCTGTTGTGCATACCAAGCTTATTAATAACTATTCCGTACCTATTGTAAATACTGGGCTCATTTTAATACTGAGCCTATGGCTATTTATGTGCATTTATGAGCTTTAAACTCTTTTTCACTGATCACTCTGGTCACAATTCCTTTATCTGATCATGCACATCAATGTGATGAAATGCATCAATTCACATATAACACTTTCAATAACTTTCATTCATTACAGACATAGTCATTTTTCATATTCATCGGACCTAAATCTGAAATTCAATATGTCATTGAGTACACTTATTTCTTTTAGATTCACATTCAATTATGAACACTCCCAATACAATCTCAATTATCAAATTTCTCAGACCATCAATATCCGGAATTATCTCATTCACATTAATAACAATTTAATAATTGAAATTTAAGCAGATACAATCAATCTTAGTGAGAAAACATCTAGGTTGACTCACAGCTCCAGATTAGCTATTGCCTTGACGAACCGACAATTTCTGGATGCTGGCTTTCGATTTGAGCTTCTAAATCATGCAATACACACACATTTGTACACATTACTAAATTGATCAATTACATAAGTATTCAATCATACACATATGTACATTTATTATGTTCAATGCATGCTCAATTGACTTTCCTAGGTATTTATCCTTAGAGACGAGTCATGATCATTTAAACCATTATATCTTGTATATGTCTAGTTTTCACTTATGTTTATACCTCAAGAAAACTTGATTATTATAACTCTTCAATCATACATTCATCAATCCTTTTTCTAACATTATGTAATCACACAATATCCATTTTTCATTTTTTTGTACTTAATAAACTTTACTCATATCCATTGGATCATAATTGTATTCTTAAGAACACTTTCATTACTATAACATCTTTAAATTTCTAGATTTTAGACACATTGATATCTACAATCCATTCTGAAGTTATAACCTTAATTAACAATCTAAATCAACTTATTTAACATTAACTAGGTTCATTTTAAGCCTCAATCAAGTCTAAATGCACCATAATAAAGTAACTTATCATTAGTCGGTTCAAACATAACATAAAAGAGAAGAACTCACTTCTAATGCCTTTTTACGATTGTTGAGGCCTTCCCACGATCGTGGGTTAAGCTATCCAAAAATTTCCAGCCATTTCCTTATATTTCCCATGATCGTGGAGGCATTCCCACGATCGTGGGTTATGCAATCCGAAATTTTCTTTATCCTTTCTCTTCAAAATTTTCCTGATTTTGACCCTTACATCCTATATCAAACATATATTCTTCATAGTTCATCATTTATACTTCATTTCCTCATCATTTTTACCTCAATTTTGTCTCAATATCATTCCATAAAACAATCCATAAACTATGGTTTATCATCTATACAAAAATAGAACATGAATGTATCTCTTCATTCATCAATTTTCTAGCAGACATTCAACTCCCTTATCACTATCAATCCATCTCAAAACAATCACCATCATGTTATGCTACTTGTTGAACTCCAAAGTTTCTTCAAATCATGAAGAAAACCTAGCTCCTCCATTTACATGATCATCACCATATTCAAGAAAAAGATGGAATAGAAATGAGTTTCATCATTAAGAAGAGATAACAAAATTTGTTGGAGTAGCGATAACAAAATTTGTTGGAGTAGCAAGATGATGATTTTTAGCAAAAATTAAGGTCGTGAGAGTGAGGGTGAGTATCATGAATGGAGAGAAGAAAATGAAGAAGATGAAAGCATATAGTGCAAATGAAAGATGGTCTTTCAATGTATATATCGTGGGGGTTAAAAGCATGGTGAGTATCATGACACTTGTTATGAGACTTACCACATAAAGAAATAAGTTTCAGTCTTATGCTATGCTACCGTATTTCTCTTAATAATTTTGTTAATTTGTCTCTCAAACTCTAAGCCAATTGTCACCTAATTATTTAAGTCATTTTGTCTCTCAATCTCTAAGCCAATTGTCACCCAATTATTTAAGTCACTTGTCAATTAATCCTAATGCCATTTGTCAGTAAATTCATAGGCTTAGTTATCCTAATTTTTCTCTATGTGTCAAATTTGTGTTGCCACTTAGCAATTTTTCTAGTCCAAAAATACACAAAAATCCATAAATCTCCTAATTTTAACACATAAATTCCAAATCAATAATCGAAACCATCAAACAAAAATTTAAGACATAATAATTCACAATTCAAATCATAACCATTTTAAATATTTCATAACCCAGAATATGTCGATTAAGTGCATATACAGTCTTTTTAATGTGTACTAAAATCATAATTCATGTGTGTATGCCAATGATATGCATGTGAATGCAATGCATTTCATGTATTCTCTATGCTGTTTCTCATGTATAGTGGTCTAGGGTCCTAACCCTTAGTATGGAAAAATGAGATAGTACATAATATTTACATAAATGATGTAACCAAACAAATATAGTAAGATAATAATGTATTTTGAAGGGTTGATATGAATAAATATATAGTATATAGTACATTATTAATTTATGACATTTAATAATAAGGTGGAATATGAACCATTTTTACTTGTACCAATATTGACCAATGAATTGTATATTAAGCTTATAACCATCAGGTCAGAATCATAACTTATAGTAGACTAGAATAATGACACCTACAAGGTAAAATAAGACAAGATGGTAAAGTGTAAGGAAAATTTCATACACTTAGTGGAAATATATAAGAAAGCATCAAGTTGTTACTAAGTGAAAGAAAAAGCTTATATCTTAGACCTTCACATATTCGATCATAGATGGAAAATTGTTTATAGGCTCATTTACCCTTCCATATCTAAGATGTATCACTAAAGGTCAAGTATAATATATCATCACTAAAATTTAAAAAGGGATATACAAAGCCTATAAAAGAGAATCATCCTTTGCATATGTAATCTAAGGCATGCGTAATTCTAAATTATAATTCAAAGGGTATGATGCTCAATAGTGTTCAAGGAAATGCAATAGGTTCCAAAGGGACTAAAGCTTCCTCTTTGCCCAATAAGGAATGAATATCCTTAAACCATTCCCCTCTGATAGGTGTGAAATGCATCGTATTTTAGGGTATAGTTTGATATGTGTTTAGCCGTTTATTCGATTGTTCAGTGATTGCAGGTTTTTGATATGAAAAAGCTTTAAAAATTCAAACTTGATATTCCGCAAGTGCACGGGTCATTTGCTTAGTACCTAAGGTGTCGATCCCATAAGGAGGGTTAATCTAATACTAAATCTAAGGCCAAAACCAAATTGCAATAACTAAAAAAGAACAAAAGTAAAGCAAGAAAGCATTTCAATCATGCAATTAATTCTAAGAATCAATTTCAAAAATATAAACAACATAGCAGATGCAACACCCAATCAAGAATCAACCTAGGAACTATCAATTGAGAGAAAGGAGAATTTTATCCGACTTTAATGAAAACCTAACTAATTATGAAATTACTAGATTATCGATTCTAGAAGGTCCTAGGGTTAATTACCCTCTCTCGAGTTATAACCATTAGCCCTAATTTATAAACCCTAATCAGATTATAGGAATTGTAATCTCTCGATTCACAATTTATCCAAAACCTAAATTAGATCTTAAGTTTTCCAAAAACTACCAAAATCTATACATGATCTCTCTTCACACAAATTTACCAGTTTGATTTAATTCTTGATCTATTAAGTTACCTAACTCTTGTTAGCCCAATTTAATATTTTTTTCACTTAGTTCACCCTTTTAGTTTATTACTGAATTATGCAAGTGCATAATTGAAATCATAAGAAATCCAATAAAAATACAACAATCAAATTTCATTAATATCAAAAACAAAATATCTCGAAGGTGAGTTTAGACAAATCCTCAACATTTAAAAAATCTATCATCTACGACTATCTCAAATTCTATACAATCATAAAAATTGAAACTACATTAGAAATAGACTCGGAATGGATGACGGAGGTAGCAATGGCGGGAAACCTCCTGTTCTGGGAAGTACTTCGCGTAGGCTTCTTCTGCACATCTCTGTTCCTTTGTTTCTTTCTCAATCTCTTGATAAAGCTATGTAGGGTTTTGAAATTGTGGATGGTGCAAAAGCTCCCTCTCTTGTGTTCTTCCTATTCTTTAAATACCTTTTGTGTCTTGAGCAGCCCTAGGGTTTTTTTGGGGTTAAAAAGGTCTGAAAATTCCCTGAAAACTTGACATTTTCTCTTGTTTGCCCATTTGCCCGATGTATGCCACGATCGTAGCCTACATCCAACCCTTTCTGTCACGATCTTGGCAATTAGGCCACAATCGTGGGTTGTGGCAAAGTCTTCTGTCATGATTGTGGCCTAAATACCGCGATCGTGGGTTAGCTCCCATGTTTCTGTCACAATCGTGGCCTATTGTGCCACGATCATGGGTAGTTATTTCGGCCCAAAAGTCTACAAAACTTCTCCGTTCTTTGTTGTTGACCCTGAACACTAACAAACACATCAAGGTACCTAAAAAACATAATATTTAAGCTCAAAGACTTATACTAACCCATAAAAACATTTAAACACACAAACTAACATAATTCTAACTTAAATATATACTAATCACTCAAACTAACACTTAATACATAACAAATTAAGACCTAAAATATGATGCAATTCACACCTGTCATTTAGTATGTGTTTAGGGTATAATTTTGTTAGTTTTTGCTTTATTTGTGTTTTAAGTGTTTTATGGGTTAGAACAATCTTTTGAGCTTAAATATGATGTTTTTGAGGTACCTTGATGTGTTTGTTAGTGTTTCAAAGTAAAGATAAAAAAACGGAGGAGTTCCGAAGCAAATTGGGGCCAATTGCCATGATTGTGGCCTATGATCGTGACAGAAAGGCCTGACATAGGCCACGATCGTGTTTTTGAAAGACTAAAAAAGATATATTTGTTTTCTTGTATTATATTAATAATCTGGTCAAACTATTATTCTTTTTTTTCATTTTATTGATTTTATAAACATATAAAAATCCATATTAAAGCAGAAACATATAAAGAGGAATATTATTATATTATAGAATAAGAAAAACAAAAAAATAAAAAATTAATCTAGCTACAGAAATGAGATCCTATGAAAAATGTAACTGATTCTTTCATTTCCTTGGGTCACTAGCTGTTTATCGGGAGTTTCAGGTTTAACACCAATATTTTAGCAATAAATACAATAAATCTAAGTGTACTAGGTGTCCTCCGCTTGGGCCTCTAATGATAAAGGTACATGAATAGCCATTTGATCCCTTACGAAATAATTGATGTAAACAAATAGCATGCCCTTCCACTAAAATAGGTTGGAATGCCTGGATCCCTAATCAATGCAGAGTAGGCGCTCTATTCATCAATACAGGATGCCCTCCCATTTTTTGAATTGAAAGAAAGTTGAATTTGTAATTATCTACGACATTTAGTGGGTAAAATTGTTTCAGGAACAAGTAAATCGTACTAATTTTTTCTCTATTTCCAATTACTTTGATATCTCTCAAAAAATTGGGTAAAATTGTTTTGAATAACAAAGCTTTTTTAATGCGCAACAACTTCCAAACTTAAAGTTTTCAGAGATTTTTTGTATTTTTCAGACCCCAGAAAAACCCTAGTTCAACCTTAAGCACAAAAGAACATAAATACAACAACAAGAACAGAAAGAGGGAGCTTTACATTTAGCCACTCTTGGAAACCTTAAAGGGAGAGAAAAAGAAGAGAGAGAGAGAAGAAAAAGAGGAAGAAGGAAGAAGAAGAAGTGGATCCCAATGTCGCTGCTCCCCAAATCAGATGGTATTCTGATGCCTCTACCTTCCTGATTTGTCCAACGTAAGTTCCATTTTCTCTTCATTTCCTTTTTCATTTAAATGTACAAACTTGAGATGGATTGTATAGAAATGGATTTCGGGTTGTTGATAATATTCTGAACTTTCCTTTGGGATTTTACTTTGAGTTAATGTTGATTTAGTTATTTTTGTGTTTATTGTTTTGGGTGTTGTGATTGATTAATGTAATCATATGTTTTTGGTAACAAAACAAGAGGGTGAGCCTGATAAAAATGATTAGATCAGATTAATGAGAGTTAGGTGATCTAATTGACCACTTAATCAATCTAGTTAGTAATTTCATGGAAAGAGATCCCATATAAGACCTGATTGTTCATTAGAAAGCTTTAGAACTAATTAAAATTGTGGGTAATTTGTGAATTGAGAGATTCAAGTTCCATAATTCGCATAGGGTTTACAATTTAGGGTTTAATAGTTATAACACGAGAGAGAGTAATAAACCCTACGACTGTCTAGAACTGACATGCTATAAACATATAAATGGCTAGATTAGCATTAATGATAGGTAAAATCCCTCTCTCATAACTTGATTAACTCTCTTGACGGATTTCCATTGTGACCTGTGGGACTGCTCAGTTTAATTATGTTTTGTTGAAATTTCTACTTTAATATTCTTAAATCAATTTCTCGTATTTGCTTTCCATGTTCACTTGTGTAGTTTTTATTTCTTTTTATTCTTTTCTTTGAACCTTAGACAACTTAGGATTAGGATAGTACCCTCCTTGTGGGATCGATACCTCTTATACTACAGTCGTGACCTATGCGCTTGCAGTATTTGAGGGCTTATAAATTTTAAAGCTTGAACAACACGATCAAGTTTTTGACACTGTTGTCGTGGAGGCGTAAATTAGTTTAATTCTTATAATCTAAAGTTTTTTTCACCTTCTTTTGTATAAAAAATAAAAAAATAAGTTGGGTATTAAGTAGACTACACATCAACTTGGATATCACTAGACAATAATGGGGAATCTTAAGAGTTGAACTTTAAAAAGACATGGAAAGAATGATGGTGGAATAATTACATCACTTTATGGACATCATAAGGCCACAGCTTAATGCCAATCGTCAAGGGATTACGTGACCACCAGCGCAAGCGAATATGTTCGAGACCAAACCATCACTGCTAAACATATTGTGAACCAACGTGCAATTCTACGGGTTAGGCAATGAGGATCCTAATGCTCATTTAGTTAATTTCGTAGAAATTTGCAACACCTTCCGATATATTGGGATGTCAAAGGATGCTGTTAGGATGAGGCTCTTTCCTTTTACACTTAGATCAAGCCAAGGCCTGGTTAAATTCTCTCCACTCGTCGAACATCACAACTTCGGAGTAGTTGGTGCAAGTTTTTCTAGATAAGTTTTTTCCCCTAAACAAGATAACAAGACTAATAAAGGAAATTATCATTCCAAAAAAATGACGGGGAGTCTTTATATGAAGCGAGGGAGCGGTATAAGGAGTTATAAAGGAGATGTCCTTATCATAACCTACCTAATGAGTTCCTATTGTAAACCTTCTACACTGGAGTTAATCCACCCACAAAGAGCACTATAGCTGCAGCTGTTGGAGGATAATTCATGAGAAAACCAGTTGAAGCAGCATAAGATCTGTTAGAGGACATGGCATACACTAGTTGTCTTTGGACATCATAATGAAGTAGAAAGCAGTCAACCTTTTAGGAACCAGGATGAATGATTGTTGCTACAAATTCAATGACAGCATTGCAGGGTGATATTGACAACCTAACCAAGGAATTGAATAACCTAAAAGCCACCTCTTACCGTCCAGTCATAGTGATGCAACGCGAATATGAGTCATGTAGCCAAGAGAGCTATATCGCAGCTGATTGCTTCTCAGGGGAAAACAACAACGTGGAGCAATTCAACTTTAATAGAGAACTGTTAGGGTTATATAAATATAGTGCCCTAGAAAGAAAGTGTATTTACATTTAACTTAATTTTCTTCTAGTTACAATATTGTAATGAAAATATTTATTATTAATAAAACAAAAGAGTTTGGTTTTATTTGTATGAACATAATATAACTAGTCATAAGGTACTAAGGTTCCTTTGTAAGTAATATACATATAAATGGAGATGTATAGGAAACATTTATATTATTAGAATCTAAATTAATAGATTCATAGTCGAATAATCAAGTTGGTCGCTTGATTATGGTTTAGACTGTAGTGTTGCAATTTACCTCCGTGTAAGTAAAGGAGTTTAATTAAAGGGAATGATAAGTTTCAAACCATGATAGTAGTTGACTATTGGTAATGACACTATTAAATGAATCTAGAATCAGGTATGTTTTTAAAAGAATAAAGTAGGTCGTTACTTTAATCTTTAAACATACACCTTAGCATTCGTTTATTACGAACCACAATCTTGATGAGTGGTGAACTCATGTGTGCTTCGTTATAATCTTGATATGATCGGAATGGATTTTTACAGGGTATCAATCCAGTGTCCACATGTTGGAATTATTAATTGAAACGTGCATCAGGGAACATTCACTTAAATAAAGAGTTTATAGTGATATCATCACTTTTAGAAGTTTTACGAAGATTAGTGATTAAATTGGTGCCAGTAGTTTGATGGACTAGCTACCCATCAGGTCTTAACACCAAGATTAGATCTTGTGTGACCATGTAGAGTGAAATGGGAGATCTAGAAGGAAAAACTAACATAAGGATAAAATGGTAAATTTACCATTTATTGTACAGATGGCTATAATATGGTTCTTAATAGAGTTTACGATTGGATATCAAATTAATAAATTTGAAACATGTTTTTCTCATAATTTTTAGTAATTCAAGAGTTCAGCTAATTGGCTTTAGTAGAAATTTACCTACTAATAAATCAGAATTAATTTTAATGAGATTAAATTAATTCCGAGCTTATTGGAGCTTGAATTATGTAAGTCCAATTAGATTCCCCATTTGGATTCTAGGAAGGTTATCAAGGACAGTAAGAAAAATAAACGGAGGTTACCGAAAATAAAATGATATAGAAAGGAGACAAATGGACAAATTAGATTAGGGCCAATAAAATTAGAAAAATTTAATTAAGAGTTAATTAAATTGGGGCTTAAGCCTATAATTAAATGTTAGGCTTACACTAATTAATTGTTAATTACAAGCCCAAAGGTACACAACTCTTTTATAATTCATTCATTCATGAATATGGGCATTAATGTAAAGCTCTTTTAGCATTCCACATGAATGAATGTGGGCGTTAATGTACAACTCTTTTAGCATTCTACATGAATGAATGTGGGCTTTAATGTAAAGTTGTTGTAGCATTATACATGAACGAATGTGAGCATGTAACGTACAACTCCTTTTTAACATTCAAAATGAATGAATGTGAGTGCATTCGTTAATCTTGATTCTCTCCTAACCAGCCGTCATTTTTTCGGTAAAGGAAAAAACTCTCCATTTTTTCTTCTCCTTTCCCACCAAAGGATCTTGTTAACCAAGTTGTCCAAGGAGAACAAATGGTAGATCAGATTGGTTGACAGCACAGAAGCGAGGAGTCGAAGCTGTAGCAAGGAGTCAGTAATATTCCGATCTTGTTCTTATTTTATTTATTTTCTTTATGCCGTATCATATATGCATTAAAAGCATGCTGTTTTAGTATTTACGCTTCCGCTGTGTTTTGATTTCAGAAAAAGATTTTGAAATCTACCATTTAGCTAAACCAAGCATGATTTTTGTTTTTGATCCAATAAGCATAAGTTGGTCAAGGAGATAGCAATCCTTATTCCAGCACATACCAGGTGGCACAACCGCCCAAATTTTCATTGGTTTAAAAATACTAAGATTCAGTTTAGAAATCAAAGGTTATATGGATATCAACAAGATAAATACGATGACTATGATTCCAAACTGGATAAGATCATAGACAAGCTTATATGTATGGATGAGACCCAGAAGAGTTTAAAAGAGCAAATTGACCAAGTAACAAGGACTCATGCCTCTTATATTCTCAACTTGGAAGTTCAAGTGGAACAACTTGCCAATGAGTTATCTACAAAAAGTGTGGGAATTCTTTCGAGCAACATAGAAGTATATCCAAAAGAGCAAGTTAAGGTTATCACACTTAGGAGTGGGAAAGAGTTAGGAGAACTAACAGATAGACCATCTAAAACTCACTCTATAGAAGACCAAGAGAAGCAGAAAAAGAATGAAGAAAAGAATGAGAACCCTCCCTATGTTCCTCCTCCCCCTTACCCACCAAGAATACCATTCATAAGAGTTGATGATGTCAAATCTTTAAAGAAGAATGAGGATGAAGAACAGATGACAATAGACATCAAGTGAAGCAAAAGAAGAATAAGAAAAAGGAGTGATTAAGGAAGAACAAGAGTAGCTCACCCTTTTGCCAAACAAACTGCTAGACTTAATAGAAGATTTAGGGAGTTTCGTTATTCCCTATTTTATTAACAGTTTGTTAGTGAAAAGGACATTACTAAAATTAATTAGTTTTCTCAACTTTATCAATATTGTCCTTCTGATCATTTTGTAATTTGTAGCTTACTCTTAATCTAAAAAATTGATGTTGAACGAGAAGGATGGAAGCAAGACACTTATAATTGATCCGGCTGAGCTCAAAAGATGCAAGGTCAAGCTAATGATTGTAAATTAGCACGTTTAGTAGTTAGATTTAAATTGTTGTGTAGTTAGGTTTGTTTTAAATTCTAAAATAAGTTTTGAATGATTTAGAATGGTTTGGATTGCTAATTCTTTTACTCTCTTGAATCACTTATAATATAGGGAAACACTCTCAATATCAAGTGGATTTGGTCTCAACACTATCACCTTCACCACCTCCATCACTATAAATAGTTTTGTGTTCTAACCCTTTTCTTTTCATTTTTTAGTTAGAATTTTTTCGTAAGTTTTCCGTATATTCTCTTTTGTTTCCCCCTGGTGTGTTTATGTACCCTTCTCACATTGGGGACAATGTATTGTTCAAGTGTGGGGAGGGTTGTGTGTTTTTACCTTGAGTGTGAATTTTACATATTATATGATAGTTTGTTTAGGTTATATGATATGAATTGTGTGAATGCGTCAATGGCTAGGACTTAACGGGATAGAATTGGCCTTAAAAATAGTCTTCAAGGTTACGAAATTTATTAGCTTGTGAAATTAGTGACCTAAGTTACTTATGGCTAAATATGTTGGTTAATTAGGATATGATGTTAACCATTCACCCTAGGAATTTGCCATACTCATTTATAATTTTAGGCCAATCAAATAAGTGACATTATTAGTACATTTGCATGAGAATGATTAGCTAAAGCAATAAGGTAGGCAAAATTTTGAGTTGAAAAAATGGTTGTATAGTTTTAACTAAAATAACTATTCCACTGGACTTCGAGTTATGAATAGAGATAATAGCCAGTTAAGAATGTAATGTAGCTAAGTAACTGGATCGACACGCATTACAAATTTGTGCCTTCGTGTAAAAAGGCTATAATGACATTCCAACCAAGCAACTTAATAACAACATGACTTAGTTGAGTAACTAGATCGACATTTATAGTAAAGTAATCGGATCGACATTCATCATAAATGTTTGCCTCTGCGTAAAAGACTAGGTTCATGTCCTTAAAGAAAAATAAAAAAAGAATATTTATTAGATCAAAATAAATGAATTATAATTTATTAGTCTCACTTTATTCATAATTTTTAACGTAATATTTTATAATCAATATGAATTGATGATTACTCATTAAGCTAAAATATAAACTCAAATCATATTAAATTCACATACATGTTCATATCATTCAATTCAAGCTTAATTCTCAAGATCCTTTGATCAAGTTTAGAATAAACTACTCATTTAATGAGCATATCTATTAGCTTAAAATAGTTGGATTAAGCAATTAACATCTGATGAATCATCTTAATTTTTATTGTTTCTATTTTGAGAACTATTACTTAGTTAAATGCAATTAGACTAGTTCACTAGGATTTTTCATATTTAATCAACAAGTCTTGAAATAATTGTTCTCCCACCCTTAAACCATTCATTTTCCTCAATACATGAATAATAAGCACATAATTAAATAAATAATAAGCTAAATTGGAGATAGAGGAAAAAAAATAAAGAATGAGACTAGATCAAAATCAATGAAATATACTTTATTAATTCTCACTTTATTCATAATTTTTAACACAATATTTTACAATCAATATGAATTGTTGAGTGACTTATTAAGCTAAACTTTAAACTGAAATCATGTTAAATCTTGTACATGATAGTATCATTCAATTCAAGTTTTTTTTAAAAGATCATTTGAACAATTTTAAACTAAACTAGTCATTTAGTGAGCCTTTATGTTAACCTAACATAGTTGAACTATAATGAATCATCTTAGATTTTATTGTTTCTTTTTTTGGAAATTGTAACTTATTAAGTTAAATGCAATTAGATTAATTTACTAGGATTTTTTCCTATTTAATCAACAAAGTCTTGAACTAATTCTTCTCCCATGCTTAGACCATACATTATTCTCAATAGATGAATAATAAGCACACAAGTAAGCCCTTTATTGATGTTGCTTACCATAAGTCCATGATGTACATAAAAAAATAAATAATTGCACAAAGATCAAATTAAAAATGAAAAGAACAACATATGAAATGAAAAATACATGAGCAATAAGACTTAACAAACAAATAAAACTAACTAAAAATGTTTAACAATTAATGATCTTATTATTATGCAAGACAAATAAATGATTAAATTGTCTCCCAATAAGCTCTTCTATAGATTCTTTTCATTAGACACTATCGTTATTTACTACTATAAAGTAGGACCACAAAATTATATCCCTCTTCCATCTTAGTCTTGTAAGCTCCAAGTGAAGGTCTTACAACTTTGATATTAGAGATGTTGTATGCCCATGCCTTCTAGTAGTTCTATGGAACTTGATCATCTTCACCTTTTATATCTAATCCTTTCTTGATGCTATAGCCAGGTGTATTTTTCTTGATTAATTTTTGAAAATAACAATAAAATTTTGTTTCAGTTGCATTAATATAATAAAAGAAATAATCATAAGAAAAAGAGTGATTTTTTGTATGAAGTACTAAACATGCCCTCTTCTCTTTCAATGTTCTTAATATCTTTATCCTCTGTTAGTTCTTTATACTATTAATAGTGATTTCTATCTACGTTCCTTAATATCCACTTCTGCCCCATTTTGTAAGGATCCCTGTCTTTAAAAATTAATTGAATTGACAATAGTCCGTAATGAGTGATTCGTTGTTCGTATTTTATATTTATTTTTAATACATTTCACTTATATTTAAGTGTTTTTTATTGATTTTAGTACTTAATTCATTGATACTGTGTTTTTATGTTATAATTTACTTACTTAGAGTAAAAGAATGAACTGGGATAAGTTTGGGAGTGATGTAGAGTTGTTTTGATCAAGTTATAAAGATTTTGAAACTCAAAATGGGCATTAAAGCAACCATGTTGATGTTTGTGTACCTCAAAATGGCCATTTCATGCAAAACAAGTGGTTTAAGAGTTCTAAAGAGTTACAGAGTCATCAAGAAGGCCCTATTGATGCCTGTGTTCACATTTTTAGTATGTGTTTATTCCATATTTGAGGGTGTTATGATTTTTAATCAACATGGCTATCTTGATGCCCGTGTAGCACCTATAAACCTAAATTTTGAACTATAAAAAGAAAAATTAGGAGTAAAAGTAAGGATAAGGCTTAAAATATACAAAATTAATGGCCTTGGAAAATAAAGAGAATAAAGAACAAGCAAAGAAACACATTAGGTGTGGATTTTCATTGATCTAAAGTCAATTTCTTAAAGATGAAAAGGGGTTTCATCATGTTTCTTTTGATTTTGTGGTTTTCCTTTAGTTTTGATGATATGTCTTCTATGATTACGAACTAAACCTTTATTAGTACTTGGATTAGATGAACCCCAAGATAGATGTTGTAGTGTTAATTTAATTCATTCTTTAATTTCATTAAGATTCAATTATATGTTCTTAATTATTCTTGGATTGATACTGCTCGCATATAAATTCATATATGATTTCATGTAATTAAGATTGAGAAATCTTTTGTATGAATAAATATAGCATAATTAAAACGATTTGCATGAAAACCTAGAGATAGGTTGCCTTAAATCTTCCAAATTATAGTCAAACCTAATAGTGAAAGTCATAAATCAATTAATGCAATTTTAGGGGATTTAATTGGAAGGAGATTTCAATTAGTCAACCTAGGATTAGGTGCTAATATTCTTAAGAAAGTTATTGGCATAATTAAGGAATTTCTACAATCCAATGTAATATAGATTAAATTGATTAGTAAAATTATGATTAGATGAGAAGTCCTTAGGGGATTCAAATTCTAGGTATTACTTTCTTCTTTGATTATTTCTTAGTTTAATCTTTATTCTAGTTAATCAATTGTGTTGACTTATTTTAATTTTTTTAATTTGAAATTTGATGAATCACCATCATTATAATTTGTTAGACTAGATAAGATAAAGATAGTAAGTACTAATAATTCTAGTCCTCATGAGATTAACTTATTCTCGCTATGCTAGCTACAGTGATACCGTGTGCTTACATTTAAAAATAAATCTTAATCAATATTTTGGTGTCACTATGATGGACTGTAATATTAGAAAAACCTTATTTTTATTAATCTAGTCATTTTTTTCTAGGTAGTTTTTATTTCTTTTCATTTTATATTTATTTGTTTGTTCTTATAGTTCTTTTTCTTGATCTTGTGTTTTTGGATTATTTTTTGGATTTGGGTATTCATAATTATAGCCACGAAACAAAATGGAAGGATGGGTAGTACATTATTCTCAGGGGCATTAATGGCATGTTATAACATTTATAGGAATAACCACGTCAATTATGAATGTCAAACTCCAAACTAAATGTAGGGGCATCTAATTTGCGAGAAGAACTGGCCTTAGGACACGCCATATATGAATAGTTATAATCCATATTGTTGTAGTTATTACAACTTTTTATTGAATGAGTAGTTATTACAACTTTTTATTGAATGATTATGCTTTATTTATATTTCTACTATAATATGTGAATACTATAACATTACATAGTGGATAGGAATTAGTGGTTGAAGATTAAAAGGAAGCTATTGTTCAAGGAAAGAACGAAAAAGAGACAAAGGAAGATAAAGAGGAGGAGACAAATAAAGAGGATATTGAGGAATTATCAATAGCCATCTTAAGTACAAAAGGCTATTACTTTTCTTAAACAAATTGTTGGAATCAATAGCAGATCTAGGGGTTTTATTATTCCTTGTTATATTGACAGTTAGTTATTAAAAGGGGAATTATGGATCTACTGGATTTTAATAATTTCATAAAATATGTCCTATTATATGGCCTATTTATAGGCTAATGAACCCTTAATTGGGAAGAAAGGTGGAAGCAAATGATTATAAATCTATATTGAAGAAGGACTCGTTGAGAAGTCTAGATAAAAGACTTACAAAGAAGTGCTAGTTAAGAGGCAACCTAACAATTTGGTGTTTTTATTTTGATTGAGTAATTTGTAGAATTTTTATTTTTAGTTTAGTTTGTTTTCATAGTTTTAGTCTTTTGGTTTTGATTTTGTTACTTGAATTCCTCATGCTATGAAGGCAATATCACTCCTGTACGTTAGAGTACAGAATACTTAACTGACGCTGGATGGATATTGATGACATTCGATAAGGTTGGAAATCTTTTACTATGAATAAAGTACCAATTATCCACACCCCTCCATTATTTTTCATATTTTTCATTATTTTTTTATGTTTTGTACATTGAAGCTAATGTATAACTTAATTATGGGGAGGGATATAGTAATCAAGCTTTTCAATTTTGTTCTAATTAGCTTAATAATGAATATTTGGAGAATTTTTTTTAAAGGATGTTGATCAAGTTGATTCATTATAGGTCTGGTTATGAATGTGGTTTATTTTATTTAGGCAAATAGTTAGGATTTTTGATAATTAAATTGATTTCAATTTAGTTCATTAATTTTGAGAATAGATACTTAACTTGCATTATATTACTTTGTATATAATTTTTACATACACTAAGTTGAACTTAAATTCTTTTTGAGCATTTTCATTACCCATACATAAAAATAAAAAATAAAAAAGTATGTGAATAAATGCTCATAATTTCAGTTTGCTAGCTTTGTACCAATAAAAAAGTCAAAGTTAAATAGAGGTGCTAGTAGCCATTTGAGATAGTGACCTAGTTAAGTAATTAGGGATATTCATGATAAAGTGTTTACTCTTGCATCAAAACGCTAGCTGATTTTTCAAACAAGCTTCTTCCTATGTTGTTTAAATTTTGTGTTTTGATTTCTTTTGGCAATCTTTAAAGGTTTTACCATTTTTCTCATGTGTGTTCATTTTATGCATTCAGTGTAATAATGTGAATTGAGTGAAAAGTTTGAGAATTATGGAGTGCATTGGATTGATCTATAATTTAAAGAAAGTAACTAAGTGTTTAACAATTCAACGAACATTGTAATTGAATGAATAATGGATAATCTTGATGGATATCTTTGATGTGTTTAATGCTTTTCTAGATTTGTTTTTTATTAATTTGGTAGTAATGAAATCGATTTGCTTGAGGATAAGAAAATGTTTAGATGTGGGGAAATTTGATAAGTACTTAATTGTTCATATTTTGAGTTTAAATTACTGCATTTCATTTGTTTATTCGAAATTTTTAATTGTTTTTGGTACTTAATCCTTAATATTATGTTTTTAGGTTGTAATTCACTTTTTTGGAGCAAAAGGAATGAACTAGGGTAAGTTTTTTTGTAGTTGTTTAAACCAAGTTATGAAGATGTTAGAATTCAACATAGGCACTAACACACCAATGTTGATATCGATATACCACAATATGGCCATGTTTCATGCAAAATAAGTGGCTTTAGTGTTCTAAAGAGTTATCAGTCATCAACAAGCTCATGTTGATGCTAGTGTTAATATTTTAAACACGTGTTCATTTTAGACTTGAGAGTTTTATGATTTGTAATTAATATGGTTATGTTAATGCTTGCGTAGCACCCAGAACCCTATTTTTTGAACTAAAAAAACAAAATTAAGAGGAAAAGCAAGGAGGTGCTCGGGAAACATAAATTGATGGCCTAAGATGATAGAAAAAATAAAGAACAAGCAAAGAAACACATTCAGGGTAGACTTTCATGATCTAGAGTAGATTTCTTGAAGATTAAAAGGGTTTTCATTATGTTTATTTTAATTTTTTGGTTTTCCTTTAGTTTTGATGTTATGTCTTATACGACTAGGAACTAAACCTTTATTGATACTTAGATTAGATAAACCTTATGATAGAACTTATAGTAATTTTATTTTAATATAATTCATTCTTTAATTTTATTAATATTCAATTATGTTTTCTTAATTATTCTTAAATTAATATTGCTAGCATATTGATTCATATATGATTTAATGTAATTGATATTGAGAAATCCTTTGTATGAATATATTTATCATAATTAAAAGGAGTTTCATGCAAAGTTAGAGATAGTTCGATATAAATCTTTCGGACTAAGGTCAAACCAAATAGTGAAAGTCAAAAATTAATTAATGCAATTATAGGGTTTTAATTAGAAAAATATTTCAGTTAATCAACTTAGGATTAGGTGCTAATAGTCAGTATTAACATAATTGAGGAAAACTATAGATTAAATTGATTAGTGGAATTATGATTATATGAGAAGTCCTAGGGGGATTCATATTTCAGGTATCACTGTCTTCTTTGTTTAGAAATTAAAATAATTATATTCTAAAAAAGAAAGCATAAAGTTGCAAAATTAAGTGTGCTAGACTAAGCTAGCTATATATAAGATGGATAATCCAAAAACATTTATAAAGTTACTATATTATGAAATATAGAACCCGAAAAAAAGATCTTAAATGTTTTAGAGCAGTAATGTACTAGTGAATTGCTGGTTCAATTCTTAGGTGTTTCAACTTAAGTGGATAGTTTTACGTCCTTAAAATGAAAACAAATCATCTCCTTGATAGAGTGTATAATGTTTGCCTTGAGCTGTAGTGAAATTATCTGCTTCTGCCTATATCTCCTAAAATTTATTTCCCTCCATACTTCACATATCTAGGCACAAAAGCCATGCATTAATAGAAGAGTCTTCTAATTAGGGTAGAAAGCTTTGGAAATTAACGGAATAAGTTATCCGAGTCAAGTCTTATATATGCAAAGTTGAATAGGTTCTAGATGCATGTCCAGGAGTCCATGATATAAGAGCAGTTGAAAAATAAATGATTTTTGCTTTCATTTTACTATTTATAGAGGCAACAAATATGATTTCAACATGTCTTGATTCGATCCATAGTGTTCAATATGTTCTTCAACACTGTTTTAGGGACATATTTCTTAAACCATACCAGTTTATGCCAAATGAACTTGAGCCCTTCTTCATGAAGATACCATAGTATATTGTTTTTATTGTAGATCACTGAAAAGCTTCTGGTCTATACAATCTTGTCATTATTTTCTTAGTTTGGTTTGGAGGCTAGGATTACTTTATTGGTTTTACTAAATCCTTTAAACTTGAGGGACCATTCATTATTGTTGATTAATTTAGAAAATTTTGCTTCATATTTCATTACATGCTAGAGTTGATAAATACTAGGTATAAGGAATAAAATGCCTTATGTATTCCAATTGTCAAACCACAAACTAATATTCTTCCTGATACTAATATGGGATTTTCCAAGCAAATTTTGGGTCTAATTTTAATGATTTTAGTATGTTTCTAAGATAAGGACTGACTTGTTTTAATCTCCAAAAAGTTTGCAATTTTAAGATAATAATAATGAATCTACATTAACCACAAGCTCTCCATATTTTTGAGCAACTTAAAAAACCCTTTTCCTATGAATATTCTATTGGTTACTTAGGGCGATCTAATTCCAAGATTTTTGAATATGAGATAACATAAATTTTATCAATTAAAGTTTACCAGCAAAGAATAGGCTTCTAGTACACTAATTTCCTTTTCTCCTTTTAACCTTGTCAAAAAACTTACCACAATTCCTATATATAAGCCTGACATTAGTGATAGGTACTCCTATTTAAGTGATATGTGGTTGTAGCACTTTGAATCTAGTTCCTTGAACAATATGCTCCTTCTTAAGCATAACATATTTCAATAGTATGATGGATCTTTTTTATGCTTTTATCTAATTACCTAGAAGTTTAGAAAATTGTTTAATGGATTTGAGTAAAGTATTGATATAATCAATATAGCTTTGCAGAACTTAAGGAGGTCATCTACAAATGCAAGATTGAAAAGTTTCAATTTGGAACATTTTTTATGGAACTTGAAACTGAAAAGTTCCTAATGTTACGAGCAAAGATTTTATGTAACACTTCCATACAAATTACGAATAGGATCCCCTTTCCTAACTTTTTCCCCCTATATGTCTATTTACCATTCACAAGTACACTGTTGGAGGTTATTGTAACACACTAGATCACCCAGGAAATGAAAAAAAAAATCAAGAAATCCAAAAACATTGAGTGGAAAAATAGAAGACATCCCATTTGATTGAATCAAAAGCTTTTCTAAACTTAACTTTGGGTAGATAAGATTGACCTGTACCCCTCCTTAGCTACCTTTAAAGTAATTCTTGAGTTTAAAGGACATTACCCCTAATGGACCTGCCCTTAATGAATGTTCTTTGTGTTTTACTAGTGATAGCATCTATTAAAAATTTCAACCCTTATACTAGAATGATGGAGATGATCTTATAGGTAGTTTCATTAAAGTCATTTGAATTGGGGAATTTACGAATAAAAAAATGTTTGGTTAGGTTCCCTCAATAGGATCTCATCATTAGAGAATTCAGTCACTATTTTGTAAATAGAATCCTTTGTCTATTACCAAGTTTTCTTTCAAAAAATAAACATTTAGACCATCAAGGCTAGGTGCTTTGTTAAGATTTGTATTATGTATGGACACATTCAGGGATGATAGGAATAATGTGATTATTAGTAAAATATGATCTTAGGGGGAGCAATGAATGGGTAAACATTATGCACTGAAATTCCCGAAGTATTATTAGTTCTTAATAGGTTCGAGAAGTGATGAAAGATAAGTTTCTTTAGTTCTTCTTGATTCCAGACCTTGTCCCCTTTTTCATTAATTAAACATACAATTCTATTCATATTTCTTCTACTTTGAATTGATTTGAAGAAAAAAACATTACATCTATCCCATTGCTCCAACCACATGCTTCTAGTATTCGGCTCGTGAATAAAGCATTATGCTTTTGTAGCTTTTAAATATTTTCCAGATCTCTTATCTCTTCTCTTCTCAATTTCTCATTTAGTGTATAATGGTATAGTTTATTCTATGCTTCGACAAGCTTTTCTTTGGCCTCAACTATATCTATACCTTTAATGTGCTTTAGGTTTGAGTGGAACAATTTGAGCTTGCTCTTTACCACTATCTTCTTTGATTGTTTCTTAGTTTAATATTTGCTCTAGTTAGTTAATTGTGTTAATTTAATTTAATTTATTCTTCTAATTTTAATTATGATGAACCATCATCCATCATCACAATAATTTGTTAGACTAGATAATATAAAGACGATAAGTACTAGTTTTTTTAGTTTTTGTAGTATTGACTTGTACTTGCCAGTGCTAGCAATAATTATACCTTCTGCTTGCAATTAAAACAAAATCTCAATCAACCTAATCTAAAACTTTAAATTCTTATTTGATATTATCAATTAATCAATCAATCGTTATTCTGATGATATTAGTTAGGCCATATTTTTAATACGATTTTAAGATCAATTTCTTTTATTTTGATAATTTTTATAGGATTTAGCACTTAATTTGACCTATATTTTGTTTTTAAGTCAAAAATTTAGGGTTTTCTAAGAATAAAAATTATAGGGGACTATTATGACAATAGTTACCATTTAATAGTCAAACTATACTAATTGGAGATAGAAAGAAGCAACTTTAGAAAGAAAGAAAGAAATTTCCATTGCAATAAAAGGAAGAACATCAAATTTTCAAAATCCATAATAACAAGTTGTTGGCTTAATTACCAAAAAAAAAAACAAAACTTTTGTCAAATTTTCAATTATGGCTTGAACTTTAGAAAGTAGCAATAAAATGCCCAAACTTTTGATTTCTTCAATTTTAGCCTAAACTTCAAAAAGTAACAATAAAATGCTCAAAATTTCAAAATTTTGCAATTATAGCCCAACTTTAGTGTTTCTGTTAAGTTTGCTGATGTGGCTTGCCACGTGTTTCAAAAACCTTAACTATTAATACAAATCAACCAAAATTAACACAACAAATGAAGGTTAATGAAATGACATTGTTTAATCACATAATTAAAATGATGTTGTTGTTTAAAAATGACCCAAATCAGATTACGCAGCCCCGACGACCTTACGCTTTGGTTTTAGTTTTTCCCTTCATTTTTAGTTTGTTCTCTTGACGTCCTCACCCTTTGATTTTTAAATTACGCAGCCCCAATGCCCTTACACTAAAGGCATAGGAGAATGAACTAAAAATGAAGAGCTTATTGGTGCATTATGCTATAATGCAAGAGTAGATTGGGGGTGTTAGAAGAACAAATAGAAAAGAAATGGATGATGGTTGAGGAGGAAAATAGATAACGTTGGTTAGATTAAGAAAAATATGATTTCTTAATCTGATAACACTGTTAGGAAATGCATTTCATTCTCATGCATAATATAATCATACACTCACGTGAATTTGGATTTTTGTATACATTACAATGACTGTTCATGCACTCACTTGACATTTTCTGGGTGTAATTGCTTTTTAAATGAGTATGATGCGAATTGTGGATTATAAATATTGAAAATTGATTTGATGAGTATGATTATTGATTTAGAATTTTTGGTGAAGATTTAGAAATTTTTCAAAATTTTGAATATTTTTGGGATTAGGAAAAATGCCAAGTGGTAAGAAAATTGATAAATGGTAGTATGAATAAGAGACGAATGGCAATAAAATTATTTTACACATGGCTTTAGCATTTAATGACAGATGACATTAAGAATTGGTAGACAATTGGATTAGAAATTAGAGACAAATGGACTAGAGATTAAATGATAGGGGCATAATATTAGAAGATATTATTATGGTTAACATTATTAATTAAGAGGTAAGTGTCATGACACTTACCAAGCATTTTAATCTTGCAATTTACCACTTATCCCACGACACTCTCTTATAAGACCATCTTCATTTTCTCGTCTTTCACCTTTATCGTATACGCTCTTCTTCATCTTCATTTTTTCTTCATGTATAACACTCTCTTCTCACCCTCTCAACGTTGAATCTTGCTCTCATCCATCACTTACTACTTCCATTTTCGTTATCTTCTCCATCTTGTTACTAAAAGACCTAACCCGTCCACCTTGAATGATGATGATTGTATGATGCTTGGAAGATAGGGTTAAGTTGTGATTTGAAGACCTTGAAGTTAAACAAGTAAGTTTAAAGCATTATTCTTCATGGTTTGTTAAATACCAACTTTTATGATGATAGTTAGGGTTAAATGATCATAAAATGGTGAAGAGAATATGCTGAAACGTGAATGAGAAACATAGGTATATTTATATCTTGTTTTTACATATATGATGGTTAATAATTGATAAGATGTTTTAGATATGTTTTTGAGATAGAATGATCTTTAAAATGGTGTAGAAAGAATGCAAAAATTTTATAAAGAGATGATATACTTATGTTCTATTTTTAATGTATAATCACGTGAATTTTTGGTAGTTGTAATTAAGGTAAACTAAAATGAGTTTAAAGCTAAAGAAAAGGAGTAGTGGAGTGTCTTGAAATGATAAGAAATTAAGGTGATAGTTTAGAAATGAAATGAAGGTGATAATGGAGATGAATATGTGTTGAAACTTTGATGATGAAAGTATATGTATAGGTGTTCTGTTTTTGTGTTTATGATCAACGATAGATTATGATTTGTTTATGAATGATATTAAGCTGAAATGGAAATGTGAACAACCCATGACCATGGGAATACATCCACGATTGTGGGAATGCAAGAAAGAGCTGAAATGTTCTGTTAATAAAACCCCCGATCATGGGAAGTCATCCACGATTGTGGGAATGGCTATTATGTGATTTATACTTCTTTTATGTGTGGTTTGAAACAAAAAATGGTTAGGTACTTTCCTATGATACATTAGGCTTAAATGAAGCTTGAAATAAACTTAGCTCGATGATGGATTAAGTGATTAAATATGTTACATGATTAAGGTTATGCATACCCGGGCATGTCATTGAGCATGCATTATACATAACACATATACATATATGTATGATTGAGTATTAATATGATTGCACAAGTTAGTAATGTGAAAATGTGTATGTGTTGCATGATATAGAAGCAAAAATAGAGCGACAGTGTCCAGAAATTGCCGAGACATCGATGCAATAGGTATCTAGAGCATACTGTGAGTAAACTAGATGGTGTCACATTAATTAATTGTTTTGTTTAAATTTTTGTATTAAATTATTATTAATGTGAATGTGTTAATTCCGGACATTGATTGTCTAAGGCGTTTGATGCACGAAAGTCATATTAGAAGTGCTCATTGTATGTGAATATGACAGAAATAAGTGTACTCCAAATAAATGTTGAATGCCAACTTAGGTCCGATGATATGTGAATGTGAATGTGCATATTGAAACAAAGTGACTGATTGAACATATGTGATGTGATGCATCCATTACATGATATGTACGATAAGATAAAGGTAGTTATGTTCGGAGTCACGAGTGAAAAAGAGCTTAAAGCTCAGAATGTGGTAAGAGCCTTTGGCTCACTATGTATAATAAGCCTGGTATCTCCAACAGATACGGGACAGTTATCAATAAGTCTGGTATCCACAATGGATACGAGACAGTAAAAAGGCTCTCGGTCACAACAAAGTAACAATTGAATGTGAGTCATATATGCATTGCATTTACATTTGATTTGTATGTTTTAAATAATTGAAATGTATTGTTTGAATTGTTTTGAATGAGAGATGTGAAATAAGTTGCAAAATGATATTTAATGTTACATAATGAATTGGTGAAGTGACGTGCCATATATGGTAATACTTATCTACAAATTGAATGTGAACTATGAATTATTTTGTGTTTGGTATGAGTGAGCCATCGATGATGGTTAGCTTACTGAGTTCGTAAAACCCATCAAAATTGCAACGTGACTTTTCAGGCATGAGAGTGGAGACTTAATTGCTAAGACGCTCTAAAAGAAGAATATTTCTTGCCTTTTTTGATAGAAGAAATGGCTCAAAGGTTGGTCAGCTAAGACTGAAGAGTTAGATAGAGTTTTGTACAGTTCCTCGTTTATGTAGCATATTTTGTAAGCAGAGTTATGTACTCTGATAAGCTTTCGATACCGTATAGATGTGGATGATGTATGTAATGCTACAATGTACATTATGTTTTATGAAATGAAAATGATGAATTAAGTTTTAGATACTGAGTATTTGTGTTTTAATCATGATGCCATGATAAGTGATGTGATTGTTCTAGCACACTGCTTCCAACTGCTTCCATCAAGTGTGTGTTTGAATGTCTGATGGACATACGACCACGTGTCGGATGGGAGTGGGGTGTTACATTTTTGGTATCAGAGTATGGTTTGGCATCCATAGGGACATATAGGAATATTAGACATGAAATATCGTGAGAAATTTGAATAGTAATCAAAGTTATTGTTTATTATAGGTCATCCGCCATAGGTGACTAGGTGGGACAATCAGCTGACCTAGAATCAGTAGAAACTAGTAGAGAGTCTTCTGTATCTCAACCTGAGAGAATGCTCCGAGAATTCCTGAGAGAAAGGAAAGGAGGTATGATAAACTGAGAAAACAGGGGCCTGTGGACTTCTACAGAAGTACAGACCCTGCAGAGGCCGAAGGATGGATAGAGAGAACGGAGAGTCTTCGATCATATAGATTACGAGTAAGACGAGAATTTCAACTATGCAATCTCATTACTGCAAGATCCAACATACCAATAGTGTAAAACTGTTCCAGGCAGTACCACTAGGCCTTATAACTTGAAATGGGAAGACTTTCTAAAGGTCTTCAAGGAGAATTACATGCCGAAGATCTACTTGGATAGAAAGATGAAAGAATTTTTGGATCTGAAGCAGGGTAATCTCTCAGCGGCAGAATATGAGATAAAGTTCAATGAACTGATGGGGTATGCTAATGCCTTGATTCCTACTAAGGAAGACAAATGTAGGAGGTTCAAAGATGGGTTGAATATGGAAATCTGGATGAGGTTAGCCATTTTTAATTTGGGTAGTTTTACGAAACTACAAGTTTTGCTTCAATCTGAATTGAGCAGTTATTAAAAGATGATTAGGCAGAATACAGACAAGAATCTAGAATGAAGAGACCTAGTGAATCTCATATTGGTTCTAGCAGAAGGTTTAGTTAACGCCAAAACATATCTTTTCAACCAATGGCTAAATCAAGACAATCGAGGTTCAGATAGTGGGGTAGTTTTGTGCAGTCTGACAGTGGAAGAGGTTTAGTATCGGGACGGCTACCTAACTGTGAACACGTGGGAAGAAGCACAGTGGAGAATGTTGGAAGTTGACAGGAGCTTGCCTTTGATACCGCTCTTTTGATCATTAGATAAGAGACTATCCTGCAGTTTATAGAGCACAATCTAGAATGAGAGGAGTGGTAACTGAAATAACTACCTAGCAGAGTCAAGCTAGTGAATCTAGACAGAGAGGCCATGGTAGAGGCAGAATGAGTTCTGGGAGTCCTATTGTCAAGACTGAGGTGTAGGGCAACCAACTGCAGTCTCAGATCAGAGTCTTTGCGATGACCCGACATGAGGCTCAGATTCTCCGGATGTCATTATCAATGTTTTACATGTCTTTACTTTTGAAGCTTTTGCATTGCTAGATCCAAGATCTACACATTCTTTTATGACATTGTATCTGGCATCTGGACTGCATTGTGATAGAGAATTATTGAAACATGGATTAGAGGTGAGTACAACGATAGGCAGTACTACAGTAAGAGGAGAAGTTTGTAAGAGGTATTTGATTCGAATTGATTAGGCAGAATTGGAAGTAGATTTGATTGTATTACAGTTAAGGGAGATCGATATTATTCTAAGCATGGATTGGCTAACTGCTTATAGGGTTATTATAAACTGCTATACTAAGGAAGTGACAATAGAATCTCCAAATCAGTCGAAAGTAGTATTTTGAGGTATTAGTCAAGTAGTGCTAGCCAAACTAATCTCATTTATGAGTGCTTTAAGGCTGATGTAAGGAGGATGTGAGGCTTATCTGGCTCATGTAGTTAATACTCACATTGAGCAGAATGTGCATGACATTCTTGCTATTAGGGAATTCTTGGATGTGTTTCCCGCTGAGTTATCTAGTTTACCCTCAGATAGGGAAACAGAGTTTACAATCGACATAGTTCCAGGTGTTGCTCTTATATCTATTCCTCCATATAAGATGGCATATGTGGAACTGAAGGCATTGAAGGCTCAGTTGCAGGAGTTTTTAGAAAAGGGTTTTATCATACCCAGTGTATCACCATGGGGAGCTTTAGTTTTATTTGTGAATAAGAAAGATGGAACTCTGAGACTGTGCATCGATTATAGGCAACTGAATCGGGTAATAGTGACGAACAAGTACCCATTGCCTAGAATTGATGATTTGCTTGATCAGTTATAGGGAGCTTAGGTGTTCACTAGGTTAGACTTGAGATTTGGGTACTATCAGTTGAAGATAGCAGAGGCTGAAGTATCGAAAAGTGCATTTAGGGGCAAGTATGGGCATTTTGAGTTTTTAGTGATGCCGTTTGGGTTGACTAATGCCCTAGTTACATTTATGACTTTGATGAATAAGGTGGAACACCCTACCTGGATCCTTTTGTAATAGTGTTTATCGATGACATTTTGGTGTATTTGAAGAGTAAAAAGGAGCATACTGAACATTTGAGGTTAATCTTACATATCATGAAGGAGAAACAGTTATATGCCAAATTCAGTAACTATGAATTTTGGCTTGATCAAGTAGTGTTCTTGCGTCACATAGTGTCTGGACAAGGCGTACATGTGGACCCAAGGAAGATAGAGGCAGTGATGAAGTGGGAAGCTCTGAAGAATATATCAGAGATTCAGAGTTTCCTTGGGTTAGCAGGATATTACCGGAGGTTTGTTTAGGGGTTTTCACTAATCTCATCCCCTTTGACGTAGCTTTTGAGGAAGAATGTGCCTTTCAGATGGAATGATGAATGTCAGAAAAGTTTTAAGGAGCTGAAGCATCGGTTAACTACCGTACCGGTTTTGACTATTCCATCTAGAACTAAACGTTATGTGGTTTATAGTGAGGCTTTGTATCAAGGATTGGAATGTGTATTGATGCAGTATGTCAAAGTATACTGCATCGAGATAATTAAGGTCTCATGAGATAAATTATCCGGTATATGATTTAGAGCTTGCTACAGTGGTTTTTGCTCTAAAGGTACGGAGACACTATGTGTATGTAGAGACATTCCAGATATATACTGATCATAAGAGCTTGAAGTATCTGTTGAGTCAGAAGGAGTTGAATATGAGATAGAGGAGATGGATAGAACTACTGAAAGACTACAACTGCACGATTGAGTATGATTTGTGTAACAACCCAGATCACCCGATCACAGATATTATTCGCTTTGGGCCTTGGCCCAGCCAAGCCCTCACGGTTTTACTCTTCCCTCACATTCGCTCGGTAAAAAGCATCTTTAAAGGAGATCCTTCTCTAATCGATATAGGAATCTCACAATCCACCCCCTCTTAAGGCTCAGCGTCCTCACTGACATATTGATTTGGGTACTGGCTCTGATACCATTGTAACAGCTCTAGACCACCCACTCACAGATATTATCTGCTTTGGGCCTTGTCCCAGCCAAACCCTCACAGTTTTGCTCTTCCTGTACACTCTCTCAGGAAAGTGTATCTTTAAGGGAAAGGTATCTGTAGCCTTATAAGGCCTACTTTGTTCTCCTCTCCAAATGATATGGGAATCTAACATTCCACCCCCTTTGGAGGCCCAGCATCCTCGCTAGCCTACAGGCCTAGATCCACCCCCCTAGAGGCCCAGCTTTCTTGTTGGCCCACAGACCTGGTTTCACCCCCTTAGAGGCCCAGCATCCTCGTTGACATACCAATCCAGGATTAGCTCTAATACCATTTGTAACAGCCCGGACCACCCCCTCACAGATATTGTCTGCTTTGGGCCTTGGCCTAGCCAAGCCCTCACGGTTTTGCTCTTCTCGCATACTCTCTTGGGAAAATGCATCTTTGAGGGAGACCTTTCTTTAACTGATATGGGAATCTCACAATCTACCCCCTCTTAGGGCTTAGCGTCCTCACTGACACACTGGTTCGGGTACTGGCTCTGATACCATTGTAATAGCCCTAGACCACCCGCTCACAGATATTTTCTGCTTTGGGCTTTGGTCCAGCCAAGCCCTCACAGTTTTGCTCTTTCCTCACACTCGCTCCAAAAAATGCGTCTTTGAGGGAGAGGTATCCATATCCTTATAAGGCTTACTTTGTTCCCCTCTCTAATCGATATAAGAATCTAACATTGCCTTATAAGGCCTCCTTCGTTTCCCTCTCCAATTGATATGGGAATCTAACATTCCACCCTCTTGGAGGCCCAGCGTCCTCGCTGGCCCACAAGCCTGAATCCACCCCCTTGGAGTCGCACCGTCCTTGCTGGCATACAGGCCTAGATCTACCCCCTTAGAGGCCCAGCGTCCTCGTTAGCACATTGTCCCAGGTACTGGCTCTAATATCATTTTTAACAGCCCTAGACCACCCACTCATAGATATTGTCCGCTTTGGGCCTTGGCCCAGCCAAGCCGTCATAGTTTTGCTTTTCCCGCACACTCACTCAGGAAAATGTGTCTTGTGAGGGAGAGGTATCCATAGCCTTATAAGGCCTACTTCGTTCCCCCTTTAATCGATATAGGAATCTCACATTCCACCCCCTTGAAGGCCCAGCGTCCTCTCTAGCCTATAGCCTGGATCTAGCCCCCTTAGAGACCTAGCGTCCTTGCTGGCACACAGGCCTGAATCCACCCCTTGGAGGCCTAGCATCCTTGTTGGCACATCGACCCGGGTACTAGCTTTGATACCATTTGTAACAGCTCTAGACCATTCCGCTCACAGATATTGTCCGCTTTGCGTGTTGGCCCAGCCAAGCCCTCACGGCTTTGCTCTTCCCACCCTTGAGAAAATGCGTCTATGAGGGAGAGTTTTCCATAGCCTTATAAGGCCTACATCATTCCCCTCTCTAATCGATATGGGAATCTAACATTCTACCCCCTTGGAGGCCCAGCGTCCTTGTTGGACCATAGGCTTGAATCTATCCCCTTTGGAGGCCTAGTGTCCTTGCTGGCATATAGTTATAGATCCACTCCTTTAGAGGCCCAGCGTCCTCGCTGGCCCACAGGTCTGGATCCACCCCCTTGGAGGCCCAACATCCTTGCTTGCCCATGATCCACCCCCTTGGAGGCCCAGTGTCCTTACTGGCATACCGATCTTGGTACTGGTTCTGATACCACTGTAACAGGTCGGACCACCGGCTCACAGATATTGTCCGCTTTAGGCCTTGGCCTAGCCAAGCCCTCACGGTTTTGCTCTTCCTGCACATTTGCTCAGTAAAACATGTCTTTGAGGGAGAGGTATCCATAGTCTTATAAGGCCTACTTCGTTCCCCTCTCCAATTAATATGGGAATCTAACAATTCGAGTAAAGCCATTGTGGTAGCCTTTGAGTAGAAAATCGGAAAGTAGCGTGGCTCAAATATAGACATCAAGGTTACCGAGCCTAGTTCAATTGAGAGCATTAAACATTGAGTTGAATTTAAAGCAGAATGAAACGTTGATAGCTACGCTGAAGCTGAGACTTGTATTATATGACAAAATTAGAAAAGTTCATAGTAAATAAAGATCTTAAAATGGTGAAGCTTATTGAGAAGTTGAAGATGAACACGAATTCTGAGTTTGAATTGAGAGATGAGACACTGTGGTTGAAGCAGAGGTTGTGTGTGCCTGATATTGATAATTTGAGGAAAGAAATTCTGGAGGAAGCACATATAGCCGCCTATACTATGCATCTTGATACCACCAAGATGTATAACACGCTGAAACAACATTTTTGGTGGCCAAGGATAAAGAAGCAAGTAGCAGAATATGTTGCTAAGTGTTTAACTTGGGTACAGATTAAGGCTGAGCATCAGACTTTGATTGAAAGGTTACAGTCCCTACTTATTCCGGAGTGAAAATAGGAGCGAATTACAATAGATTTCATTATAGGATTGCCAAGGACTCCGAGGCAATATGATACTATATAGGTTATGATGGACCCATTGACAAAGTTGGCCCATTTCTTACCAATAAGAGAGAGTACAACGCTGGATCAGTTGTCTCGGAGATATATGAATGAGGTAGTCAGATTACATGGGGTTCCAGTGTCTATTATATCAGGCAGGGATCCTAGATTTATCTCGAGATTTTGGAAGAGTTTATAGTCAGCTCTGGGTACGAAGTTGAACTTTAGTACTACATTTCATCCTTAAACAAAAGAACAGAGCGAAAGGACATTTAAGACTGTTGAGGACATGCTCAAGGTAAGGGTATTGAAGTTTCAAGGAGCATTGGATCAGTATATAGCCTTGATTAAATTTGCTTACAAAAACCATTATCATAGTAGTATCAGAATGGCACCGTATGAGGCGTTGTATGGCAGAAAATGTCGTTCGCCTCTGTATTGGAATGAAGAGGATCTAAGAATGGTAGAAGGCCTAGAATTGATACAAGATACTATGGATAAAGTGAAACTGATTCATATTCTAATTAAAGTAGCTCAAGATAGACAAAAGAGTTATGTAGATCAGAACCAAAGGGATATGGAGTACAGAGTAGGAGACAAAGTGTTTATGAGAGTATCACCTTGGTGAGGGATGCTAAGGTTCTGTAAAAAGGGTAAGCTGATCCCTATATATATTGGTCCTCACGAGATCATTGAGAGGATTGGACCATTGGCTTACAAATTAGCCTTACTGATTGAGATGTCTCAGATACACAATGTGTTCCATGTGAGTATGCTCAGAAGATATTGGTTTGATCTGATGCACATGTTACTAGCCCATGAGGTTGAAGTTGTGAGTAATTTAAGTTATGTAGAGGAGCTGGTAAAGATAGTGAGATATTAGACGAGATAGTTGAGAAATTGAGTAATTCCATTGGTGAAAGTCCTTTGGAAGAATCACTCGAGTGAAGAAGCTATGTAGGAAATGGGGGAGCACATGAGGAAACAATATCCCCACTTATTTGATGAATCATGTAAGAATTTCGAGGATGAAAATTCTTAAGGAAGGGAGAATTTTATTATCCCGTTTTCTCATGTAAAGGGTTAGAACCTTAAATAACTGTACATGAGAAATAACAATGAGAAATTAGGAAATGCATTTCATGCTCATGCATAATATAAGCATACACACATGTGAATTTGGATTTTTGTACACATTACAATAACTGTTCATGCACTCATTTGACATTTTCTTAGTATAATTGATTTTTAAATGAGTATGATGTGAATCGTGGATTATATGTCTTGAAAATTGATTTGGTGAGTATGATTATTGATTTAGAATTTTGGTGAAGATTTAAAAATTTTCTGAAATTTTAAGTATTTTTGAGACTAGGAAAAATGCTAAGTGGCAACACAATTGATAAATGGTAGTAGCAATAAGTGACAAATGGCAATACAAATATTTGGCACATGGCTTTAGGATTTAATGCAAATGACCTTGAGAATTCGGAGATAATTGGATTAGATATTGGAGACAAATGGACTAGAGATTAAATGATAAGGAGTACTATTAATTAAGAGGTAAGTGTCATGACGCTTACTAAGCTTTTTAATCTTACTATTTGCCACCTATCCCATGACACTCTCTTGTAAGACCATCTTCATTTTCTTGTCTTTCACCTTTACTATATACTCTCTTCTTCATCTTCTGCATTTTTTCTTCATGTACAACACTCTCATCTCACCCTCTTAACGTTAAATCTTGTTCTCATCCATCACTTACTACTTCCATTTTCATTATCTTCTCCATCTTGTTACTGAAAGACCTAACCTGTCCACCTTGAATGATGATGATTGTATGATGCTTGGAAGCTAGGGTTAAGTTGTGATTTGAAGACCTTGAAGTTAAAAAAGTATGTGTAAAGCATTATTCTTCATGGTTTATTAAATAGCAACTTTTATGATGATAGTTAGGGTTAAATGATCGTAAAATGGTGAAGAGAATTACTGAAACGTGAATGAGAAACATGAGTATATTCATGTCTTGTTTTACATATATGATGGTTAATAATTGATAAGATGTAGAGATTTTTTTGAGATAGAATGATCTCTAAAATGGTGTAGAAAGAATGCAAAAATTTTATAAAGAGATGATATACTCAAGTTCTGCTTTTAATGCATAATCAGGTGAATTTTTGGTAGTTTTTATTAATGTAAACTAAAATAAGTTTAAAGCTAAAGAAAAGGAGTATTAGAGTGTCTTGAATTGAGAAGAAATTAAGGTGATAGTTTAGAAATGAAATGAAGGTGATAATGGAGTTAAATATGTGTTGAAACTTTGATGACAAATGTATATGTATGGGTGTTCTGTTTTTGTGTTTATGATCAATTATAGATTATGCTTTGTTTATGAATGATATTGAGCTGAAATGGAGGTGAGAATGAAGAGAAAATGATGAGGAATTAAGCTAGAAATAATAGACTAAGTATAAGATATGTTAGATGTAACTTTTAGGAGTTGAAAAAGCCAAAAAATAGGAAGAAGATTATTGGGATTTTCGGATGTAAACGACCCACGAACGTGGGAGTACATCCACGATCATTGGAATGCAAGAAAGAGATGAAATGTTTTGTTAATAAAACCCACAATCGTAAGAAATCATCTACAATCGTGGGAATGGCTATTACGTGATTTATACTTCTTTTACGTATGGTTTAAAACAATAAATGGTTAGGTACTTTCCTATGATGCATTAGGCTTGAATGAAGCTTGATATTTACTTAGTTTGATGATGGATTAAGTGATTAAATAGTGATATGTTTAGGGTGATAATTGAGGTTATGACTTAAGAATGGATTGTTGTACATCAAGTATTCAAATATAGAAATTTAGAGATGTTATAAGAATGACCCTATGAAGACTAATGTGATTAAAAGAAGATGAATGATGTATATTAAGTAAAGATGAATGAGAGTTTGTATATTATGTGATCTTACAATGCCATAATACCCTTCGTGAATGATTAATTGAGGAAAATGAGAATAATCAAATATTCTTAAGGTATAAAACTAAGAGTAATCTAGACATATACAAATGAAAATATTTGAATGATTGAGACACATGATTAAGGTTATGTATACCCGGTATTGTCATTGAGCATGCATTATATATAACACATATACATATGTGTATGATTGAGTATTAATATGATTACGCAAATTAGTAATGTGTAAATGTGTATGTGTTGCATGATATAGAAGCACAAATAGAGCAACAACATCTAGACATTGTTGGGACATCGAGGCAATAGCTGTCTGGAGCATACTGTGAGTAACCTAAATGGTCTCACATTGATTAATTGTTTTGTTTAAATTTCTTTATTAAATTATTATTGATGTGAATGTGTTAATTCAGAACATTGATTGGCCGAGGCGTTTGATGCATGAAAATCATATTGGAAGTGCTTATTGTATAAGAATCTGACAGAAATAAGTGTACTTAACATAAATGTTGAATGCTAGACTTAGGTCCGATGATATGTGAAAGTGAATGTGCAAACTTAAACAATGTGATTGATTGAACATATGTGATGTGATGCATTCATTACATGATATGCATGATAAGATAAAGGCAGTTATGATCGGAGTCACCAGTGAAAAAGAGCTTAAAGCTCATTGTAATGCCCCCTTACCAAAGGGTATACACCGGGATGCCCGGAGGTCATTCCAGCACATAACCTAGGATAAGGGCACGCTACGTTCACTTACTACATTTAATTCACATGGTATGGTATCATAATTCACTTATAAAGCATCATAAGAATACCGCAATATTTTAAAACCAACTTTTTCCTCATTTCATTTCATAAAAACCCGATTGTCTACATTGTGACTTTCAATAATTTCCATATGTACATCATCAAAACCTAATACAATAGTACTACATGAATGAGGAAAATATGTACAATCTAGCTAATCTATCCAAAAATCCCAGCTGACCGATCTTTAAGCCATGACTTCTCTTGCCAATAATTTACAGGGCTGGTAGAGCCTCTCAGTAGCTAGAGTCGTCTCTCGGTCCTGAAAAGACAACGTTGCAATTTTGGTGAGTTTTTCGAACTCAATGAGGTAACCATCATTGATGGTTCACTCAATTCATGCAACACATCATTTCACATAACATATAACCACATTGTTGAATATTTGATCACGTTTCACATTTTCACTTAAGCATAGGCCAATTATGCATTTCAATCAATCAAACATACATAACCAAATGCATATGAAATGATCGTGAGACTCTTTTCCAATTGTTA
>JAOQMS010000008.1:19973882-19989673 GCA_027563885.1 Erythroxylum longipes
ATTGTGTATTATGAACTTTTGTACAAATGATTCTGTCATTTATAAAGTCAAACTAACTTAAGTGCTTTGTATTTGTGAAAGGGCCCGAATGACTATTGAAAATTTGCTCTAATTGAAAATGATGATGAATGAATGTGGGGCCAATTTGAGTATGTATTCCGCATATTATGTTATAAAAAAAATTTATACCGACTTTTGAATGATTGAGTACATTAGCACACTACCCTCGCGGGGCACGGACTCAGATATCATCAACGATGTCGGGTTCGAGTCTTGCTGGAGTGGGGTGCTACAGCTAGCCCACAGGCTTGGATCCACCGCCCTTAGAGGCCTAGTGTCTTTGCTGGCCCACAGGCCTGAATCCACCCCCTTAGAGGCCCAACGTCCTTGCTGGCATACCGATCCGAGTACTGGCTCTGATACCATTGTAACAGCCCTAAATCACCCACTCACAAATATTGTCCGCTTTGGGCCTTGGCCCAGCCAAGCCCTCACAGTTTTGCTCTTCCCGCACACTCGCTCAAGAAAACACGTCTGTAAGGGAGAGATATCCATACCCTTATAAGGCCTACTTCATTTCCCTCTCCAATCGATATGGGAATCTAACATTCCGCCCCCCTTGGAGGCCTAGCATCCTCGCTAGCCCACAGGCTTCGATCCACCCTCCTTGGAGGCCCAGCATCCTTACTGGTCCACAGGCCTGAATCCACCCCCTTAGAGGCCCAACGTCTTTGCTAGCATATCGATCCAGGGACTGGCTCTGATACCATTGTAACGTCCCTAGATCAGCCACTCACAGATATTGCCGCTTTAGGCCTTGGCCCGGCCAAGCCCTCACAGTTTTGCCCTTCCTGCACACTCACTTAGGAAAACGCGTCTATGAGAGATAGGTATCCATAGCCTTATAAGGCCTACTTCGTTCCCCTCTCCAATCGATATGGGAATCTAACATTCCACTCCTTTGGAGGCCTAGCGTTCTCGCTAGTCCACAGGCCTGGATCCACCCCCCTTGGACGCCCAGTGTCCTTGCTGGCCTACAGATCTAGATCCACCCCTTGGAGGCCCAGCGTCCTTGCTAGTATACCGATCCAAGTACTGGCTCTGATACCATTGTAATATCCCTAGATCACCAACTCACAGATATTGTCCACTTTGGGCCTTGGCCCAGCCAAGCCCTTATGGTTTTGCTCTTCCCGCACACTTGCTTGGGAGGGTCTGTAAGGGAGAAGTATCCATACCCTTATAAGGCGTACTTCGTTCCCTCTCTAACCAATATGGGACCTCATATTCTACCCCCTTGGAGGCCCAACGCCCTTGCTGGCCCACAAGCCTGGATCCACCCCTCTTGGAGGCCCAGTGTCTTTGTTGGCACACCGGCCTGGATCTACCTCCCTTAGAGGCCCAGCGTCCTTGCAAGCATACCAATCTAGGTACTAGCTCTGATACCATTGTAACAGCCCAGACCACCCTGCTCACATATATTCTCTGCTTTGGGCCTCGGCCCAGCCAAGCCCTCACAATTTTGCTCTTCCCGTACACTCGCTCGGGAAAACGCATCTATAAGGGAGAGGTTTCCATAGCCTTATAACGCCTACTTCATTCCCCTCTCCAATCGATATGGGAATCTAACATTTCACCCCCTTGGTGGCCCAGCATCCTCACTAGCCTACAGGCCTGGATCCACCCCGTTGGAGGCCTAGCTTCCTTGCTAGCCTATAGTTCTGGATTCACCCCCTTAGAGTTGGACTACCCCGTACATCGAGAGGTCATGATGCCATTTGGGTTATAGTGGATAGATTGACGAAGTCTGCTCATTTTTTGCTTATCCACACAACCTACCTGTTGGAGAGATTGGCAAAACTGTATATTGATGAGATTATGAAGTTGCATGGGGTTCCAGTTTCTATAATATCGAATAGGAATCCGAGATTCACCTTTCGATTTTGGCCAAAATTTCAGGAATCCTTGGGGACTAAGTTGAAGTTTAATACTACTTTTCACCCCCAAATTGATGGAATGTCAGAGAGGACTATTCAGACACTAAAGGACATGCTGAGAGCATGTGTGATGGAGTTCCAAGTAAGGTGGAACCATCATTTGCCTTTGATAGAATTTGCTTATAACAATAGTTATCAGACAAGTATTGGTATGCCACCATATGAAGCACTTTATGGGATAAAATGTAGGACACCTTTATGTTGGGATGAAGTTGGTATAGCTAAAGTTGAAGGAGCCAAATTGATAGAAATTACCACTCAGAAAATAAAGGTCATCCGGGAGAAAATGAAAGTTGCCCAAGATTGTCAAAAGTGTTATGCAGATAAGAGACAACTACCATTACAATTTCCATTTGGTGATATAGTTTTCCTTCAGATATCACAATGGAAAGGTATAATCTAATTTCAGAGCCTAGAGATATATAACGCTATATGCCCTTACATGAACTTAAAGTTCATCGGTATGTGAAATCTTGGAGATTTCTAACATATAAGCTTCTAAGTGTGTAAAACCAAGTCTATTGGATGGATATGGCCACGGTGGTCGAGTTAAAAGTGTTCTAATGCCTTATAGGTGATTAGACAGATTTATAGACTTATTGGACACTTAAAAAGCTTAATTGGAAAAGTTAATTTACATAAGGGCTTATTTGCAAATTGTTAAAATTTAAGGGACTTAAATGTAATTTTTCAATTCTTGGAGGAACAATATGTAATTTTGTAAAGTTAAAGGGCTTAATTATAATTTTCAAAGTCCGAGGACCTAAATGAAAATCAAAGTTTTGGTCATTCTCAAATTTTGGGCTTAATTACAAATTTAGGAAAAGTTTGAAGGGTATAATGGTAATTTCACATAAGCTAAGGGCAAAAGGGTAAATTCACTATGTTTGGTCAAAGAAGAGTCAAATTCTAGACCTTTCTCCTTGTTATGGCCGTGCACCACTCATTAAACATTAAGAACACTTGGTTTTAATTAAAAGAAAGGAGAAGAGAGAAGAACAGAGGAGAGGAAGAAGAAGAATTCGATTATCACACAAACTCCACCACCCTTTTGATTCTCCAACCCAAACCAAGGTGATCTAAGGTAATTTTGGGTCAAGGAACTCAAATCTATCATTATATTTGATAAATTCTCAAAGGATTGGAAGATATCACCAAAGGAAAGTTTAGGTAAATTTTGTCTCATCTCTCTCTACATTATGATTTAAGTTTGGTGTTAAGATATGTTATTCTCCATGCTGAAGTATGCATGAAACATGGTTTAGATGAATGAAAAGAGTCATGGAGAGGTTTCTTTAAGCCAAAACCGAAATGGTATCTCTTGGGTGAAAGTTAGTGAAATTGTGAATGTCTTTTGAAATTGACAGTTTAAATGAACTCTATAATGTTAATTATGTATGTATAATGTGAATTAATGATTAAAAAATGAGGAAGATGTTCATTGGAAGAAGGCTTTCAAGTTTATGCCTTTAGGTGTTTGATAAAATGCCTAAGTGACTTGGTTTAGGATTTAAGGATTTTGATAGTGTGCATTGGAAAGAGGCTTTCATGTTTACTTAGAGTAAACTTAAATTATTACTTAGATTGATGAGTATTGGCCTAATGTGCTTGGATTAAAATGTGCTCAATTATGCTTTGAAATGTGTAGGTATTGGATCAAAGCAATACATGCCTTGGATAAATAAAAAAAGAAAGCTTATTGAATAAGAAGGGAATTAACAATGTGAGAAGCTTAATGGTCGAATCCTATAGCTAATGTGTTTTATACATTTATGTGATGGTGTATAAATATGAGTTATATGTTAAAGTAGTAATAACTACATTACATTTGTATATATAAAGGCTCAGGAGTTACGGATCAAGAAGCATGTGTAGAGGATTATTGAAATCAAAGGAGTGTATACCTTCTTTTGAGGTGATTTGGGGAAAACATGTCTCTCAAATGGGACTAGGACGACCCAAGATATGCATAATGACTTGTATGTGAATTTTGAACCTAGGTAATGCATAGTAGAATTGATTTTGAAATAAATGCTAGTATACTTATGTATTTAGTAAATAACCTTGTTTTGAATAACTCTTTGCACTTGGAGTGAAACTGATGTTTTTATTTCATATTTTGAGAAATGATATTGTTTTCAACAATTGAAGGGCAAAGGACAATGTTTGATTTTTTTACTACAGTTTTGAATAACTTTTCACTAGAGTGCAAAAGATAACTTTCAATGTATGAAAAATGTTTTGAAACTTTCATATGTTTAATTGAGTCATGTATACTGCATGCATGTATTCTCTTTTGGCTTAGAGCCTTGGCACAGTTCCATTTTATCGGTTAAATAAAGGCATGGTGCCTTACTTGATTTTAGTATTCAATATGTACATATGATTTTTTATGATTGGTGAGGAAACGATTGGCCAATTGTGTGCTGGGCACAACAAATTAAGCCACCCTCATACCCTTAATGTTGGTACATAAAAGTCGAGTCCTTGTAACGACACCATTCTACAAGACTTGCAGGTGATTGCACACCTAGAAGTCTGATCACCGATGAGGTCATCACCTAGGGTCATGACGCTCTTGTCGACCGTATTATGGACTCACCATAGATGAAAGTCGAGCAAACACTAGGATTCGATGGGTGTGCACTCTAATTTGGCCGACTAGTGGTGACACACATAATTATTTTGGCTTATTATGAGATTTGCTTCTTGATGATATTTGATTTTTACATGTGATGCTTTTGTGCTCTTGTGTATTGGAACTAGAACCTACGTTCACTGAATGAGTGATTAATAGGCTAGGCCTATATGGTTCCTAACCAGTATGGCATGAGTCACAGACTAGGTCTATGTATTTCTATGTCATGTATATTCACTTCATAAGTAGTTATGTGCATGTTAGATGTGTAAAACCATCCTTAGGTTATTTAGACCATTTTGGTATGTACAGTGTGCTATTTGTGATACATGTTTCTCTTCTGCTCACTGGGTACATAGTGTACTCACCCCCCATCTGTTTTCCAACCATGCAGGTTAATTAGGTGAGCTTGAAGTTCTATGTGGTTCATGTGGTCTTTTGACATTTTTCGGGCATTACCACACGTAGGTAGTCTCTATTTTTATACTTTTGTCGTATAGTGGCTCATGATTATGTTGATATGCTTTATAATTTTGTTAAATTAACTCTTGACTATCTTATGGTTTGTAACTGACGTTATGTGTGAACATTTTGTACTGTTGTTGAGATTGCTCTTGAGCAGACCTCAAAGTCCAGAATTGTGGTTGAAATATAAAAGTGCATTTGAAACTGATTTGCAGGTGTTTTCTTTATTTTGGGATTGTCAAATTGCAGTCGTTGTGCTACCAAATTTTTTTTTAAGATGACCAGTTAGCCTTGCATAGTCGGGTTAAGGGTACCATGTGTATCCTTAGCCTAGGTATGCGGCGGTTATCATGTGCTCGATATGGTTCCGAGTCGTGACAATTAAATTGGTATCAGAGTCTGGTTTTCATGTGCTCGATATGGTTCTGAGTCGTGACAATTAAATTGGTATCAGAGCCTGGTTTTTATGTTTTCAAAAGTGTTATTACTATTTTCAAAAGATTCATGAGCCTTAGGAGTTATGTCTAGGTGTCGACAATCTTTAGCTAAGAAGTTGAGTCTCAGATCGTTAAGTTGACGTCCTTAATGGTCGGATGATTTCTACCTTAGTGAGAGTACTTGTCGACATTCCTTGGGGTGTAAAGGACATCGGATAAGCTAGGATTAGTTTGATCTATTTTATTGAATAATGTCTCTTTTTCTTTGATTTTATAGTGATAGCATGGTTGGAGGAGGAAGGGGAAGATGTCGCAGGGCTGGACCTTTGCGACCCAAGCCAAAGGAACACAATGTTGAAGTCGTTAGATCCCCCTCTCATTATAGTCACTTCTCTTGGAGAGCAAGTGGCTTGTGATGAAGCATTTATGGCCTGTGAGGTAAAGGTCAGTGATGCTGTGTTAGAGGCAAATCTTATTCCCCTCAATCTCCAAGATTTTGAGGTAATATTGGGGATTGACCGGTTAGTGAGGCATAACGCCAGAGTTGATTGTTATAAGAAAGAGGTGAATTTTAACACTCAGGGTGGAGTCCCAATCAAATTTACTGGTGACCGGTGGGTGTTCCCGTGTTGTTTGATATCGGTGGTCAAGGCTAAGAAGTTGATTCGTCAGGGATGCCAGGCATACCTCGCACATGTGATTGACACTTCAACACAGACGATCGAACTTGGAGATGTTCCTATTGTGTGCGAGTTCCCTGATATCTTCCCAGAGTAATTACCTGGATCGTTACCTAATCGGGAGTTTGATTTTGCTATTGATTTGGTACTAGGAACAACACCGATATCTATACCGTCATATCGCATGGTACCAGCGGAATTGAAAGAGCTAAAGGTTCAGTTGCAAGAGTTATTAGAGAAGGGCTTCATCAGACCAAGTCATTCACCATGGGGAGCACCAGTATTGTTTGTCAAGAAGAAGGATCAGACCCTCTGCTTATGTGTTGCTTATCGGCAGTTAAACAGGGTTACCATCAAAAATAAATATCCACTCCCCTGGATAGATGACTTATTTGACCAATTGAGAGAAGCTACAATATTCTCAAAAATAGATATAAGGCCCGGGTATCATCAGTTGGAGATTGCTAAAAATGATGTGCATAAGACGACTATTCAAACGAGGTATGGACACTATGAATTTTTGGTAATGTCGTTCGGATTGACAAATGCACTAGCAACATTTATAGATCTCATCAATAGAGTGTTCCATTCTTATTTAGATCAGTTTGTCATAGTATTCATTGATGACCTTCTGATTTATTCTAAGGATGGTGAGGAGCATGCTAGACATCTCCGGATTTGTGCTGCAAATACTTCGCGAAAGATAGTTGTACGCAAAGTTTTCAAAGTGTGAATTCTGGTTGAAGGAGATAGGATTCCTTGGGCATGTGGCATCAGGAGAAGATATTCATGTGTACTCAAAAAAAGTGCAAGCTATACTTGAGTGAGGACAACCTAAGAATGTGACAGAAGTTCGCAGCTTTCTAGGATTAGCTGGTTATTATCGAAGATTTATTGAGGAGCTTCTCAGTAATTGCAGCCCCTTTATCGAGGCTTACCTAGAAGGGGATAAAATTTTAGTGGGACGACAAATGCAAGGCGAGTTTTCAGGAACTAAAAAGACGATTGACTTTTTCACCAGTGCTTGCTCTACCTACCCAGGGGGTTGGGTATGAGGTATACAGTGATGCCAGTCATCAAGGACTTGGTTGTGTAATTATGTAAGGCAGGCGAGTGATCACATATGCTTCTAGACAGCTGAAGAAACACGAATTAAATTATCCTAATCATGATTTGGAGCTCGCAGCAGTGGTGTTTGCACTCAAGATTTGGAGACACTACCTTTATAGAGAGACTTGTCGTATATACATTGACCACAAGAGTCTGAAGTACCTAATGACACAGAAAGAGCTAAACCTCACAGAAAGATGATGGTTAGAATTGATTAAGGATTATGATTTAGTGGTTGACCATCACCTGAGAAAAGCAAATGTGGTAGCCGATGCATTAAGTCAGAAGTCCTACTCGGTAAAGACTGTCAGGCAAAATCCTTATATGACTCATTTGATGAGTATACGGAGCCTTGGGGTTGGACTCTTAGTGGCTAAAGATGACGAAACACTGCTAACAAGGTTTGAACTTCGGCCAACAATATTTGATGAAATCAAGAGATCACAGGCCGATGATCTTGAGTTAAAGGTCATTTGAGAGAAATTGTCATTTGGAGAGGATGAGGGGTTCCGATTAAGAGAAGACAGGTTGTTAGTCTTTAGAAATAGAGTCTGTGTACTGGATGACCAAGATCTCAGGCCAGCTATTTTGGAAGAAGCTCACAGTTTAGCTTATGTTATGCATCCTGGTAGCACCAAGATGTATCAAACTCTTGGAGAGAGCTATTGGTGGACAGGGATAAAAAGAGAGATAGCGGAATTTGTGGCCAAATGCCTTCCCTGTCAACAGATAAAGGCAAAGCATCAAAAGCCAGCGGGTATGTTACAGTCTTTGCCTATTCCAGAATGGAAGTGGGAGCACGTGACAATGGAATTTGTAGTTGGACCACCCCGCTCACAGATATTGTCCGCTTTGGGCCTTGGCCCAACCAAGCCCTTACGGTTTTGCTCTTCCCGCACACTCGCTCAGGAAAACACGTCTATGAGGGAGAGTTTTCTATAGCGTTATACGTCTTAATTCGTTCCCCTCTACAATTGATATGGGAATCTAACATTCGACTCCCCTTAGAGGCCCAACATTCTTGCTGGCCCATAGGCCTGGATCTAACCCCCTAAAGGCCCAGCTTCCTTAATGGCCCACAGGTCTAGATTCACCCCCTTATAGGCCCAGCGTCCTTGCTAGCATACCAATTCGGGTACTGACTCTAATACCATTTGTAACAACCCGGACCACCCTGCTTACAGATATTGTCCGCTTTAGGCCTTGGCCCAACCAAGCCCTCATGGTTTTTCTCTTTCCGCACGCTCACTCAGAAAACACGTCTATAAAGGAGGGGTTTTCATAGCCTTATAAGGCCTACTTCGTTCCCCTCTCCAATCGATATGGGAATCTAACAACCTAAAACTAATTCTCTTGCTTAATTTATAGCTTCAGTAGGACTGATTATATTGAAATGCTCAAAATCAAGAAATCCCTAAACTTTATTAAACTAGTGCCCTAACTTAAGAAAAAAGATTTATGGAGTAAAGGTGGAGAAATATTGGTGAATAGGGATTTGGATTGCTAAAATAAACTAGGTTTTATATGGAAGGTATTTCAATTAGTGATTTTGAGAAAAGTTAAGAGAAATATAAGTGAGAGTTAAAAGGTTGGGTGAAAAATAGTTGTATCACGAAGTGAAATGTTTAAATTCTCCAAGACTGGATGTATATTAGGTTATGGATTTGTCTATATAAAATTCAAATATAGGCATGCTTTAAGATAAAGGCATGTCTTAGGTCGTACATCTTTTTGTTAAAAGCTTGGGATATGGGCATGTCTTAGGCCATGGATCTCTCTGCTTCTTATGCATCAAATGTAAATATAGACATGGTTTAGGATACTGGCATATTCTAGGATGTGAATCCTTAAAAAAATTATAAATTCATACATAAACACCATTTGTGACAAAGGTATGTCCTAGGTCCTAATCATTATTTAAATACAATGTATACCTAATTTTTAGGTGTGCCTTTAGCCTATTTCTTGAACCCAATTGCTATGCTTATTTGCCTTACTTTATAAGTTCAAATCAAAATCATATAAATCAAAAAAATGCAACCATAAATAAATATAAACTAACTAAATCCTTAATAAAATTATTGATAAAATAATATAGCCCAAACATTTATCAATGAAAATGACTTAAAGTAAACATTAAAATGCTAAAGGAAGGTTGAGTTACCTACAAATAATCAATTTCTTTAAAATTATTGTCTGAAGCCACATGGGATGCTTAATCTCCATCACTCCCCCTGTCCTTAAAAGGATTTATCCTCAAATCAATGTCTCCATCTGCAAAATTAAAAGGAGTAGATCAACAATGTTGAAAGTATTATGAACACCTTATTTACCTAACAGATAAATCTTTAATATGTTCTTATTGATTCTTTCCACTACTTGAAACGGTCTATCACCATGTATTGTAACTTAGATTTTTGTTTGCTTAGAAACCTGTCCTTTTTGAAGTACACCTAAACTCAATCACCAAGTTTGAATATCATTTGATTTTAAGCTTATTAGCTTGCTTCTCATATTGTTGCATCTTTTTCTCTATATTCATCCTTGCCTTCTCATGAAGCTTCTTCACTAATTTGGCTTTCCTTTTTCCATCAAAGCTATCTATTTTACCTAATGAAAAAGGAATAAGATCTAAAGGAGATGACAGGTTAAAGCCATAAGCAATTTCGAATGATGAAAAACTAGTAGTGTTATGTATAGTTTTGTTATATGCAAACTCAATAAAAGGCAAAGACTTTTCCTATATTTTCAAGTTTTTACCCATAATAGCATGCAACAAAGATCCTAAAGTTATATTAACCACTTCAATCAAACCATCGATTTGTGGATGAAAAATTATAGAAAACAAAAGCTTAGTTCCCAACTTCCCCCAAAAAGGTTTCCCAAAAATAGCTCAAGAATTTAGTGTCACAATTAAAAACAGTGGTTTTAAGAACTCTATATTACCTAACAATTCAGCAATGTAAGATGCATCATTGGTTTTGTGACATGAAATAAAGTGTGCCATGTAGAAAACCTATAAACAACTACAAATACTAAATTGTGACCTTTCTTAGACTTAGGTAAACCTAAAACAAAGTCTATGGAGATTTCTACCCATGGTTCACTAGGTATAGGTAATGGTTTGTACAATCTATAGGGCTATAATCTCAATATAGCTTGCCTACACTCCATATACTCATTCTATATCTCTCCTTATGTATGGCTAGAAGAAGTATTCATTCAAAACAGTAAAAGTCTTTTTAACACTAAAGTGTCCTATTAACGTCCCTCATATGATTTTCACTAATAAGTCTCTCAAAGAACTTTGGGGTATACAAAACATGTTCTCTCTAAACAAATACACCTCATGCCTAAAGAACCTCCCAAAGGAAGATTTCTTACATTCCTTAAACACATTGTCAAACTTACGATCATCATTGTATAGCTCCTTAGTGTGCTCAAAACCTAGTAATGTAGAATTCAAAGTTCTTACTAAGGCATGTCTCCTAAATAATGCAATTGCTATGAAATTTTCCTTTCCTTGTTTATACTTAAACATATAAGGAATCATCTCTATATAGTCCACTCACTTAGCATAACTTTTGTTAAGTTTGTTTTGTCCTTTAATGTACTTCAACGACTTATGGTTAGTATAAACCATAAAATTTTTAAGAAAAAATATTATTGCCAAGTATCTAAAGGCCTTACCAATGTATACATCTCAGTATCATAAGTTAGGTAGTCTAAGGCTACCCTATTAAGTTTCTCAGTAAAGCATGCAAATAGTTTCCTATCTTGCACTAAGATTGCTCGTATTCTAACCCCACTCCATTACCCTTTATCTCAAAAGTATTAGAATAATTGTGTAAAGCTAATATAAGTGTTATACTTAGTTTCTCTTGCAACAAGTTAATTTCCCTCACCTTTTCATCATCAACCTTTATTCCCTTTGCACTCACCACATAAACTAAAAACAAAACCTGACTAATGCAAAAAGAACATTTTTCAAGTTTACATTAAATTTCTCTTACCTAATTACTTTCTACACTTTATTCGAATGTTTAATATGCTAATCAAGTGATTTGTTATAAACAATAATGTCATTAAATAAAATTGCTAAGAAATTTTTACAAATAGGGGTTTATAAACCTCATAAAGGTGTTGGAGTTAGTTAAACCAAAAGGCATTACTAATCATTCATACAATCCATATTTAATCTTCAATTTTGTTTTCCACTCATCTCCTTCTCTAAGTCTAATTTGATAGTAACCAAACTTCAAATCAATTTTGGAAAACAAACATGCCTTGTATAACTCATCAAGCATTTCATTTAACCTAAGGATAGGGTGACGATACTTTACAGAGATTTCATTGATGGCAAGCAATCTACGCACATATGCCATAAACCAAATTTATTTAGCATCAATAAGAATGAAATTGAGCATAGACTAAAGCTCTCATGTACGTTACCTTTCTTTAGTAACTCCTCCACTTTCCTTTGAATTTATTTGTTCTATTCTAGGTTTGTTCTATATATTGGTCAATTAGGCAATTGTGCTCCTGAAATCAAATCAATTTTATGTTCTATTTCTCTTTTAGGTGGTAAACGATTTGGCACTTCTTCTTGGAATAGATCAAGCACAATTAATAAAACTAAGCAATCGTGATTAGCAAGATGTTTATAGGATAAATAAGCTTCTTTGCAAAAAAAAAAGAGTAGCAATTAATACTTGGCCAGAAATGCATCTCTCAAATCCCTTACTCTTATAACCATGATCACTCCTTTCCCTTCATGTTTATCTCTCATAGAAGTGTTTTCCATAGTGTTTGAAGTTTCCCTAAGTGTTTGCACTCATTTCTTTACACTTTTTCCTCCAACATTGCTTGATCACTCTTATGGATTTTTAGTTAATCTTCATAAACTTGTTTTAGGCTATGTTTGGTTGGACATAAGGTTTTTAATGGAATGGAACAGAACGGAATGAAATGGAATGAAATGGTTTATAATGAAATGGAATGTAAATGGATGTAATATTAGAAAATTGTTGTTTGGGATGGATGGAAGGTTCATAATGTAATATAGTAAAATTTTGTTTGGATGAAGGGTTTATAATATAATATAGTGTAAAGTTGTTTATCATTTTACATTCCATCCTAAGCCCCCAAATCGAAGGTTGTTCATTTTTACTGTTTAGGATGAAATATGATGTAATAGGAAACCCTCATTTTGCATTCCATCCCATTATAAACCATCCTCCTAAACGATGAATAATATTACATTATATTCCATTACATTATTAAACCCCCTAACCAAACATAGCCTTAGTGGAAGAGGGGAAAGAGTGTACTTCACGCCATCTATGATGAATAATGAATCTTGTAACCATTAAGGATTGCTCACACTATCAAATTACCATGGATGCCCCAACAAATCTCCTTTTGTTGGCTTACATAATCTTCATCTTCTCAAATATAAATGCTTGAGGCCTTTCTAGTCACTAATGATCTCCCCTTCATTAGTTGCTGAATTTTAGCTCATCATCACTTTGCTTAATGTCCTACAATTCAAGCATGTCAGTATAGTCTTCATCTTCACTTTTATAAATGAATTATAAATTCCAAATTGTCATCAACTATTTATTTGAACATTAAGATGCAGTATGTCCTCTTCCCATGCACTAGAAGCATTTGATATCATGACTCCTTAAATTTGAAGAGAAATTAGCCTTATTTTTCTCCCCTTGAGATGTTTTTAGATTTGGTGTTTTAGATTTGTTATTTAGTGCTTTATCTTCTGTTTTACTCTATGAATTGTTCTAAGAGGTCTTTACTGCATTAGAAAAATTGCACAGTTAGTGAACTTCTTTTTAAGCTATCTTTCAACACTCATTTCCATATTCATTGCATCCTCTAACTTAACATAATGGTGCAATTCCACACCATTGGCAATTTCAATTTTAAAACCATATCTAAACTAAACTAAAGTAGCTTCCTGATCTTCCTCAACATTTGCTAATTTCATTACTACCTCCATCCCTTTGTGATATTTGTCCACAATTTTTCTTTCTTGGTAAGATTATACAATCTTTGGTAAAGTTCTATGTATTAAAAGCTTGGAAAAAACCTCCAACGTATGACAACTTTCATCTCTTCCCAAGTATTGAATGGTGGCTCTTAGTTTCTCCTCCTATTTGTAATCTACTGATCTCACCAAATACCACATAATCATTAAATTCAAAGGCTACCAATTTGACTATCTTCTCTTTAAAAAAAGTTATAGATCTCAAACACTAACTCCACTTTCCAATGCCTCTAAATATACATTCAGATTTGTCTTCCCAACAAAGGCAAGAATTTTATCTTAGTGTTACCTATGTTGTTATATAATCTATCCTCAACTTATTCCTATACTAGATTTTGCCCCCACCATTCCTACCCATTCTTCCTCTTACCCACATCTTCAAAGGTTATAAATTGGTCATCATTACCATCAAACTCATCATGGACATTTCTAGATTCAGGTGTTCTCTCCCTCAGGTTGGATTGAGAATTTAACCTTAATGACATCTCGCCATCTTCTCCTTTTTGTCTTTGATTTCCTTAAATAACCTTTCAAATGTCATTTGTGTTGATTTCAACATTAAAGGATATCTCTCCATCTCTCCACCTTTGAACATTTCTTTGTCCTTACTAAAAGAAGATGAATTTCTAGTACTAGACATGATTTAGAACTTGCAATAAAATGTTAGTAAGAAAATAATCTCTCCTTCATATGTTTACTCTCTAAATCACTCACAACTCACCTCCTAATATCTTTACTCTAGGATTTTTTGCAAACTAAACTTTTCTTTCAAGAAAAACAAGTTCAAATCTGGCCCTCTTCAATTACCACTCCTAAAAAGCAATTTTATATAAGGAAGACAAGGCTAAAGAAACTAATAGGCAAAGAATACGAAACTTTCAAGATAAATATTTGGAGACTTTCGTAACCCCAACAAATCAAAATAAAATTCATCCAAGAATTAAGATTTTCAAGCTCTTATTTTAATTTAAAGAAGCAATTTGTTAGAAAACATAATAAGAACCTTGGCTTTTTTTTTTTAAGTTTTAAGCCTCATATCCTTATCTTTAGAAACTAGAAATTGCAATCTTGAGCTACAAGCTTACTATTCAATTACAACCAAATTTTAGAAGACAAATTAGTAATTCACATTTACAAGTAGGCTAAACAAAGATTTAGATTAGTTTTAGACAGATTTGGAGCTAGTTTGTTGAAACTCCCTAAACACCTGAGTATGACTTCTCCAATCCTTATATTAAGAATGGATAACATATAGACAACTAATTAAGAAAGGACTCTAACTGAATTCGATTTTTTTCTCCTTTTTAAATTTTCTTTTTCTTTTCTTCTCTTCTATTTTTTTAACAAGAAAGTCAATAGAAAATAATTAAGAAACAATATTTAAAGTTAGAATTGTAAGATTCAATTAGATTACTAGGTCGAATTCAAAGATTTAATAAGAAATCAAAAGGTTAAGCCATACTCAATTATTTTAACACACACAGATTGGAATTAACCATAATTAAGATTGGTCTTATCCAACACAAAAATTTAAAGAAATAGATAGAAAATAATGGAGAATATAAATGGAATTAAAACAAATTCAAGAAATGATCAAAACTCCAAGAAAATAGATTCAAGATTCTAACAAAGGAATCAAAAAGACTCAAGAACTTAAAGAACATAATAAACATAACTTGAATAGAAGGTAAAGACACAAGTTAAGACAAACCTTAGCAATAGATGAAGGATCTAATATCAAAAACTAATATGCTCTTCACCTCAGACCAAGTGAAGCATAAATCATGTACTTAGGATCCAAGTATCTTTATATATGAATAAAGATTGAAATAACGACTTAAGAAGGTATTTCTTATATGAATTTTAATCTTCCCAAGTCCTTGCTGGAATGTAAATCAAGTCTTTAAAGAACACTAGAAAGTATTTCTCTAGAGGAATGAAAAGATCAACTCAATGTGTTTATTGAATCTGAAATTCAATCAAATCTGATTACAAATGATTTTTAGAATGTTTATATAATAAACTAATGCCCTAAGTCAAATCTCACAAGGATAAGATGTGGATTTTGTCCCAAATTATAGACTCCTAAACGAGCTTTTTAGGCTCAAAATAAACCAAATGCTTAAGTAGGTTTACCCAATTCAACTCATACAGATTACACCATATGGCCTAAAGATACTCAAAGCAGCCTAATTACTACAAGTAAGTTGTTTCTAATTGCATAGAATAGTTATCCTTCTTCAACAAGTCCAACACATTGTTCTAATCCTTAAATCTTCATTATAGAAATTGATTAAAGTGTAATATGTTTCGTTTTTGGTTTAGCTAATCGAAATTCTGGTATAACACAAAATCTTGGCAATTCTTGTAAACGAAATGTTTCTGAATAAAAGTGGGCCC
>JAOQMS010000008.1:19991338-20024901 GCA_027563885.1 Erythroxylum longipes
TCACCAACTCTCTGCTTTTACCACTCCGATCACCCTTTTTGATCTTCATATCCCATGCCAACATTTTTTCCCCTTTTGACCCTTAATGAATGCTAAAGTCCAATTTACCCTTCCTTATAACTTAGGTTATTTTAACCTTAAGTCACATTCCAAAAATACCCTTATGCATCTTATAAAATCAATACTTTAATTTCATCAATCCATAAATTTTTCCTCTAACAATACCTGAATTCATTCAAGTCATATTTAATTAAAAAAAATTTAGGGTCTAACATCTGCAATTGGACAAACTTGAAGAGTTTCATTACAATGCACATGAAAACACCAAACTCTACAAGGAAAAGGTAGAAATGGCACGATTCTCATCTTAAGTGAAAGGAATTTAAGGTAGGAGATGTAGTGCTACTATATAATTCAAGATTGAGGCTGCTTCTAGGGAAATTAGAATCTCTATGGAGTGGATGTTTTACAGTAATTCAAGTTTTTGATCATAGAGCCCTCAAATTGGAAAATGCTAACAAGGAAACTTTTAAGGTCAACGGGCATCATTGCAAACTATATCTTAAAAGTGTGTTTTCCAAAGAGAAGGAAGTGATTTCCTTCTGTTCAAACAATTAAAGATGCTAAGAAAGTGATTTCCTTCTGTTCGAACAATTAAAGACGCCTCCAAGAATGTAAGGTCAACCTAATGACCATAAATTAGCATGTTCAATAGTTCGATTGAAATAGTTGTGTTTATTTATAGTTGTTTTGAATTTTAAATAAAACTTCAATAATTTGAATTGATTTAGGATCACTATTTTTCTAACTCTCTTTAAGCAATTCCAAGATAAGACAACAATCTTTAGCATCTTGCAGATTTGTTCTCAGTCCGACACCATCCTCGCCTGCATCACCATAAGGTTTTGTTTCTAACCCTTTTTCTTTTAACTTTATTTTTTGTTTTATTTTATTTTATGTTACTTCCTTCCATGTATGTTTGTTTGTCTCCTTCTCACATTGAGGACAATGTGTTGTTCAAGTGTGGGGAGGGTTGTATGTTTTGCTTTGAGTGTGAATTTTGCATATTATATGATAGTTTGTTTAGGTTGCATATTGTGAATTGTGTAAATGAATCAATGGTTTAGATGGAATTAAATTGATTTAATTTTGAACATAATCTATTAGGTTAAGAAGAGTCATTAGCTTGTGAAATTAGTGATTTGGGTTCTTTGGTTAAAATATGCAAGTTAATTAGAATTTAGTGTTAGTTTATCACCATATAAGTTTTCACGTTCATTCACAATTTTAGGTCTTTCGACTAAGTAGCTTAGCTAGTATTTTTCTTAAAAATGAGTAACTAAAGCAACAAGGTAGGCATTAAATAAATTTTTTTGTAATTTTAAATAAATAACTATTCTGCTAGCCTTCGGGTTATGAATAGAGCTAGTAGCTCGTTGAAAATATGATGAAGCCTAGTAACTGGACTAACATGCATAAAAAATGTGTGCCTTCACGTTAAAAGGTTATAATGACGTCCTAACCAAGCAATTTAATAAAAACATGACTTAGTCGAGTAATTGAATCGACATTCATCACCAATGTTTGCCTCCGTGTAAAAATACTAGATTCATATTCACAAAAGTAAATAAGACAATGTGTTTTCTAATAAAAACCTACAGAACTTGTAAGTAGCTTAACTTTTCATGAAAACGTGCTTAAGATTAGTTACAAAGTTTGAGTGACCGAATAATTATTAATGTGTGTGTACAATTGAAAAGGCTGAATAAACTTGACATTTTAAGTTTTGATTAATATGTATATTTAGTCTAGAGCTCCTAGACCCTGATTTTGCATGTTAATGATTTGAAACAACTTGAATGATTATATTTAAAGTTAAATTTATTTCATAAAGGTGAAGCCATTGTCTCATTTTTGCATTGTGTGCTTTGTGTGCTTTATGATTTTTTATTGTTTTTTGTTTTGTTTTCTTAAGGACAAGCAAACGTTTAAGTGTGTGGATGTTGATAAGTATAAATTGCATCATGTTTTACGACATAGTTTGAAATGTGTTTTGCTGTTAATTCAATCATTTAGTATATGTTTAGGTTACTATTGTGTTAGTTTGTTAATATTTATGTTTTAAGTGTTTTAAGGGTTAGTACAATCTTTTGAGCTTAAATGTTATGTTTTTGAGGTACCTTGATACGTTTTCTAGTATTTCAGGGTCAACATCAGGCTGAAATAACTGGGCATGATTATGGCTTATCAGGCCACGATCATGATAGAAGCCCCAGGTTTGGCCCACGATCATGGCCTACATTCCACGATCATGACAAAAGCCCCAGATTTGGCCCAAAATTGTGGCTTGCATGCCACAATCATGATAAAAGGTTTTGATGTGAGCCACGATCGTAACCTGCATTAGGCGGCCGCACAGACACTCAGAAATTTCATGTTTCGAGGGATGTTTTGGACCTTTCGGACCCAAGAAAAGCTCTAGGGTTACCCAAAACACATAGGAGTATAAAAAGAACATAAAGAGGCATAGAAGAGAGCTTCCAGCAGCCACCATCGATACCCTAAAGTGAGAATACTGAGAGAGATAAAGAGAAGAAGGAAGAGGAAGAACAAGAAGATAAACTGACTTGACATGCTTCCTGGATTAGGAGGTCTTCTGATGTCTCTACCTTCCATCATCTATTCCAAGTTGTATTTCCCTTTCGTTTTGATTTTATTGATGTATAGAATTGAGATGGATAGTATGATGATATGATTTGGAATATTGATGATGTTATAAACTTTCCTTCGGGATTTTATTTTGATTGAATGATAATTTTGTCGATTGTGTTATTTGGATGAATGTTATGATTTAATTATGTCCTTGTATAATTCAGTAGTAAACTGAAAGGGTGAACTGAATGAAAAATGTTTAAATCAGATTAGTGAGAGTTATGCAATTTAATAGAAACTATAATAAATCATATTGGTAATTGTACGGAGAGAGATCCTGTGTGATGTTACAATAATTTATTAGAGTGCTTCAGATCTAATTAGGTTTTATATAATTTGTGAATTGAGAGTTTGTAAATTCCATAATCTGATTAAGGTTTATAATTTAGGATTTAATGGTTATAACTTGAGAAAAAGTAATTAGCCCTAAGATGGTCTAGAACTGACACTCCATTGATACATAATCGACTAGGTTATCATTAATGATAAGTAAAATCCCCTTTCTCATAATTGGTAAATTCCTTAGGTTAATTTCTATTGTGATTGCATATTGCTCAATTGTTAATTATTTTGTGTTTAATTTTTGATTTAAGTGGTTGAATTCAATTCTCGTGATTACTTTCTGTTGCATTGTTATTTTGAGTTTCATATATTGTTGGCGGCCTTAGATTTTTAGATTAGATTAGTTTACCTCCTCGTGGGATCGACACCTCTTATACTACAATTACGACCCGTGCAATTGTGGTATTTGAGGGATTATAAATTTTAAAGCTCGAACAACATAATCAATGGTGCATGCATATACTTTGGCAATAAATCGAGAGAGTGAGTAAAAAGTTCTCTGATTAATTTGTGTAACGAGAGTTGGTGAATTAATATGTCACACGATTAGAAAATCAATTATTATTCAAATAGAGATCTTGCGTGAGAACTTGGTTAGATGATAGATATCTATACAAATAATTGAAAATGTTAGGGAAAGAGATGTAATTGAGATATTGGAATTTTGGAATTTTCTTATTCAATTAAGGTTAATTGGTAAAGTCTTGAGAGAGAGTAATTAAACCTTTTAAAAATCTAGAATCAACAGATAATTGAATCAATAATCATTAGGGTAGTAAAATAATGAAAGAATAAATCCTATGCATTCATCCTTTATCATCTTTAATTAATTGTGGCAGTTGAATTTTTAATTGATTATTTGCTTAATTTTATTTGATTGCTTTCAGTTCTATTATTTGCTTTCATTCAATTCATATTTCACTACCTTAGACAAAGTTAGGTTCACTTGGTTTTAACTATATCCTCTTGGCATCAACAGCTTTAATACTACAAGTTTACAATATGTATACTTGCAAATATTGGGAGTTTTATTAAAGGTAAAATAAATTAAAAAAAGAGTTCATAATTCTAAATTTCCCTTCTTTTCTATCAAATGTTCTTGCAAGGTAGAGGCTTGATGTTGTATTTTATTAGATCTATTGATGATTTCTTCATATTTTCCACTTCCTTGGATCAATATCGCTCTTTTTGAATGATTTCTACATTTGGAATTGCCTTTAAATGTTTACTCCTCTAATTTGCCCCTACTTATGTCTTTTTATAGTAATTTTTAGGGTTTCTAAGAGACAAACTATTTGACAAACGATCGTGTATAACACAAAACCTCCTAAATTAGTTATTTTATACAGGTTGAGAGGCTTACATGGCTGTGTATCCCTTAGCTGCTTTAAATCTTCATTTTATGTCACCTTTTCTTTTGAATTCTTCTCCTTTTAGTCCGTGAAGCTAATTATAACCTATAAATGCACTAGAGAAATTAAATACCAAATGTACAATAAAATTATAACATTTTAAGCAAAAATGGATTAAATATGAAGTATAAATATAGTCAAATATGCATCTATCAAACATCACCACACTTAAGCTTTTACTTATCCTCAAGTAACCATAATGAAAATTGTAAATCATACAACTTCCATCCTTCATTAATCTTGATATGTCCATTCATACTATAAATCATCATGTCGTACTAAATCAAACTAACATATAATTAGAATCAAATTATCCTAAAATTAACTTCCTAATTCCATATTAATAGTAATCACGTCAATAATCCCATTAAAATCAAAAGCATAAACCTTTACACCCTTACCAAGATTTTAATCAAAGAACTTGTGTTTAGGCTAAAAAGTGTCAAACTCTTACTCAATCCATAGCAAAACTTTTACCATATGCTTACAATATTATCACATGTCCACCACTTATTTATAAACTAGAAACAAAAATCAAAAGGTCTTGATACAGGTTGTAATAGGGCTTAGGTAAAATATGGTTGGGATAATAAAGAGGGTTAAATTAAAGCAAATTTACTAAATAGAAATTACAAGAAACTTGTTCACAATATACACAGTTCCTTTTGTTGCAAATCCATTGGTATTCTATATTTTTCTTCTTTTTTTTTCTATGCTCATCTTTTTATCCAAAACAACTTTCACGAATTGACTACCACAATTAAAGAAATAAAGGACTCTTTAAGATTTTCAAGTTTCAAACAAGCAAGTAATGTAAATAACGTTCAGGGTTCAAATTAATAAAAAAGGTTCAAAGAAAAATAGGATATTAAAAAATAATTGGTTTATAATAAATGAAAAATCCTAAGCCTCAAAATTGGTTATTCCTAAGGATAAATTTTAGGTAAGATAATTATCAAATAGATATGCTAAACAAATTGTTGAATATAAGGGCCTTTATCACTTAAGTGCTTCTAATTTAAAAAATATGATCTTAATATGTATAATAAAAGAAAGTTCTAGAATTATTCCACTATGCATGATAGCACACATGAAACAATAAATGAGCTTAAAAATTAGGCTCAAAAGCTCATGAAAAAGATGGATATATATGTGTAAATAGTATGTAATTTTCATTCAATTTGACTACTAATTCAAATCAATATTCAATAATGAAATACGATATTTATGAATAGATTTCAATTAAGTCAGAATATCAGTTCATAAAATTTTATAACCAAGATTATAATAAGCTTAATAAAATCATGAAAATCTTTAATCTCTTCCCCACACTTAAAGTTGTTCATTGTCCCTAGTGTACACAATATAAGCATACATAATAAGTGAGAAGGTTTAGTGGTCCTTTCTTGAATATGACGATTTTCTTATTTTTGATCCATCCAATACTAGATTACATCCTTGCAAAACATAAAGAAAAAAGGATGAAAAGAACAAAAAGAAATAAAAATAGCACAAATGAATAACACATAAGAACATCATTAACTATAATGTTAGAGAGAAAATTAATTAATGGAAAGAAAATAAGAAATACACAAAAACGGTAGAGAAAAAAAGAAAATACAAGACTAAGCATCTCCCTCATTATGTGACCCTGGATGGTCCGACGATGGAGGATTCTCATTGTGATGATGTTGGCTTGGTGGATGAGTTGCTGAGGAACTGCCCTCGCCAGATGGTGGAGGCTGGAAATCAACACCTAGATGAACTGCTATTAAGAGCATTAGCCCTCCTATCCATCCAACTATAGATTGTAGCTCGCCTAACTGCTCATCTGACATCTCCAACCATCCTACCTACTTCAGATGCTTAGCCTGCTAAAGTTAGAGTGTCTACTAAATTCCTAAAAGTTGTCCTATCCATTTCTCTAATAATGTTATCTTCAGCTGAGCTGGATTGTGCAACCTAGATCTAGGACCTCTCATAACATCCAACTCTGAAATGGCATCTTCCCTCTCTGGTGGCAGTGATTGTGGTTGTGGTGGAAGTGGTCATGGTGATTGCTTCACTGTAAATTGCTCCTCTTTTTCTCAAACCTCCGATGCCAGCTCGTAGGGATCCACAATAAGTTTGTAGGTATCTCCTAAGGGCCTCGACGTCTATGCAGGATGCTCATATGTTGTATCACTGCTAGATTAAGCACTACCATGGTCTTCATCTGCCGCATTAGTGGTAACCGATCAAATAGACCCATCCATCATGCATATCGAGTCACATAAAGTCCAACACAAATTATGTTGACCTTCCTATCTTCACCCTGATGCCTGATGAATTTAACAAGTGCATCTCCCAAGTGAATTGGCCTCTTCTTGCATATGCTCCAAAGGCAGTGCACGTCCACATTCCCAACAACTCCCCAACTATCTCCCTGACCGCTCAGCGTATGACTTTGAATATTATAGATGTACCTGAATGCTGGATGTCGTAACCTTGAAGCCTTTGACTTGCTTAGGTCGTAGTCATCTTCAGTGTTAATCCTACTCCAGAAGTATCAAGGGGACAATCTATATGAAATTTAGTTCATAATGCAAGGTACTTCAATGTCCGCACGTATTCCTAGTCATAAAGACCCATTATGATGGAGATTCTATAGAGCTCATTTAGTACATTTCTCTCATCATCCAGAACTAGAACTTGAATATCCCCGTCATAGCAACTTCTCTCCATGAAGAAGTTGGAGAGGACCTCTAGGATAAGCTCCTGATATAAAGGTTCCACGATGTAGAAGAATTGAGACCATGCACCAATTACAACTAGATCCTGAACTTTCTGGGCTAAGCCAACTTTCTCCAGTGCTTCCCAGTCGATGTATTTGCTCGTGCTGAACTTGTTATCCTTTAGCCGTTGATATTGTTCCTCTTAGGCCTCGGTGTTGAATATTAACATCCACGACCTCTCTGGAGGTTAAGCTGTAGTGGAAGATCCTTTATCTCGTTATCTTTTCCTTGGGATGCCCTTTCCATGTCGTGATCTTATTATTATGCCTGTAACTTGAATAATCGTCAAAAAATTGACATATAATTTACCAAGGTACGCTTCTCCCCACATTTACAATTGGTTATGCTCACTAAATTATTAATTGAGAAAATAACTAGCAGCAAAAAATTAATAAATAAACACGTACAAATAAAAAAAACAATTAGAAAATTTTAATTAGAAATTCAACTAATAAACTAATTAACCTTAATATTAAAATTATAAATCATGTAATTAACAAATTCAACCAATGTGATTGTTAAATTACCATTCTAACCCTAAATTTATTATTACACAAATTGACACAATTAACATTAAATTCATGCAATTAAACACAAGCCCAATATTAATAAACGTCAAAAACAACTAATTAAATGCATAAATATCACAATTAACCACTTAGTGAGCAAAAATCACGAGTTTACACAATTGAAGTTGAATTTTCACCCAAATTTAGGCCATAAAATCATATGGGTAATGAAAATAATCAACTATCAAACTACAATTAGACAATAAATCATAAAAAATTGCATACAACCCCAATTTCTCAATTCAAATATTCTTTAACGAAATTCACCAAAATAAAACAGAACATCCAATTAAACAAGTATAAAGAAGTGAAATTGAAAGAATCACTTACTTGGTCATTAAACCATAATTAAAATTATAAATCTGACAACATCTATCCATCATTATTCTTAACCTGTCCAAACCTATCCATTCACACTATAAATCATCGTGCCATATTGAATCAAATTAACATACAATTCAAATCAAATTGTCCTAAAATTAACTCCCTAAGTTTATATTAATAGTAATCAAATCGAGAATCTCATTGAAATCAAAAGCATAAACCTTTACACACTTACCAAAATTTCACTCAATGCACTCAAGTGTTTAGAGTGAAAAGTATCAAACTCTCAATCAATGTATAGTATAACTCTTACCATATGTTTGCAATATTATCACATCTCCACCACTTATTTATAAACTAGAAACAAAAATCAAAAGGTATATATACAAATTGTAATGGGGCTTAAGTATATTATGATTGGGATAATAAAAATGGCTGATTGAAGGAAATTTACTGAAGAGTAATTATAAGAAACTTGTTCACAATATACACAGGTCCTTTTATTGCAACTCTATTGGTACCATATACTTTTCTTCTTTTATTTCTTTGTGCTCTTTTTTTCCCAAAACATTTTTTCAAGCATTTAATACCACAATTAAAGAAATAATTGACCTTTTAAGATTTTCAAGTTTTAAACAACCTAATAATGTAAATAACCTTTAGGGTTCAAATTAATAAAAAGGCTTTAAAGAAATTAGGATAAAGGTTAATAATGTTATAATCAACGAAAAAGGCTAATGCTCAAATTTGGTTATTCCTAAAGATAAATTTTAGGTAAGATAATTATCAAAGAAATAGGCTACAATAAATTGTTGAATCTAAATGTCATTATCATTTCAATGCTTATAATTTAACAAATATGATCTCAATATGTATAATGAAAGCAAGTTCTAGAATTGTTCCACAATACATGATAACACATACAAAAGAAATAAAAGAGCTTAGAAATTTTGAATTTTCACTCTTAGGCTCAAAAGCTCACGAAAAGATGGGTATATATGTGTAAATAGTGTGCAATTTTCATTCAATTTGACTATCTCAGTGATTAATAAAAATATGACTTATAAAAGTAATTTTATTCTAACTCTCATCATTTCGCTTACTAATTCAAATTAATATTCAATAATGAAATATAGTATTGATGGACATATTTAAATTAAGTTAGAATATCAGTTAATAAACTTTTATAATCAAGATTATAATAAGCTTAAGAAAATCACTAAAAATCACAATTCCCTTTCTCACACTTAAAGTTGTATTATTCCCAATGTCCACAATATAAGTGTATATAATAACTGAGAAGGTTTTATGGTACTTTCCTGAGTGAGACAAATTTTTTGAATTTTGATCCATCCAATATGAGACTACACCCTTGCATGATATAAAGAAAAAGGGGAAAATATAAAAGAAAATAAAATAAAAATAAATATAGAATATGAAAATTAAAATTAAAATAACATGAAATTTAAAATAAAACTATCATCATTTATGGGTTACATCTCATACAACACTTGCTTAACGTCGTTAGCTCTGTGTACCTTGCATGTCATTATCATCCTAGTTCTATGATCAGTGGCTTGTTTCCACTCGTTTCTCTGTAAGGTAGTTTAGTGTTCTGCCCAAAATAAGTTCTAAAAATACCTAGGCTATCCTACTCGAAACTATACGAGGTAGTTGTAGTTGATTGCCCACAGAGACGAAATTGGTTCACTTAAGTTATTCTTGAACAAAAATAAAGCAATCCTAAATGTTCTATCTAGAGCTGTTGAGGGAAGGCTTTAAAGAAAATCGTGAAATTAAATTGGAAAGTAAACTGATTCAACTCGAAGCAAAAATGAATAGATTAATTGAAGTGGAAAACTCTTGAGAATTAATTTCACTAATTTAATCTCCTATGCATGTCTAAGGGGAAATGACTGGATAATTGTCTTACTAAAACTACCAATTGGGTTCTAAAATCAATTCAAATAATAAACTAATCTAACATTCATGTTTGACAAGTTTATCTCCCAAATTAATTATTAAACCTAACTAATAATTACCACTTAAGTTAATATTTTTCTAATTCTCAACTTAAGTGTCTATTGTTCCTCATTCTATAGTAAACTTCTTCTCTCGATACTTCATTTAATACCAAAATGTTAAGTTGGTCATGTTTTTACATCCATTCAGTTTAGAAACTATAGCAAATATAAGACAACAATACTGTCCCTTAATCATTGACTAAAATAGCTACATTAATCCTCAAGAAAAAGAGATCAACCCATCATGGAATAAACAAGATTCATCATCTTCATATACTTCAATCTCATCTTTATCAGTATAAGAGAAGTATTAAAGCAATAAACCAAGTGAATAACCAAAATGAACTATCAAAAGCTAACAGAGCATGAGTCTATCAACTATGGAGGAGTAAGATCAGTAAAACAACAGAGAAATAATAAATGTTCAGATGAGAGAGTTGCGGTGATCTCCTACCACTCTCAAACTTTCTACATTGGCTCTTTCCTTCTACTTCTACTTGTTCTCACCTAGATGATCGACTGCTTATGCTGCTTCCTTTCTCTATTCTTTCTCTCTTTTATCTTCTCAACTAATGCTCTTCTCTGCTACTCTGCCTCCACACCTCTCTTACTCTCTCTCTCTCTTCATTCCCAGAATGTCCAGAATATCAAGAATAAGTGTATGTGTCCAGCTGCACCCTCTCCGTTCAGCTCCCCTTTTCTGCCTTATTCCTTTTCTATTTATAGCGCAAGTCTAGGTTTAGGGTTGTAGAGTTATTACGCCATCAAACCCACACTTGTCAAAGTGCAAAGGAGTACCGGTGGTGACAAGCTTAGTCAGTCACCATTGTGACAAGCTTGTCAAGGTGGTGACACCTTAATCACCACTTTTTTAATACAAAATTTAGGTTACCTTTCATTTTTCATGCAAAATTCACCAAACATTCCCTTCAACCTTCATGCAACATTCACGACCATTTTCACTCAATTTATTCAAATTTGGATTAAAAATGCAATAATATGTAACCAAATCAAGATATGAATGCAAGCAAAATCAATAGAAATTAGACACAAAATTTAGTAGCCTATAAGTAAGCCACCTATTGTAAGATAAACATAAGGAAATAATTAATTACATTAATAACACCAGTGGACTCTATTAATGCCCATTTTAATGAAAAAATGTTTAAAACATGGGAAATAACAAAACTCCTTGAATCATCAGTTAACTCAAACATTTTGTCTTTGAGGAAGTGGGAATCCTCCGTACTCAAGGTGACTACTTATGAGTTATTGGTAGTTTCTTTATGTGGTTCTTCAGCTAGTTCTTCCTTAACTACCTTTGTCCGTCATTCTTCTTCTTCTTCCTAGACAAAGGTTTTTGGCTTATCTTCTTCAATTACCTCCTGCCACTCCTTACTTCCTCTTTTAAGATAAAAGTTTCTTTGTCTTTTTCTTTTAGACGTTCTTGCTGGAATGTCACTCTATTCATGAAGCCAACCCTTGTCTGTTCTTTACTCTGCTATATTGATAAGCTCGAATAATATTCTATTTTATGCTCAAGATATTCAAGTGAAGAAAATCTTTCTTTAAATTCCCATCAACTAGCTTTCATTTTGGCCAGGAGTTCTGTTACTTTATCTGTAATAATCTCTTCCTTTTCTTCTTCTTCCTCTTCTTCTCTTTCTTTTTCTTCTGGGAGCCCTTTTTCACTACTAAGGGTGATTGTGTTTTTTAGGATATGTCTCAACAAGAATAGGTAAACTCCCTTGCATCTCATCATATATTATCTCTGCTAGCTGATCAATTTGATTCACTATATTTTGTATAAAAGCCTCTATTTCTTGATGCCATATTATTGATTTTTGAATAAAAATGGCCATCATATTTTCCAGAGTTGACTCCTTAATTTGCAGTGCTTGTACTATAAATATTCAACTAGAGCGTAGTCATTCCATCTATAAGCATAAGAGTTACTCCATTCTAAATTATAACCATTCTCATATAGTGCACCTTGAGATTGATTGTTTGTGCTTGGTCATTCCCATAAATAATTTTATGCTCGACATTCATGATTGTAATGGTTACTCCCACAAATGACGCAACACATCATGGATGCAGTTGGGCCTCCGAAAATATGTGAGGAAACCTCTCTTTCCTATATATTGACATTATGTATTATAAAGACACACCATATCTCACATAAGAGTACTATTTGCTCCATCCTTCGATTGTGAGTTTTGGTTATAATTTGAAATCTTAATCCCTAAAATAAACCACAAACATAATGTTAATGTAGAGAAGTTCAAAAGATAATTAAATGAATAAGATAAGAATACAACAAGATATAATAAAAATAAAATATAAAAAAATATAAAAAAAATGAATTGAGTAATAACATCCAGGTGTTCCTAATATCATTGTCCCCAGAAATGGCACCAAATACTTAATTGGTTTATTTTTATACCAATAATAATTTTACCACAAGTGCACAATATAGTTGTAGCTAGTATCAACAAGTACGGGTTGAATCTCAAAAAGACATTGAATACTACTAATTACCGCTATCCTATTATTTAGTCTACGAATTGACTGTTGTTTTCTTAATAAAGAAAACAAAACTTAAACAGGAAACAATAATGAGCATAGAACAATGAAATCGCTTCGAAGACAATCACTATCAAGAGTTAGTGCTTAGATGATGAACTCGCCCTAAAACCTTAAATAATTAACCTTTTATTATTAAATTATTTCATTGACTATTGAACTGTGAAAATTTTTATCATATGCTAATAACTTACTTGAGACTACTAATAATTAATCTTAGGGTAATCAACCGAATTAGTCAGGTTAAAATTTGTAAGATTTCTTTATCGATTTATGAATTATGCTATTAGGTTTGAAACTAATCCAGAGTATTTATGTTAGCCTATCTTTAGGTTTGCATTCAACTCTTTTCAATTACGATAGATTTATTCATACATAGGATTTCTTAATCTCTATAATATGAAATCAGATTATGTAATAAAATTTCGAATATGTTACAACATATATTAAACACATAATTGAATCAAAATAGATCAATCAAAAACAATTGCATTAAATAAAAGAGTTAAAATAAATTGTATCACAAACTAGGGTTTATCAGACCTAGACGCTAAAGATTTTTAGTTGCACTTGATAAAAAATGAAATCAAACATAAACAAGAAAAAACAAAAAAACGAATAGAAAATAAAGAGTTCATAATTTTAGATCTCCCTTATTTTCTATCAAATATTCTTCCAAGGTTAAGGTTTGATGTTGAATTCTATTGGATCAGTCGAAGATTTCTTCCTGTTTTCTACTTCTCTAGATCAATATCGCCCCTTTTGAGCAATCTCTATGTCTGGAATCACCTCAGAATGTCTACTCTCTTAATCTGCCTCTTCTTACATCTTTTTATAGTTTCATGGGATACATAATCTGATACATTGGCATGTATTGGACCATATATAACCCGAAATCTCCATAATTCTCAATTCTACATGGACTAAGGGACTTACACGATCATAAACATGGTTGTGTATCCCTTAATTTCTTTAAATCTTCTTTTGATGTTGTGTTTTCATATGAATTCTTCTCTTTTTAGTTCGTGAAGGTGATTATAACCTACAAGTGCACTTAGAGAAAATTAAGTACCAAATATATAATGAAAGTATAAAATATCAAACAAAAATGCATCAAATATAAGGTATAAATATAGTCAAATATGCATCTATCAAACATCTGCCAAGCTCTTCTTATATTTATAAACGTTCTACTAATAATTAATGGATAAGTTCAATCCTCTTCAAAGTTCAGCACCCCAAAATCCTCAAGAATAATAAGCTTCTCTACTTTTATTGACACATCCTCTACTACGCCAAATGGTTTCTTTATAGAATGATCTGCCAACTAAATAAGTATCAAAATTCTCTTCACATCTACTAGCCCCAATTTGCTCAAAATTGATAAAGGCATAAGATTAATAATTAGACCTAAGTCACATGAACATTTAAAGAATTCTAAATTACCAGTTGCACAGGGTATAGTAATACTTCATGGATCTTTCAACTTTGAGGGCATTTGGCTGGTTTATAGAGTTGCAAATTTCCATCAAGGAGACCACTTAACTATTCTCCCAAGGACGCTTTCTTAATAAGATGTCTTTGAGAAACTTTACATACATGAGTATGCTCTCCAAAGCTTCCATAAAGGGAAAGGTATTTTTCAATTTTTTCAACTTCTCTATGGACTTTGCAAATTGCATATCCATTTGATTATTAGCCTTCGTGAGAATGGAATCTTTGTTGCATATAGAGGAGGAGGAATATAAGTAGTTTCCTTTTTCTTCTTTTCATCCTTGTCCTTTTTCTCTTTCTCTTCTACTTGGTGGGATTACGCTTGCTTTTTGGATGGTTCTTCCAACTCTTTCCCACTCCTAAATGTGATGGCTTTCAATTTCTCCTATGGATTTGAATCTGTGTTACCCAGGAGATTCCCCATATTTCTTGTTGACAATGCATTAGTAAGTTGCCCAACTTGAACCTCTAAGTTATTGATAAGTGTGAATTGCATCATGTTTTAGGGCTTAGTTTGATATGTGTTTAGCTATTAATTCAATAATTTAACATGTTTTTAGGTTAGAATTGTGTTAATTTGTTAATTATTTATGTTTTAAGTGTTATATAGGTTAGTACAAGTCTCTTCAGGTTCAACATTGAAGAACAGAGAAGTTTTGGAGACATTCAGGCTGAAACAATGGCCCATAATTGTGGCACAACAGACCACGATCGTGATAGAAGCACCAGAGTTAGCCCATAATCGTGGCTTGCATGCTACGATTATGACAGAAGCATGAGGAACGGCCCAAGATCTTGGTTTCCATGCCACAATCATGACAAAAAGCTCGAATGTGGCCCACGATCATGGACTGTAAGGCTACAGTTGTGGCCTGCGTCAAGCAGACACGAAGACACTCCAAAATATCAAGTTTAAAGGGATTTTTTGAACCTTTTGGACCCAAGAAAAATCCTAGGACTGCTCAGAACACAAAAGGATATTTAAAGAACAAGAAAAGAGGCAGAGAAGGAGCTTTTTGTACCAGCCACCTTGAGAAACCCTAAAGAGAAATCATAGAGAGATAGAGGAAGAGAAGAAGTTAGAAAGAAGAGGAGAAGAAGTTGACTTGACGTACTTTCCGAATCAGGAGTTTCCCGACATCGTTGCCTCCCATTATCTGTTCAGATTATATTTCCCATTTAATTTTAATTTTATTATTATATGGAATTGGAATAAATAGTTGATAATAGGATCTAGAATGTTGATGATTTTCTAAGCTCACCTTTAGAGTTTTATTCTTGAATTAATGAAATCTGATTATTTCTATGTTTATTAGATTTGTTGTAATTTAATTCTGCGATTGCATAATTCGATAATAAATTGAAAGGGTGAATTGAATGAAAAACAATTAAATTGAGCTAACAAGTGTTATGTGATTTAATAAAAATTAGAATTAAATCAAATCAGTAAATTGTACAAAGAGAGATCTTGCATAGGTTTCCGGTAATTTATTAGAGAACTTTAGAACTAATTAGGATTTTGGATAGGCCGTAAATTGAGAAATTGCAACCTCCATAATCTAATTAGGGTTTATAAATTAGGGTTACTAGTTATAACTCGAGAGAGAGTAATCAAACCTAGGATTGTCTAGAATCAACAATCCAATAATTCATAGTCAATTAGGTTAACATTAAAGATAGGTAAAATTCCCTTCCTCTCAATTGGTAATTTCCTTATATTGATTCTTGTGTGTGTTGCAATTGCTTAGTAATTAGTATTTTCGTGATTGATTATCAATTTAATTTGATTGATTGAATTGAATTTTCATTTTAGTTAGTTGCATCTTGAATTTTTTCTATTTGATTCTAGACTTAGATTTTAGGATTAGATTATCCCTCCTCATGGGGTCGACACCTTAAATACTATGCTAACGAACTGTGAGCTTGCGGATTATCGAGGGTTATTTATTAAAACTTGCACACAACAAAATCACCCAATCAATTATGAATGGAAAAGAAGTGGTTCTTTATTTTTTGATCAAATTTGGCTTCCATCCTCTTCTGATTTTCATCTTGGGCATTGAACTTGGAGCTTAGAACATCCATTAACTTTACCATCTTTGACTCCAAAGATCCAAGCCTATTTTATTGGAAACTTGGTAAAGCTTGTGGTCTTATGTTATTTCCTGCATTGTTAGTATAAGAAAATTTTGGGTGGTTCTTTTATCCAAGATTAAATGTATTAAAGTATGGATTGTTACCTCCATTTTGTTAAGCTCATATGAAATTGGCTTGTTCCATTCAATTGTTATCCATCAAAAAGTAATTAGTTGTCATGTGGCTTTCTTGCCTATATAACTCACGTCTATGTTTTATTACCTTCACTGGGTTGGCCTACAAGTTGCTCAATTGCTTAGGAAAAGTTAAAATCTAAGCTTGCAAAGTTGTCACTGAATTCATAGTTATCACTCCCTTTTGCTCTTTGAAATTTTGATGTTTGGCCCTCTCTGCTGTCTACAGAAAACTATTATTCTCCATTTCTTCTAATAGGTCGTATGCAGCATCAATTGTCTTTCTCATCAAAGAACCACTAATTGTTGCATTTGTAATCCCTCTCGTATGTGTATTAACTCCATTATAGAATGTTTGCAATAAGAATACCTTTAGTAAGTTATGGTGTGGAGAACTACTTCATAATTTTTTAAATCACTCCCACACTTCATATGAGGACTCTCTACCACTCTGCTGGAAATTTTACATCTCCTTAATGATTATTATGGTCTTCGTCGGTGGAAAATACTTTGCAAAAAAGGCTTATACCAATTGCTCCCAAGTTGTGACAGTCTCAAGGTTGAGAGTTCAACCACGTTTTAGCTTAATCCTTCAATGTAAAGGGGATCAACCTTATCTTTACAGCATTCTCAAATAGCCCATTGTATCTACACATGTCACATATCTCCAAAAAGTTTGCCAAGTGTGCATTGAGGTTTTTATTATCCAATCCATAAAACTACACATTGGTTTGTAGCATATTTAATAAGGGTGACTTTATCTCAAAGTTGTTGGCTAAGACTGGGGGGCTCTTATGATGCCGTGTTAATTCGTATTAAAACCTAACCTCATGAAATCCATAAGGGTCCTTTGGTGTCCTCCTTGATTTTCTTCTTTTGCCATTACTTTATCTAAAACTTTTTGGAATTTTGCTCTTTGAATCTCCCTCTCTTGGGTGATGATGTCAGAAGCTTATGTATCCTTCACATTACTCGAACTCCTTATGAATCATGTGTCCATGCACTTGCAATCACAACAAAAAAATTATCAAACTCTTTAAACCAAAAGAATTGAAATTGGATAAGATGCTAAAATCACAATCCCTAACAATGTAATTAAAAATTTATTAGTAGTTTTATGCTATACTGCAAGTATATGAGTTGTATATTACAATTGATATTGTTCCCACAACGATTGAATATAGTCACCTAACAATTTGAATTACACTTTATCTAAGGTAACATTGAATTAACTAAAAATCAAAGTAAACTAACAAAACTTGATGATTGAATAAGTAAAAGATAATAATGAAATTGAAGTTAAAAACTTGATGATTGAACAAGTAAAAGATAACAATGAAATTGAAGTTATCATTGATGAAAACTTAAGGATTATTCTATCCTTTTTTTCCCTTCCTTTCACATAATGAATTCAACTATGTTTGATCCTAGATATCCAAAGGTTTTGATTACAATCTCTCAAGATCTAATCAAGTAATCTCAATTGAAGTAGATAAAAGTTGAGTTGCAATCTCTCAATTTCTCAAAACTACTTCTAACTACTCAATTGGATTTAAAGCAATCCTAAAGATAATGAACTCACAATTAAGATCTCTCTTCAATTGCTTATTAACATGATATTTATAAGTCTATTAAGGTACCAACTATCGTTGCGTAACTTAACATAAATATCTTGATTTAATCTCTCAATTCAAATTAACTATTAAGCACAAAAAATATCTCAAAGCAGTAATATATTGAATTCAACAAAGTAAAATTATACAAAACAATTCAAGAATAAAACCTGAATATAGATTTAGCAATCCATAATCATGTTCAGAATACAACTGCTTAGATTTGGCATACAAGGAAATGAAATAGAGGAAGAATATATAATGAAATCAACTTGAAGGCTTGATCTGGAAATCTAGAAAGTTAGAGTTGATATTGTTGTTTCCACTTTTGATCTTCTTTTTTTCTAATATGCAACCTCTTTGTGTTATTTTTCCTTTTTTTGGTGTCTATACGAACCCTAAAATTTGCCTCCATTTTTATAGCCTTCATAATATTCTTTTATAACAAAAACTAAATTTTCTATAATATACAAGGTCACTTACATAGTGGTATAGGTGATTGTGTACCTCAAAAAATTCCTATAAATAGTGACTTTACAAGGTTGTAGAAGCTTACACGACACATACAAGACTGTGTATATCAACAAACATGGGCGTATATCTTCACACAGGCATAAACATCATCTTCGAAACTCCACACATGTATAGCGACTTACATGGTCCTGTACATAATCGTGTATCTCCATAGCTGCTTCAATTTTTCCGTTTTATACCTCAATTTTACCCGAATTTTTCTCCTTTTGATCTATAAAGGCAATTATCACTTGAAAGTACACTTGAAGCAAAATATGTACAAAAAATACCATAAAACTCTCAAATTACAAACAAAACACACTAAATATGAGTATATACATATAGTCAATTAATCGTTTATCAATGATGCTTCATATTTTAGATGTGTTTTCATTACTTGTTGACCAATATAAAGATGTTTCATATTTTGGATATGTTTTTCATTACATGTTGACCATAATATTTCCTATTGATTCTTAACTAAGTGAACTTGTATGCATTTACTATTTGTATTGACATACAAAAGTTTTCTTTCATCTTTTATTATGCAATTGTTAGTGACCCCATTCTATATAAATAATAACACATTCTAATGTTTTTATTTGTAAATACAGATGTTTCTACTTCTGCATTGTGGTTCAAATCACATTTATTGTTCAAATTTCTTTTAGGAAGACAACCCACCATGTTATAATCTTATTACTACACAAAAATACCATCACATTAATTCTGCGTTAATTAGTAGTGCTCGGCAGTGCAATAAAATTTCTACACTTCCTCAATTACAAGAGTCGCGAATTAAGAACCACGCTACCCGTAATCCACCCTACCCTTTGTGAGAATTGAACCCTACAATATCTGTTAAGATAAACAATAATTGATTAGACAATTGAATGCAAAAGCTAACGGTTGCTGCCAAATGGTTGGACATACTGTTAAATATGTTATCGCATTTTTCACACATTCTAAGAGATTTACCTGTCTACTGCATTAAAATTGGGGTTCAATGTTTAAATATAGAACCAAAATTTAAACTAACAAAATAAGAGATTTAAAAGAATTAAATTAATACAAAATCTATATACAGTAAAAATTGAATAAAATTGAAAATTTTAAATAATTTATATCGTTAATCATTGAAAAAAGATTGAAATTTAATTTAAAAACTTTCAAATAAGAATTAATTAATTTATAGAAACAAACTAATTAATTAATAAATTAATCAATTTTTAATAATAATAATTATGAAAATAAATTAACATTTTATGATTAAATTGACTCTGATCGATTAAATTTTTTAATTATTGTTAAGAGTTTTTAACAAGCTGTAGACAGAAAAGACGACGAGAGAATGTTTTCAGACGGAAAGCTTATTCAAAGACCTGTTAACCATTGCTTCACGGACCATAAAACCATTTCCGTGTTCTCCCAAATGCTCACATCCATTACATAAATCTGAAACACTCAATGCCCTTTTAGTTTCTTTAAGACATAGAGCAAGGGGCACTTATCAGCAATGACCATGTCATTACAAAGAATGATTACCTCTTGGAATCTGTTTATTGTCATTCAATCTTCCTTACCCCAAATGATCAGATTACACCAACTGGGATAAGTTTAACCCGTAAAGGCCAGGGAAGTTTAGGAAACCTGACTGTCGAAGACCTAATATTTTACAACATACAAGACAGCGCAGCAAGACACAGAAGATCGAAGAACTTATCTATTGCTTAACGTTAAATACAGACAAAGAAATGAGGGAATTCTTAGCTTCTAATAAATCTATGTAAAAAATTATATGATAATTACTTACAGCTTTTTCCTTTTTCTGCTGATAAAGCATTTTGGTTGGTACACCTCTATCTGGCGTATGAACCAACATACAGTCAGAAATCTGTAACTCGATTTCAAGGGGTGTTATATTATTTTGGCCAACTACTTTCATCAACCTTAGAAGCGAAAGAAAACAAAGAAAAACGGAGAAAAAATCTGTACAGAGATTAGTAGCCAAAATCCCGTACACCCCCTTTACCTGCAGGATTAGAGCACGTGAAACTGCTCCAGGTTGAACTAGCAGGTGGAAAAACTCTGCAGGCCACGCCAAAACTGCCATGATAATGACAATGGAACAAGGGAGATGCGAAAAATTCTTCTCTTCCCTAGATATTATGACTTTCCTATTAGAGCTCCCAGAAATAGTCAATGCGAAGGGGCCACCATCAGTGGCAAAATGAAACACCAGCATGTTCCAGCAAAAACAATGTTATACCAGAACCCTTGGCAACAGAGAAAGTCGCTGAAGGGACAGCAAATCTCCCAACCTTGTCATCTCATATCAAATTTTGCTACCCATCACTATTCAAGTCATCAGAAGATGTTTTTATTGCCTCAGCAGTCATAAGAGCAATCACTGCCTTCTGAATTGCTACATCTGCCCTGTAAAGCAACCTTTGGGCCTTCTCTCTTTTCAGTTTAGCCATGTTGACAGCCTGCCGAGCAGCAGCAGAGGCATCACGCATTCTGAACTCATCAAGATCTGAACCATCCAATTGCTCAAGGCCATATTTCGAAGAACCCTCCACAAGGTAAGGTCTCTGGTTTGGCCAGTCATAAAAGCCCATATTCCACCAGTGAGCCCCCCTTCTCCTATTGAACATTCCCTGATCATATGAAGCAACCATCTGATCTTTAGGAGACACAACCATCCCATGTTGCTTCGATTTGTTCCTGTGAAACTTCTGGAGATGATTCGTCTGATACCTGTCACCATTTCTAGGGAAATATAACGTGCCACCCACATTACCAGGAGAAAATACCGTTGGTGACATCTGTGGAAGTGGGGAATCATCCAAAGATTCATCATTATTTCCAGCATACATGAACCGTTCATCCCCAGAAGCAAAGCCATTTGATTTCCTTCCTGGATGCCAAATTACAATTAGATTACAATAGAAAATTACATATGCAGATCATAGGAGGGAGTTATCCACAAAGCAAGCTTAGAGTGAAGGTACACGAACAAGGAAGCTTACCATAACCGTGCAAACCATCATGGTCCCCTGCAAAGATATTACTTTGCCATGCAACTGAGTATTTCTTCTGTGATCTTTGTTTTGAACCCTTGTTGGGTACTTCCAACCCCCGTGGCTTCAAACAAAAGGCAAACATGGGCGGCTTTTCAATAGTTGCCATCTTTTCATGGCATCCACTGGGAAGGGAATTAGAACTTTTGGACACAGCTAGCTCCCACTCTCTCACCTGTTGTTGATACTTTTCCCAAAGTGGTGGCTGAAAAAACAACATCAATTCCCAGCAGCAGTTTTAAAATACTTGACAAAAAAAATAAAACAAATTGAACAGATAATGCAGAAAGAATCATAATGTAAATAATGCTTAATCAAGATTTAAAATTACAGGTTGAGCAAAAGAAATCCAGAAGTATTGCCATTTATTAACAAAAAGCACGTCTCTTGACTGCTTCATACAGCCTGTATGTTTGTATGTGTCAATCTAGTCTACCTAACACATGGCCTTGTAAAAACTCCGGAGAAATACCATATGTGCACATAGATTTGAGACATGGCAAGAGAAGATGGCATCCTTTGGTCGTATGGAAGCCAAAACAAGCACATGGATGAATTCAGCCAAGATAGACCACATGGCTTTCAATCTCAATAGCATTACACTTAGAACTTTTTAATTTCTGTTAAAGAAATAAACATGAAATATAACCCAGATATGAAGAATGAATGTGGACTAGAATTTTGAACATAGAAAGTGCAGCTCAAGCAACAAATTTTTAAGATATTATCATTAGGGAAAAAGGGAAAAGGAAACAGGTCAATGAAGTGAGAGGAAGAAAGGGGACACTATTATAATTAGTCATAACAGCATCAAGTAACATTAGTAAAAGACAAGTTACTCGATATGTTGCAAAGAACAATGCTATGCATTCTATCAAAGAACAATGCTATGCGTCCTATGTATATTTCACAGATCTTCTTGAAAGAAAAGGAGCAATGAGATAAGTTGCTTGAAGTATTTTCAGTTGGAGAGAAGACGATTACCTCTCAAATTCACAATGTAAGTAAGAGAGGAGACACTTACATCTCAAATCCACAAGGATTTTAACAAGCTTAAGATACCAAATACATCCATTTCTCATTTTCCACATTCACATATTTTTGGATAGCATCCTAGATTCCAAAATCGTATTCTTCAAAGGAGCAACAAAATGGAATGCAGCATAAAGAATTATAGATTCCATCCAGTTGGTATTATAAAACTGTGAGATGTTGTCATCCACATAACGAATGGATATAACAACTACTATAAACAGGATTCTAAAGGTACCTGCAAATGGCGAATTAAAGGCATCCCCTTCATCAGCCTCTTCTTCTGCCAGTACTCATGAATGGTTTTGATTGCTTCCATGTGACCAACCCCAGCCATAAGCTCTTCCATCTCATCGCCAGTAAACTGATCACGATGTTGAGAATACGCAGCTTTCTCCAGCATATCCATTGTTTTCTCAAACATTTCTTCTGAAATATTCCATGAAGTATTGTTGTCAAATACCAATGAGCTTTTATTTTCCAATAGCCACTGTTCATCATCACTATCCATGTCATATAGAACCCTTGATGGGTCAACAGCCATCTCAACATCTGTTTTAATTTGCCGAAAGTACTTAGAAGAAATGCGGACAAAAGGTATTTCTATTCCATTGTCATCATGTTCCTCTATCAAACGGACCCCAGGAATAGGAATATTTTTAACTGATGCCGCACGGATGTTCCTGTTGTAGCATTCTTCATGCATCTCTTTGAAAAGTGCCCATTGACTCCTATCGGGAAACTCCAAGGTCCAATCCTTTCCTCCTTTCCACATCATAGCATGTGTAAACCGGTTTGTTGACCCAGTTTGCAGAAATTGATGAGCTTTGTACGAGTACTTTATAACCCCTAATAATTTTACAGCAAGCCTCCATTCATTATGATCAAAAAGCTCCAGTACTACCTGCACCCCACACTCTCTCCACCCTCTATCACTATGTGTAATCAACAAATTTGCGTCACAAGACATCAATTCCATATTCCGCTCAGAACCTCTAGAGGTGTTTAAACATTTCTCATTAGCAGTCCTAATTCGTTTATGAGGAAACCCTTTTTGTTGATGGTTTTTATTTCTTGAGCTATAATCAAAACCCCCAAAAGGCATTGTATAAGACACCTGTGTTCGTGGCCTTTTAGGTCCATTGCCAAAATTATTCTGAAAAGCATCAGGTTTTCCATCTGACCATCCAGGCCAGTGGTAGCCGTAGGACATAGAACTGCTTCGACCTCGATGCGAGGTACTCCTGCGAGCAGTGGGGTTTGAGCTCGGTACAATGTCACCAACCGTGTTACAAGGCAACTCAGCAGATAGCTGAGCCCTGTGAGGTTCTATATCCACATGCTTATCAAATTGGTTTACAGATGGAATCTCAGCCCTGATATCTCTAAGAAGAGAATGAGATACCAGATCAGATTTCTTTACCTCAACTGATAAACCTGGTGATAAATTACATAGTCCTGAATCATGGTCTTGGCAATTCTGCAAGCGTGCAGTGATATCACTTTCTACTTTCCTAGGATTCCTGGAGTTCAAACAAGTATCAACAACTGTATCACCATTGTGGAGATGTGGTGAGGACTTCATCCTATCTTCAGTACTGCAGAAAGAAACGCTAAGAGCGTGTGTCCCAGAATTAGCAATGGACAAGCATCCAACAGAATCAATATCCCTGAACGAGGTTCCACAATCATTTTCAAGTGTGTTTACAGAATCACTTTTAAAGCACTCCTCAACAAAAGAACTGTCATCTTCCAACCAATTGTTGCAAGTTTCTATATGTTCAATTGACTCATTATCCAGAAGGCTAATATGAGTTATCCTATATTCCATAAGCAGCTTAAGATGCAATCCCAGAAAAAATGTAGGTGCAGCAGTAAAAGAAAGTGCAAAGGGAGGAAAACAGCTGTAATTCTTGTCAAAACTGAGGAAAGATTTGGCACCCTTTTGATGAATAGATTCTTTGGAGGCAGCCATGAGACTAAAAGACTGCCTAGATCTCCTTCCAGGGTCCTGGTTCATAGTGAAATTCTCAGCATTTAATAGCAGGAACATGATCAAGAACTTCAGAATCGTAGAAATATGTTTCATATGTAGGGTCACCCAAAGGCAAAGGGTGTAAACAATGTCAAAATAAACAAATCATAATTTTGTTTAGTAGAACAAGAACATGGACAAAAAACAGAATTATGTAAAATGTACATTTAACATGATCTAAGCAGGAATACCTTGAATGAGGTACACCCCCTAAAGACAGCGCAGCTGAATGATCGGCTCATTCCATTTTGAAGCATCTTAATGTTATCATAAGTGCACTCTGAGAGAGGTAACTTCCTAGTAAACAAGCAGTGACTTTTGAGCTTATTGTCTAGATACAGCCACTTTGCATTGTCCAATTCAAAGAAGTTGTAGAAGGTGGACACAAGCTGCTTCCTAGAGTCAAGTATGCAAGATATTTTTAACCTAATTGAAGTTACTGGCAGCTGTAACTCATCATATTTACCAAGCTCATTAGGTTGATCAAATACAGTCAAGATTTGGAAGACAAGAGCTATTGCCTTCTGCAAGCAACCTTCAAAGAAGAGAAATCTCAATCCAACATAATTGTCAATGAAAAGCATTTCCAAATGGACTCTAGGCCACGTAGTTGCCAGTGAACCACATTGAAGCAGTAATAGAGCACGGAACAGCCAGACATTATCAGCCCCAAAATAGAAATTGAGCACAGAAATGATTGGAAAGTTCAACCAAGATTTTACTTGTTTATATTCCACCAATAGAATATTCAATTTCAACTGCCCTTCATATTCAGATGGTTGTCGAGGCCTAGAAGTATATGGTCCTTTCCAATTCTCATCCGAAACCAATTTTCCAGGTGAAATATCATGCTCTTCCAGATGGCTGGAAGCAGCAAGAGTAGAGATAAGAGAATTGTCAGCTTCTGGTAGCCCAGAAACAACATGAACCTCTTCTAATTTGTGAAAAAAGTCAGATGATAAATTTCTTGTCTTCCGATACCGCTTCCTATAATATACAAGAGGAGGCTTGTGATCATGAGGACAAGTATGGCTGTTCATAGCAAAATCCTCCCTCTCTTCAACATCAGGAATACTTTCTGGCAAGGCAGAATCACCATATAATTTCTGTAGATTATTATCCATGGGCTCCATATCCAACTGCTCACATCTGTTCGCAGGTTCTTCAGACAACAGCATTGACACAGAAATCAGAGGTATACCAGATGGTTTCTGTTTCTTCAAAGCATGACAATGGGAAGATTTGACTCTACGATTCAACCATGTGATAATAGGCTCAGAGTCCAAATAATTACCTGCATATCCATCATCCTCTGTCACCAGGTCTCTCTTCTTCTCCTTTACCGGCTTCCCTTTGCCCTTCTCCTTACCAGAATGTTTCTCAGTTGATACAGAAGTCCTCCGCTTACAGTTACTTGGAACTTCGCTAGGGAGCAGTAAGAGTTTAAATCTCTCATTTTGTAGATCAATCCATTCCTCATCCCGGTCATCATATTTCACATGATGAAGCTTTTTGACACAATCATAGTCACTGATAAGGCCATAGTACCAACTCTTGTCCAAAGGCCAAAAGACTTTTATTCTCCTATTCAAAACCCAATATGCATCTAAGTGTTCTGATAAAACCTCATAATAATGGCGCCGTTTCCTCAAACTACCCTTCTCCTTCTGCTTCTTCCTTGGTCGCAATACTCTAGCAGCAGTATCAGCAGATGAAGATTCAGATTCCGAAACATAATTAGAAGCACAAGCAATTATTTCTGGACTGGAAGATACAAAAACAGGCAATTCGTTAGTAGATGGCAAAGCAGAGGATTTGCTGCTCGAAGAAAACCCAGTAAAGCTTGGATCAAATCGCGACGATAGCATCCTTGCTGCATTCTCTTCAAGATTCTCCTCATCTTCATCTAGCAACTCACCACTGCCCTTAATAGAAGCGTTAACTGTTCTATCAGATTCCTTTCGGACATTTCCACTATCAGCTAATGAAGTCTTCCTTTTCCTACTACGTTTCCTCAGCGACTTTGTCAATGATGCATCAACATTGTTCTCAACAGAATTCTCAATATGAGACCTTTTCGAATCCCCAGTTTCCACAACCAAAGGGCCAATGTGCACATCTTCTTCCTCCAAATGTGCAGATAAATTTGATCCACTACTTCTATTATCATTCATACCATCAGAACTTTTCTTCAGGTCTACTTCTAACAACTGGACTGACTTTCCAGTATCATCAGAAGCCAACTTCACGACTTGATGAACGTTGCCAATCTCACCACAAGAGCTGTCTTCTCGCTTCAGCACTACACTGCCATTCTGATCCTTTCTCCGTCCCACAAATCCACGTTTGCGTCTAGGGACTTTAATAACACCATCATCCAGAGTAAGTGAGATGCTACTGTACCCACTACTATCATTAAGTCTCCGACTCAAACCAGACTTGGAGTCCTTTGAATCACGAGAACCAGAGCTCAACCCACTATTATACACGTCCTCCAGGCTCTTGCTGCCATTTCTACCATTACTTTTCAAGCTACTGATAGACACCTCCTTCCTACTCTTCTTTCTCTCTATTTTTTTCTCATCACTACCATCATTTGAAGCATCCTTTCTCTTCTTTAACATTTTATCTTCAATCTCTTTTGTACCAATACTTTTATATATACTCTTAAGATCCAGAGATCTCGATTTCCTAGGAATTTCCGCTCCATAAGAGTTAGCTACCCTATGTTCCATCAACAATCTCTCAAACCAAATAACACAACCCAAAACCCGTGCTTTTCAGATTCCATCATGCATTTTCAGATCTGAAAACACCCAAAACAGGCAGAAATAATTATCGCTGCTTTAAATTGATCGAAATTTTCAACAAAAAAAAAAGCAAAAACAAAATCGATGAAAACTCAATGTCAATAATCACTATTCCGGATCTGAATTGACAAATTTGAACTACAATACAAACAAAAGAACAGCATATGACCTCGATCAAAAAATAATTAGACTTCAAGTTCCGGTAGAACCGTGAAGATCGCACGTGTATGTGTGGGCTGGAGTTGAATCGGTGAACTTGAATCGTAACCCTAACACAGTAGTAGATTTTTCTCACTAATTTTGTCCCTTTTTTTGAATTTTTTTAACCGTAAGAGACGGAGAAGCGCTAGGGTTTCTTTCAGTTTCACGGCACGAAGGGTTTAGATTGAAAAATAACAAAAATAAAAATTTTGTCCACTTTTATTTACAAATTAGTAGCGAAATTTCATATGCCGTCTGGGTTTTTAGGTCAGTGGCGTAGCCTGGCCGTTGGATTTGAAAACTGTGGTAGGGATTGAATCGGATGATCTAATTCTCAGGATTTTAATTAATAAGAAATCGGGAAATTCTGAATGAAGTAACGGCTATGATGAGATGGTCAGACACGTGGATGGGAAAGATCCTAAAGATTAATTTGAGAGATGACCGGTAGTTAAACGAGTCGATATTGCTGAAATAGAATATATTTAGGAAATGGAAACAAAAAGTTATGCACTGTTTTCCATTTTTGTTCAACTAATTAGCCTTTTCTCGGGTCAATATAACGATAACGCCATCGGACTTCTGAGTTAGGCGCTCCGCGCCAGTCATTCCCTGCTTCCGTAAAACGAATAGCCGAATAGCTAATACGTGGGAAGAGATTCACACGCCTTCAATTGACACGTGGCATCGCTTTACGGAAGTCCTATTCACCTTTTTTTTGTGTGGAAAAAAGTCGTATTCACGTTTAAACATAGAAAATTAATTAATAACAAAATTTAGATGAAATGTTTTCCCAAAAATAATAGATGAAATACGGTCACAACTAAAGTTATGAATATTATACCCATATCAGTACCATATTTAGTTTTAATATATTACTATATTAATATTGGCCAATACTAAATATTGTTTTAGGTAATTTTTTAATTTATAAAATAGCACGTAAATTTTTAAAATTATAAAATAGTCCTGTATAATATATAATTTTATATCAATCTTATCTTTAAAAATCATATAATAGAAATTTGAAATAACAATAATATATTTATTTTTATTAATATTAATTTTACATATTTCACATATAAATAATAACAACAATTAATATGAAAAAGATTATTTAATTATTTTACAAATATAAAATTGGGGGAAAAATAAAATATTTAAAATATTATAATTTCATCAAATAATAAATAATAATTACATCAAAGCATTAAATAAAATAATAATAAATATCCATTACACTCTAACTATTACAATTTACAAAAATGTTTCAAACCGAGAAAACCACCAATTAGAAGTAAAACCTACAATAAAAAATTTACAATTATATTTATATTGTATATATAGAATTTAACATATACATTAAATATAGGTGAAATTAAAAGAAGAGAAGAAATAAAAACTTGGAACTTCATTCAATCAAATACCTGCTGAAATCGTATCGACTTTAATTCTCATTTGATACAAAATCCTGATTAAGGAGAGGAGCCTCATTGTCACATTCAAGTTTATTGTACCAAATGATATAAAAATACTTTTTCATCTAAGATTATCTTCTAAGTTACTCTCATTTATCAAACTCGATTCCTCAAAAACCTAATTTAGTAGAAAATCGATATGGTCAAGGCAAATTCGATCTACAAAACTACTTTTTCTATTAAGAATTTTAGTAAAAAAATAAAATATTAAGAAATTATATCTAACTTAATAATGATAATAACATATGTTTCCTCAAGCTTTAAATTGTATTAAACAAATACCAAATCATTCAATTTTTTATGCTCCAATCTATTTCTTTTCTTGAAATGGATGAATTGGAATATGCTTTAATTCTTTTCACATCTTGTTTCATTCACACATTGACTCAGAATGTACATTGCTAACATTTGCAATTTTGGAACATTACATCTGAATTGGTTCCACCACAATAAGACAACAAAAGTAGCATTGTAAACAAAATAAAGTGATGATAAATTTTTAACAAGTAACAAAAGAGAAAAAAAATATACCTAGATTAAAATTTTCTCTTTGACGAATAGCTATTAGCATCCCAAAATCACCAAAGGCACCCTTATAAATCTCCATTTTTGAGCTTTTAGGATCTTGTATCATCTTATGGGCAACAATTGTTGTAATAGTTAATAGCATTTTCCCTATTAACTTCAGCTTTCTTTGTAAAACTTGATATGAAATAGATAGTAGGATTACTCAATTTCTTAATAGTTTTGCGACTTTTTTTGGATCCTTTATTCTCGTACCATTCTCCAATGCAGGTTGAAAACCTTTTCCACTTTTAGGAAAGAAGAGGCCCTTTCATGTTAATAATTTTTTGATTGATGATGATGGATTTCCTTAGGCTCTTTAGAGAGGTTTGGGGTTTACAACCGAGGGAACTCTCCAATTTATCTATGTCCAAAAGTTTAAAGCTATTAATCCTGGGATGAAAAGCCTTATGAGGAGATGACCTTCTTCCACACAGCTACCTATTGCTAAGGCTAAATAAGAATTGGCAATTATACAAGAAAAACTCGCTAGATATCCAGCTAACTCTCTCTTATTAACTACTGAAAAGACTCTTTTGAGGGCTTACTTATCAACCACCAGAGATCATGATAGCCTTTTGGAGCAAAAGGGCCAAAGCCAATTGCATTAAAGACGGAGAAAGGTGCACTAAATTCTTTTCCAACTCTATTTTATCCAGGAAAAAAGTGAACAGAATCCATTCCCTTAAACTCCAAGATAGAAGGGAAATTACTTAACAAAGGGATCTTTTGAGGGAAACTAAGAGATTCTTTAAGAGTTTTTATGAATGCTCTAGCACATAAGCAACTAATATTCCTCTTTGTTCCTTTATTACAAAGAGGATCACTTAAGAGCATGGAGCAATGCTCTCGAAGCTTGTTGAGGATAAAGAGATAGAAGAGGTGGTTTTCAAATGAATCCAAACAAATCCCCAATACCTAATGGTATTAATGGTTACTTCTTTCAAAAATCCTAGCAAAAAACTAGTCCTATGGTAAAGAAAGCGGTACTGGAATTCTTCTCAAGGGGAGTGCTACTAAAAGAGATCAATAAAACTTATATTTTTTTGATCCCTAAGACCTTTAATCCATCTTCCTTTAAAGATTTCAAACTTATCGTATGCACCAACTTCGTTTATAAAATAATTTCTAAAATCCTAGCAAAAAGATTAAAGATAGTTCTGGATTCGTTGATTTCTAACAACCAAAGTGCCTTTATAAAAGGAAGAAAGATCAGGAATAATGTCTCTATTATCCAAGAATTGATGAAAGGATATCAGACGAAGAATAGCCCTCCTAATTGTATCATAAAAGTAGACTTCAAAAATGCCTTTGATCATATTGAATGGGGTTTTATCCTTTAGACCGTGGAGATTTTGGGACTCCCAATTGTGTTTGTTAAGTGGATTAAGGCTTGTATCACTTCTCCTTCCTACTTAGTTCTAGTTAATGGTTCACCTACTGGAATCTTTAAAAGTGCTAGAGGACTGAGATAAGGGGATCTGATCTTCCCTTATCTATTTATCATATGCATGGAGGTACTAAGTCAACTGATTCTGCATAAAGTGGTTAGTAGCAAGAGTTTCAAATTTCATAGCAAATGCAAGAGTTGGGCTTATCAATTTATGTTTTGCAGATTACCTATTGCTATTTTCCAAGGCCAACAGTGAATCTATTGAGCTTCTCATTTTGGCACTCTCGTTATTCGAAGATCTTTCAGGGTTGGAGATGAAACTCAAAAAGAGCCACTTTACCCTAGCCACCAATGCAATCATAATAGAGAATAGAATTTCTCAAGTCATGGGTATGAGCATGAAACCTCCTCCTCTACTTGTTTAGGTCTTCCCATCACTACCAGAAGGATACAATTCTCTGAATGCTTCCCACTAATAGAAAGAATTTAGAAAAGATTAAATATGTGGACTAACAAGGTGCTCTCATTTGGAGGGTGACTGCAACTTATCAAATCTATTCTAAACTCCCTTCATGTTTATTGGTCTTCCAATATATCCTTAACCAAAGGAGTTATTAAAACCATCGAGAAGCTTTTTAGAAGATTTCTATAAGGGAATTTAAACTCGAAAAACCACTTTGGGAAGGTCAAATGGTCAGAGGTATGTGAAAGAAAAGCAGAGGGAGGTTTGGGATTGACCTTTACTGGGACCTTTAACAGATTATCCTTAATAAAAAAAACACGTCTATTTAATATCCAGTTGTCCACAATTTCCAAAATCTAAAGTCTAAACTCCAACCATTTGTATTATTTCCGACATAACTATAATTCAATCATGCACACAACGACTACTCAAGTAACTCAACACTCAACAATAAACATGACACAAATAAACTAATCAAGGATTAAGCACACTGCACACAAGACACGTTCAACTGTTCAAGGCTCAAGCATAATGTTGTTCAACAGTTAGATTTTTGCTAATTTGCATTTTGTAACCTTGACACTTGAAGATTGCAGCTCCACTCAGTGTTGATGAGGCTTAACTAAGTTGGTATATTGGTGACTCGATAAGGTAAGTCAGGCAAGTGCTTAACTGTGATGGAGTAGTGACTATGATAGAGGATGGGAGGTGTAGTGATATGAATGGATTTTGCTATATTTTTATATGTTATTTCATTTGAATTCATTCTTTTTTTGTGTTTAATTGCTCATTTTATGGTCCTATTAATTTTACATGTAGATTTAATGATGTAATACAAATATAAAGTTAAAGCATGAAACGATAGCAAAGTAGAAGCAAAACGCGCAACAGAAGGTCGTTTCACGTGAACAGCCATATGCATAGCGTAAATTAAACGGAAAAAGTCCCTTAGCTAAATGATGTAGTAGTGTCTGCGAAACGCAGACGTTCAACATAAGGAGGATTTTAAAAGAGTTAAATGCAAGTATTAAACACTAGCGTTTAACACTGCAGAAGGGGTGAGACGTGTACAGTAGGCATGAACCAAAAACCCTCAATATGATTCATCACATCAAGCTACAGGAGAAGAGAGTGTGGGCAGAGAAAATAGAGGAAGAGTGGCGATAGAAAATAGAATAGAGTGGCGATAGAGAGAGCTTGAAACAAAGGAGTGAATAGTGATGGTGGCTAAACCTTAAACTTTAATTGTCCCATTGATGAATAGTAACTAAGAGAAGCATACGGCAAAGTGGAGATAACCGAAGGGGGCTTCGGTTGGGGATGATTTTCATAAAGCTTAAGCTTTTTCTTAGGAGACCCATGGAAGGCTAAACATCCCGACACTGATTCGGAGGTGACATTGATACCGATGACCTGGGTTAAGCATTTTTATTATTTTGTTATTTCTTTCTCTCATTAGGAATTGACTATGTTATCTTATGTTTATTAGATTGGTTATGAATGATGATGATTTTAATGCTCTGTTGAATCGTTTTTCATGAAAACCTATTGCTAAAATTGAATGTAATACATAATTGTTATATTCCTGATTCATATGTAGCAACTAACGGTTCCGAATCATTAGAGATAACATAACATAGGTTAAATTAACAGAGCTTGTTGTTAACCTACGACCGATAATTGCTAAAAGAGATAAAAGAACAACAAATCAATGAATTATGCTTAATTAGGGTGTAGGCTGAGATTGTACCAAAGAACCGGATCCCTACTGAATTCTCCACTTTTATCATTTTTCGCATGTTTTCTTTAGTTTGTTTTTATTAGTTAATTTCATTTTATTTTCTTATTATGAAATCCAAACCCCCTCCCCC
>JAOQMS010000008.1:20034282-20056983 GCA_027563885.1 Erythroxylum longipes
CATATATTCTAATTTTAGCTACAATGATAATTAATTAATAAAAAATTATATTGTATTATATTTTAATTATTATACATAAGGGAATAATTACAAAAAAATAGAAACAGGAAGATAAAACCAAACATGTTTTTGTTTTTAGTTTTACATTACAAATCTCAACCAAACAGGTTTTTGTTTTTCAGTTTTTATATTACAAATATCAACCAAACAGGTTTTTGTTTTTTTAAGAAAAAAAACAGAAACTAAAAACAGGAAACAGAAACCAAAAACAACAACAGAAAAACAGAAGTGGAACCAAACGACCCCTAAACTAATAAAGTATACAGTACAATTGTAGAATATACCAATATGAACTATTTTGCAAAATTTAAAAATTTTAGGAACTTTTATAAATTTAAAAAATTACCCGAAATAATATTCAGTACCGACCAATATTAATATAGTTCCGTTTCAGAATTCGATCTGATATTGAGCCTTATACGCTATTCATAACTTTGGAGTTAGCCCAAATCTAAGAGACCATACAAAAATTTCCAAAACAAAATGATAATCCAGGTGGGCAGTACGGTGGAACAGAATTTGAAAACCAAAGATCGTTGTCCTCGCATTCCGTAATCCGTACCCGTGACACTTTTTCACCGAAGCAAAGGTTGTTGAAGAGAGAAATGAAATTCGTTCTGGGAATACTCTAAAGTTGTTGAATTGTCAGATTGCCAATCCCTGTGCAAGCAATCAAACGTTATTAGACTGATATGGTTTAGCTTCTTTTTAGCAATTTCGGTTTTATTTCTTTTAGGGTTGGGATTTTGGTAAATTATTAGGAAATTAAGAGGATTGAATGATGAGTTGCTCTCGTGTGAACAAGATTGTTGATGTACCATGACGAGCTTAAAGCTCCACTGCGCGTTTCTTGGGGTTCCGCTTCATGCCCATTCTCCTTATCTGGGTAGGGGACAGTTATTGAAAAGGCGTTCTCGCAGTTATGTGTGCGCGAGAAAGCGCAATGACTGGGTTGCTCAAGCAATTAGATTTTCCCACTTTTGTGGTAAAAATATAGAGTTACTGAGGAATGCCATTGGTACAACAAATGGGTTGAACGTGGAGTGTGTGAGGGAGCCTCTTGTGTGGAGCAAGGATTTTGTGGATTCATTAGACCCTTTTTGGAAAGAGGGGTTGCTGTTGGTGAGGTGTTCAGTATTCATGGCAGTGACATCTGCGGTTTGCTTGTTGATGTGGTACGGACAAAACAAAGCCAAGGCTTACATCGAGGCTAAGCTTTTGCCTCATGTTTGTTTGGTGCTGACTAATTATATTCAGCGTGAGGTCAACTTTGGTAAGGTTCGAAGTATTTCTCCATTAAGCATTACTTTGGAGTCATGCTCAGTTGGCTCACATTTTGAAGAATTCTCTTGTGGTGAGGTTCCATCTATGAAGCTTCGACTTTGCCCTTTTGCAAGTTTGAGAAGGGGAAAGATTGTAGTTGATGCGGTTTTGTCTCATCCAAGCTTTGTGGTTGTACAAAAGAAGGACTACACATGGTTAGGGATACCCTCATCTGAAGGGAGTCTTCAAAGGCATTTATCCAGCGAAGAAGGGATTGATTATCGTACAAAGACAAGAAGGATTGCAAGGGAGGAATCATCTGCTCGGTGGGCTAGAGAAAGGGACGACGATGCTAAGGAAGCTGCAGAAAGGGGTTTCATTTTACCTGAAAGAGATTCTAGTTGTTTTGAAGCTGATGTTTATGATGGAATTGCACCTTGTTCTACAAATGTTATAAATTCGGAGTCTTTATTGTGTATGGATGGGAAGATCCATTGGAGGGATCTTCACTGCATGAACACTGGTCCTGATTATAATACAAAACATGCTGATCTAGAGAAATCATTTGGAATAAAACTTCCTGATTCAGGTCTCAGATTCTGGTCCAAGGTCATCAAAGGACCCCAAAAGCTCAAGTTTAAGAAGAAAGCTAATGAGACTGACATTCCGGCTTCAGGTGTTGATGCCAAAAGGCGGATTCTTGACCGTAGTGCCTCTGCGGCAGTTGGATATTTTCAGGCCTTATCCAGCGGAAAGTTTGATGAGTCTCGTCAGTCATCTGGTGGTAGTGATTTTATGGATCTTCAGAGTCTTTTCATCCAAAGTGAGGGTGATAACAACAGAAACAAATCTACTCATTTGATTGTTGAAGAAGAACTAAAAAGTAACGACAATGATTGTAATAACACTGAAGATTTGGGGATCCAGCTGCCTAATGTGGCTCAAAACTGTTGTCATAATATTGAAAGTTATATTATTCTGCGTGATCCATTTCTCATGACTCTGGCTCGTCTGAATGCAGCGGGAAAATTGAATGGAGCTTTGGCACATTTGAAGCGTTTTTCAGAAGATGCCAAAGCTGATGTAAACAAGCAGGATTCGATTGTTGATTCTGTGCAGAGATATGTGGATGCTGATGCATCTGAGGTTCAATATGGTCAGAAATCTGGAAACCCTTCAATTGAAAAACTTGAACTTCAGCCTGAAAAATTGCATCCAATTAATATGTTTCGCATGAAGTTGAAATCTGGTTTACTTCCATTTTTAAGAAATTTGAGGGACAGATTCCATAGTTCTTTTGCTGGTCCTGTTGGAAAACTGAAACCTGGCACAGGTCCAAACGCTGAAGACCTAGTTTCTGAACTCGTTGATGAGGTAGATATAGTGCAGACCGAACAAATTGAGAAGATGCTTCCGTTTTCACTTGATTCTGTTCAATTCAGAGGTGGAACCTTGATGCTGCTTGGATATGGTGACACCGAACCCAGGTTAGGGCCATGCCCGATTCAGATACTATTAGTTTGCAGTTTTATAGTTAGAAATTTGTTATTGGTCAAACTATGTACTCATCCCAGCATTTATAATGTTACTGAATGTCTCAAGAGAGATGGAGAATGCCAACGGATACGTAAAGTTCCAGAATCACTATGGCAAGCTGCATGTGCAGTTGAGTGGCAATTGTAATATGTGGAGATCTGATGCAATCTCTGAAGATGGTGGTTGGTTGTCGGCAGATGTTTTTGTTGACATTTTGGAGCAGAACTGGCATGCCAATTTAAAAATTGCTAATCTTTTTGCTCCGGTATATTTTACACTATGCATGAATATTTAAGATTAAATTTATTACACTATTTATTGTAGATTTCTCATAAGAACTTTTCTCTATCTACCTTTGTCACAGCTTTTTGAAAGGATTTTAGAAATTCCAATAAAATGGTCTAGTGGGAGGGCTACTGGTGAGGTGCTTTTCTAACTTCTGTTTATTGATAAATGCAACTTGAGTTCATTATCATAATAGTTTAGACTTAGGCCTCTATGAGTGAATTTTATGGCCATTTCATATTCATGCAAAAGCTTCTTTATGACAACCAGATTCATATACACATTACATAATAAATTGTGGTTTTTATTTTTTTCCTGATGTAGTTCATGGGGCGATTAACAACAAATATTTTAATTTCATGGGATTTTTCTTAAATGCTTTCAAGTTAGCCCCTTGAACTTTTTGTTGAAAGGTTGTTCTGTGGGATACATGCTGTTGATCAATCATTAACCACATTGGGATCTATAATGGTTGAAGTTGTTACCTTCGAATAGTGTAGGCTTAAGAGATGAGAAAATAGTGAGAAAAGAAGAGAAAGAAATACATAGAAGACACAAAAAGAGAATGGGAAGAAGGGAGAAGAAGAGGTGAGAGAGACGAAGAGTTGAGAGGAAGAAGTGCAGGAGAAACAGTTTCATTCAATTAAAAAGCATCTAACATCAAATCCCTAACTTCGTTGAAATTAACCTAACAAGCTAAAATAAAGAGTACCAAACTTTATCTCGGTAGAATTTTATTACAAAACAACTCCAAATAGGTTAGATCTAAATTAACATAAAATAAACTTCTAATTCTATGCCTGCAATGATTGTGTTGAGACTATCCATACCAATGGGTTTCTGTGTTCTAATATATAATCTAATTTTTTACAATGTATTGGTCTAATAGTCATTCTATTAACAGCTGTTGGTTCAGTTTTTGATATTTAACCTGTTCTTGGTTAATTTCTAATTTCTTACTTTAAATTATAACCATATCAATATAAGAGTACAGATAGTGTGGAGATTCACTTTTTGATGTAGTAGCTGCTGTTTTGAATAATTTATTTTAATCAACTTTTAGTGTTGGTATGCAGAATTCATTGGAGCAGAAACAGATGCATTACAATGCAAGATTTATATTTTGGATATAAAGCATCGTTACCATTTACTTATGATGTTGTTACACCCAATTCCTATTCTTATAGTTAAAGTTTCCCAATAAGACGAGAAAAGGAAAAGTTGTCAGATACGATTGCTGCCACACGATACATTTTCTGTTCTTCATAAATACTATTGCTTCTTTTGAATAATTTTCGTAGCTAAAATGTGGCTTGTTATTCTTTCAGATTTTTGAGTTGTATATACCTTCTCCACATGCAGGTTCATATATGCATGTCAAGAGGGGAAACATTCCCCAATCTCCATGGGCAGCTTGATGTGACTGGATTAGGCTTTAAAATATTTGATGCTCCATCATGGTTCTCTGTACGCCTCTAGATTATTTTCTTTTTGCGTTTTCTTATTTTCCGGCCCCTAAAAGTTCTTATAGCTGCATGCCTGGTATTATAAAGCTGAGGCATATTTTTATGTTCAATGATATGGCCATGAATTGATCACAATGTCTGTCGCTTTTTGACGATTTAGAAATTAAAGATAAATAAAAAGGTTGATGGTCTTCTGCTGGATGATTGATTACCTTCTGATGAAACTGTTTGTTTTTTCACTTTGGACCAGTTCCTTGTTGAGTAATATTATATAGCATATCCAAGCTATTTATTAGCAGAACACTTAGATTACCTTTATTCTGTTTTATGCCTACCCTTAATCTTGCTGTATGTTCCCATGTGTAAAATCTCAAAGCATGTTAATTGTTTCATTTATCAACATAGTGCTTTTTTTATTTTCTTTTAAGGGTTAAGATCTGTCTACTTGCTGTGTGTTATGTTCACTTGTTAGATGAAGCTTGTTATTGTGAGTAGTCTGGAAATATTATTTTTGAACTTTCTATCTCTTGTTGCAGGACATGTCAGCAAGCTTATGCTTTCGTGGTCAGCGAATATTCTTGCACAATGCAATTGGTTGGTTTGGTGATGTTCCCTTAGAAGCCTCTGGAGATTTTGGCATTCATCCTGATGAAGGAGAGTTTCACCTAATGTGTCAGGTATCCAGTGCATGGTCTCCCCAGGCCTGAATGCACAATCGGAACCCTTAATCCCATCATTGCTTCATTGTATCAAGTGCAAATCATACATGATCCGGAATGAAAGATCAGTGCTGTCAGTTTATACTTGATTTTATTTCTGTTTGTAATTTGGTTGGTGTTCTCATCTTCAATATTGATATCTTGACTGCTTAGGACAACTCTTTTCAAATATTAGATTGTATACTATCTAAAATATACTTGCAATCTATTGGAGTCTTTTAGGCTGAGAAAAATCAATGCTGTCAATTTATACTTGATTTTATTTCTGTTTGTAATTTGGTTGGTGCTCTAATCTTCAATATTTATATCTTGGCTGCTTAGAACAATTCTTTTCACTTGCATCATATCTAAGATATACTTGCTATCTATTGGAGTTTTTCAGGCTGGCTATTGACCTAGTAATTCTTGATGAATTTGGGCATTGTTGATAAAAGGGCTATCTAATGAAAGTGTGGTTTAGATGTTAGTAGGAATTGTTTGGATAAATTCCTAATTGGTTACTAAAATTTGTAGCAATGCACAATTCTTGACATGGTATCTGTATTGATAAATTCCTCCCCATGAATCAAAATACAGATAAAATTGTTTCCAAAACCAATTTATAGCTTTTGCATCCATATATTTACTTTCATGCGGTTCACCACAGCTAAAGTTAGATATATATTGTGTTCTTTCAGTCTTTATTTCATACCATTATCTAAAGAATCTTTTATGGTCCAATAAGGTACACCCTTTCTAATTTTGAATAAATATTGAAGGTTGAGTTTTAATTTTGATATATGTAATGCCTAAGAAACTTCTCAAGAAAATAATTGATGTTCTGATCCTTGCTTTTTGGTGTAAAGTCAGTTTAGTAGATTTCAATACATCATTTAGTCTGAAACTTTAAACTGCTAGTCCCCAGGACTTTGATTATGTGCTAAAATTTCCAAACTGATTCATGCACATACATGTTGGGTAGAAATCTTGGCCATGTACAGGCTCGTCACCTGTATGGAAATTAAAAATAGAGGGTGATGGAACTTTAATAGAGATGTTAACTGCAAAGGGTTTAATACTATATACAGAAACCATTAACCAAGAAAACTTGAGTTGGGATGAGGTGCAGGATGTTAATAGTTTATTAGACTGTTATATTTGGCAAACATGATCAGTATATTTCTTGACTATGCATAAAATGAGAGCAATTGCAAGTCAAGATTATCTGATCTGTAATTATGTGAATAACCTTCTTCTTTAATGAAAATTTCTGTTTCTGATCCTGTGCTTTCTCTTTGACATCCTTTTTGGGCCTTGTTAGTTTAAGCTGTCATCTTGCTGCAATTTAGTTTGTTGCCAGCTTCTGATACATCTTATGTTGATACAGGTTCCTTTTGTAGAGATCAATGCTTTGATGCGAACTTTCAAGATGAGACCTTTACTGTTCCCTGTAAGTTCATTTGGGGCCCCCTTTTCCAACTCCTGCTTTAGGTTCTCAATAATCTATTTCCAATTATTTGTTCTATCCTCTTTTACTGTAAATTTTCGAAGTAGTTTCTTTCATTTTTAATGCTTAGGACACAAATGATTTGCATTTTCACAGCTTTAAAAGTAAAAGTAAGTTCAACTTGACTGCTGAAGTTAATTTCCACTTCTTCCCTTTGATGGCTACAGTTGGCCGGGTCTGTTACTGCTGTATTCAACTGTCAAGGACCACTGGATGCTCCCATTTTTGTGGGAAGTGGAATGGCTTCAAGGAAGGTATCTTATTCAGTTTCAGATGTACCTGCATCTGCTGCGTATGAAGTATTGTTGAAAAGCAAAGAGTCTGGTGCTGTGGCAGCATTTGACCGTGTTCCATTTTCATATGTGTCAGCCAATTTCACATTTAACACCGATAATTGTGTAAGTTAGCTTTGCCTATTTAAATGGAGTAATAACTTTCTTCTGATTCCAATTCTGTTAAATTTCATGAAACTTAATTTACAGATTGCTGACTTATATGGGATTAGGGCTACTCTTGTAGATGGTGGTGAAATTCGGGGAGCAGGGAATGCATGGATTTGTCCAGAGGTAAATTACTTCATAAAATTATGCCTCATAATGCAGGCGTCATATCTTGTTCACTGACCCAGGATGTGATCCGTAGATTTATTTTCTGTTATTTTGTAGTCTTAGACTCATTTAAGAGAAGATAATTGTAGTTCAGCGTCACATACCTGTGTATGACAAATAATTACTTTGGTCTTTGTACTCCTTATCTTTGCCAGTTTAATCCTGTACTGGTGAATTTGTTTTGGGCTCCTGTTCTTTTCTTTGTTAGATTTGCTTTATCAATATAGCTTCTTGGAATGAGTAATGTCCTTTGCAATCCTGAGGTGAATAACATTATATTTTTGACTGTGTACTAATGTTTAGTAATGTTTCAGGGAGAGGTGGATGATACAGCAATGGATGTGAATTTCTCTGGAAATTTGTTCTTTGATAAGATTTTGCTTCGGTATATTCCTGATTATCTTCAAGCAATGCCATTAAAATTAGGGGACCTGACAGGAGAAACAAAACTTTCTGGATCTCTTTTGAGACCGTAAGCTTTCCCTCTCACTTTTAGCTAGATATATCTTGTTATTCTGATTTAAGTTGTTCGATTGATCACTCATTTTGCATTTAGGAGGTTTGATATTAAGTGGATTGCAGCAAAAGCTGAAGGGTCGTTTAGTGATGCTCGAGGAGATATTTTGATCTCACATGATTATATCACTGTCAACTCTTCATCTGTTGCATTTGAACTATACTCAAAAGTTCAGACATCTTATCTCAATGAATACTGGCTGGATAGAGAAGTGCTTGATCTCAGGGGGAAGGTGCCATTTATCGTAGAAGGAATTGAGATGGATCTACGCATGCGTGGTTTTGAATTTTTTAGCTTGGTTTCTTCTTATCCATTTGATTCGCCGAGACCCACACACTTGAAAGCAACTGGAAGAATCAAGTTTCAGGGAAAAATTGTCAGGCTTTCTAGTATTCTTTGTGATAAAGAGCTTTCTTCAGAAGAGAAGATGCAGCCCTCGTGTGCAGAAGGGAACATAGAAAACCTTATAGGCGAGGTTTCTGTATCAGGTCTAAGACTGAATCAGTTGATGCTTGCCCCTCAATTGATAGGACAATTAAGTGTTTCACGTGGTCATATTAAGGTAATGAACTAAGTACTTTGTCTTCTAAGAACATTCTTAATTTATATGGCTGTATATGTTTATGTTCAACATTTGCTGTCCATAGTGTTCACACTAGGAATCAACAAGTTGATGGCTTTGTTAATGTGGCTTTAATGATCATGTGCTACTGCAACATAAATGGTAATCAATTTGAGTCTTGGTGAATAGTTTGCTTAACTTGCGTTGGCCTACTGTTCTTGTTAGAATAGTATTTGAACCATTTTTCAAGTGTCAAACAATGCTTAAACTTTCGGGTGAAATAGCTTCATCATAAGGGGTCAAATTCTCCAGTTCAACCCATGCTGCATGTCTATATTGTGATTTGTTGTGATTATCCACACTTCATATGGGAGGGATGCTAGAATACTATTTGAATCATTTTTGGGCCTTACGCAATAATTTTTGTTAAACTTTTGGGTTGAATGGTTTGTTGACAATGCTATGATGTGAAAGTAAAAGGGTAGGATTCTGGACATACTCTTCCTGTCCTTGCCTGTTTTCTTTTGTCAACTTATAGATCTGGTTACCTATTGAGCTTACTTTTGTGGTACAGTTGGATGCTGCAGGTAGGGCTGATGAAAACCTTACATTGGAGGCTGTCAGCCTATTACAGCCAACATATGATGAGAACTTGCAAAATGGAAAGTTATTTTCTTTTTCACTTCAGAAAGGGCAACTAAGAGCTAATGTGTGCTTCCGACCATTACAGTCTGCTATCTTGGAGGTATCTTTAGATCTTTTCATATAAAGAAAAGGTTATTCTGTATCAGTTTTATTTTGTTTATTTATGTGAAGTCGAATTTCTTTTATATGTTTGTTGTAAGTTGTAATTTAATTGCCATCGCATGACTTGGATTTAGGTACGCCAATTGCCACTGGATGAGCTAGAGTTAGCTTCACTACGGGGAACTTTACAAAGGGTAGGCCTTAAGGATGTAGTTTTATTTTTAATGTTACATGTTCATATTCAGTCTCCAGTCTGAATTGTTAGACGGTGGTTTCCATTGGCACACACTGAACTGTAGTTACCAATGATCGGCATTGACCATCTCAGTTTGACAATAACAGAAATTGTATTTGTATTTTAAGAGATCCAAATGTTCTTTTGCTGAGAGAAAATATCAGAAAGTCCTAACAACCAAGTAGCATATTTGATTGCTGGAAACATTTCACCAAGTAATTTCTGAAACTGATTGAAGTATCTACTAAATGTAACTTAGTACCCCTTTTGTTGACTTAGTGTCTTTCTAGTATACTTGTGGATACAATTAACTGAAGTCATATCAAGCTACTGCAAATTATTTGAAATAAAAACTTGGTTAATTTTATGATTGGATGGAAAAGATTTTAACTGTGCTTTACTCAATTTGTTGCTGCATGTTTAATTGCAGGCTGAAATTCAGCTTAATCTTCAAAAACGGAGGGGTCATGGTGTTTTATCTGTACTTCGTCCAAAATTTAGTGGTGTGCTTGGTGAAGCTTTAGATATGGCTGTTAGATGGAGTGGTGATGTTGTGAGTACCTAATGTGACTCTGTGCTACGAGTCTGACCTGTGTGGTCAGCTTCCAGGCTATCTTAAAAGATTATGTTTAGAATGAATTGCATTGCAGATTCCATTTTTTGCAACAATGTAGCTGATATCTTTCGATGATCAAATGTTTCGCAGATCACCATTGAGAAAACTGTTTTGGAGCAGACTCATAGCCGTTATGAGCTCCAAGGTGAATATGTCCTGCCTGGAACCCGAGATAGGAACTCTGCTGGGAAGGAAAAGGGTGGCCTCTTCAGAAAGGCAATGAGCGGACACCTGGGAACTGTTATATCATCCATGGGGCGTTGGAGAATGAGACTTGAAGTTCCTCGAGCTGAGATTGCTGAGATGCTTCCACTTGCTAGGCTTCTTTCAAGAAGTGCTGATCCTGCTGTTCGATCTAGATCAAAGGTGTTATCTTGCATAAGCATATTGGACTTATGTTTATTTTGATCAGTTTCTAATATGCTCTTCGGAATGTATGGCTGTTTGTCAATTTCAAGTCATCTTTTTTCTTTTTTAAAGTCCTGATAGGTGCATGTCTTTTCTACAGGACCTGTTCATACAGAGTCTACGATCAGTAGGATTGTATCCTGAAAGTCTTCAAGACTTACTTGAGGTATGACTCATCACTAAAAGCTGCATTGTTATGATCTCAATTGCTTGGAACAGAAACATGATAACTGAATTTTAATGGTCTTTATAGAATCTACAGCAGCGGAAATTTCTGTTAACAAGGGTTATGACTTCAATTGGTTAGAAATAATGAGACATGATATTTATGTCATCATAAAATCAACAGCTCAACCAATATTTCAGGTAATACGGGGCCATTATACTCCATCAAATGAAGTTATTCTCGAACACTTGAGTCTTCCAGGTTTAGCTGAACTTCGAGGTCGGTGGCATGGATCTCTTGATGCAAGTGGTGGAGGCAATGGGGACACAATGGTACGGATATGCAAGATTTTGAACTGTACTTATGTCTTTTCGATTGGTATTAACTAGGCCTCTCTTTATATAATTTTTTTATATTTGTATACCAGGCTGATTTTGACTTCCATGGTGAACATTGGGAGTGGGGAACCTACAAAACACAACGTGTTTTAGCTGTAGGAGCATATAGCAATACCGATGGTTTGCGCCTTGAGAGGATTTTTATCCAGAAGGACAATGCCACCGTACATGCTGATGGCACTTTGTTGGGGACAAAAACCAATCTTCATTTTGCTGTTTTAAATTTTCCAGTCAGCCTTGTACCTGCCCTGGTTCATGTCATTGAATCATCAGCTGCTGACACTGTTCATTCATTGGGGCAACTGTTAGCTCCAATTAAGGGTATATTACACATGGAAGGAGATCTTAGAGGAAGTCTTGCAAAACCAGAATGTGATGTTCAAGTGAGGCTGTTGGATGGTGCCATTGGGGGAATCGATCTCGGACGAGCTGAGATTGTTGCCTCCCTAACCTCAACAAGTCGTTTTCTGTTCAATGCCAAATTTGAGCCGGTCATACAAAATGGCCATGTTCACATACAAGGAAGTGTACCTGTTAATTTTGTCCAAAACATTTCATCAGAGGATGAAGATACAGAAACAGATAAAAGCCCAACAACTTGGCTTCCTGGGTGGATGAAGGAACGGGGCAAAGTTGCTGCCGAGGAAGCTAGTAAAAGAATTGTTTTTAGGGACAGAAATGAAGAAGGTTTAAATACTCAATTAGCAGAAAGCCTCAAAGTTTTGAACTGGAACTTTTTAGATGTCGGAGAAGTCAGGGTCGATGCTGATATCAGGGATGGGGGAATGATGTTATTAACAGCTTTATCTCCTTATGCAAACTGGCTTCAAGGCAATGCTGATGTTACGCTTGAGGTGTGTACAGTAAGGAAAGAGTTATCAGATCGGTTTGTCCTTTTTCTTAGGTCGTTCGTTATGCTCTGGTAATTGCACGCTTTTGCAACTTAGCTTGATATCTAATTATTGCTTTTGATATGTTTCTAATAAAATAGGTCAGAGGTACAGTCGAACAGCCTGTTGTTGATGGAATTGCATCATTCCATAGGGCTTCCATTTCTTCACCAGTATTAAGAAAACCACTCACAAACTTTGGTGGCACGGTACATGTGAATTCAAATAGGCTGTGCATCACTTCGCTAGAGAGCCGTGTTAGCAGAAGAGGAAAGCTGTTTGTAAAAGGAAACCTACCTTTGAGAACCACTGAAGGTTCTATTGATGACAAAATTGATTTGAAATGCGAAATTCTAGAAGTACGGGCAAAGAATATTATAAGGTATTTATTTTGTTAATTTGAGGACCCTTATAGAAACTTAGCTCTTTAACACTATTTTTTCTTTTCATATCAACAGATAATTGCATATATCCTTTTGTTGCTGATAGTGTTTTGTTTTGAACATTGATCTGTTGTGTTGTGATGAATATTTATGACAATGAATATCCAGGTAGCTTTTTCCTACCAGCATCTGTTATTGATGAGCAAATTAGAAGAAGAATTGAGGGCTTAGTTGTTCATCTAATTTATATAGCAATAGAGAGCTAATTACATAAGGAAAAGAAATCCTAGGAGACTTAGGAGATCACTAGAATCATGGATACATTAGGATTCCGAAGACTTTCCTAATACTTCCCCTCAAGCTGGAGCCTACATATCATAGGCTCCAAGCTTGTTAAATATAGATTTCACTTGAGATCCATCAAGAGCTTTGGTAAATAAATCAGCAAGTTGATCTTCTGACTTGACATTGGGAGTTTTGATCAGTCTTGCTTCAAGCTTCTCTCAAACAAAGTGATAGTCACTTTCGATATGTTTAGTCCCTTTCATGAAAGACTAGATTAGTGGCAACATGAATGGCTGCTTGATTATCACACATTAACTCCATCGGAGATGGATGCTCACAACCGAGTTCCTTAAGAAGATGCTTAAACCAAATCAACTCACGTGTAGTGTATGCCATGGACCTGTACTCAGATTCAGCATTATAGCAAGCAACAACTGTTTGCTTCTTGCTTTTAACACCATGTTTCCTCCCATAAAAACATAATAACCTGAAGTAGACCTTCGGTGATAAGAACCTGCCCAATCGACATTTGTATACCCTCGTACCTGAGTGTGTCCATGATTTTGGTACAGAAGACCTTGCCCTGGTGATCCTTTCAAGTATCTCAAGATTCGACAACTGCATCCTAATGACTAGTCCGTGGAGAACCCATAAATTGACTGACCACACTTGTGGCAAATGCAATGTTTGGACTAGTGACAGTCAAATATTTAAGTTTACCAACTAGCTTTCTGTAGTTGCCTGGGTCTTCTAAAAATTCACCTTTTTCTGCATCACGTTTAACATTCAGCTCCATAGGACTATCGACTGGTTTAGTGCCTAATAAGCTGATTTCTTCCAAAAGATCAGGAACATATTTCCTTTGGGATAAACAAATACCCATTTTAGACTTTGTGACTTCAATACCTAGAAAATATTTTAGGGGACCTAGGTCCTTTGTTTGGAACTTGATCTGCAGAAATGATTTCAAGGATTGGACCCCTGCTTTATCATCACAACTGATAGAGTGATGACAATGTCATCAACATAAACAATCAAAAGAATTCTATCAGCTGATCCCCCCCAGAAAATTTTGGGAAAATTCATGTGAATTAACAAAGTACGCGCAGTTTCAACAATAGGTTGGATTTTCCTTTCAGCTACCCCATTTTGTTGGGGTGTGTAGGGCACGAAGATTGATGCTGAATACCCTGTTGTTGTAAGTAACTGAAGAACTGGTTAGAGAAATATTCTTTAGCATTATCACTACGAAGAATGTTGATCCGAGTATTAAACTGATTTTGGATTTCAACACAGAAAGAACAAAAGATTGAGAACATTTCTTAACGATCTTTCATTAGATATAACCAAGTCATTTGAGAAAAATCATCAACAAAAATTATGAAGTACTAAAATCCCAATTTGGACTTGACACGACTCGGACCCCAAATATTTATATAAATTAATATAAAGGGTTTTTTTAGCCCATTTATTGACACGAGCGAAAAACGAAGAACGGTGGTGTTTCCTAAGTTGACAAGACTCACAATTTAAACTGGAAATTAACGCGAGACCTAGCAATAATTTCTTGAGATTCTCTAATGATGGATGACCCAGTCGATTATGAATATCAATAGGAGAAGCTAAAGTTGACAAAGCGACGGAAGACTGCAACTCCCAGAATAGTACATTGCTTTCGATTCACTCCCTTCTCTAATCATCTTCTTGGTCTTCAAATCCTGGATAATAACAGTATGGGGACATAAGATTGAATGGGAAATTTGCTTATAGACATAAGACTGAATGGGAAATTTAGAGCGAACAATGTAGAAGGTAAAGTAAACGAGGCATTAGGATGAGAAGCCCCAAGACCTTTGATGGTTGCACCGGAACCATCAGCAATTGTAAGCTTATTACTATCAGAGGAAAGGAAAAACATGATTGAAATTGGTTATGGTACCTGAGATGTGATCAGTGACACCAGAATCTAATACCCATAACTGTTTCTCGGGAATAGATGAATAACAAGCAGTTGGGTTACCTCGATGAGCACAGATGCCATAGAAGAAGACGACGCCTATTGAGCTGACTGATACTTTATATACTTTGCATACTCATCCTGAGATAGAGTGACACAAGACTATGAATTTGCAACTGGAGGAGGATGTTCTTCTACTGATGCATAATGAGCTGCTTGTAATTCAAGATGCTTATCCCAACAGGTCTCCTCGTCATGCCCATAATTATTACAATATTTGCAATGGGGACGTGTGCCTCTACTGCCACTTCCTCTACCATTACGTCTGATATGTCCTCCTCTAGCTTGCCAACCACAATTTGTTGCAAGTGATGACCTCTCATAAGTGTTCTCAGACAAACCTTCTTTAGCCATGGAACGTGAAAGCCTAGAAAATACTTCAGCCAAAGATGGGATTTTTGCATCTCCAAGGATCTGTGCTCGAGCAAGCTCAAACTCAGGTTTCAATCCTGATAACAATGATCTCTCTTTGCCTTTGCATCTCTTTTACATCAGACGTGATTGGCTGTAAAGAATTCAACTCTTCATATGCTCATTTCACCTTCCCAAAGTATTCAACCAAACTTTCTTTCTGCCTGGAGTTAAACAACTCAACAAAGGTATCATATACACGAAGCATATTACTTGAATATAGAAGCTTGGCATACTCCCAAGCTTGATTACAAGTATCAACATGAGAAAACAAGTCTGAGATTTCAGGCTCCATGGAGTCAAAAAGAATATGTAGCAACTGCGCATCATCAGCTAGACAGTTCTCTAGTTCTTTGTTATCAGTTGGAGGATTAGTTGTGAGATGAGAAAATTTCCGTTTACCCTTGAAAAATAACGCAACATTCTTGGACCAGAAAGAGTAATTATTACCATTCAGACATTGCCTGGTGATTCGCAAATTGGAGGATCCAATTGTCGGAGCTGTTCCCGAGCCACTGGACATTGACTTTTCATCGGGTGACATACTTGCAATCTACTCACCAGAAGTATTGATGTAAGACGCTGGATTGTTGCTGCCGATAACTTGGAGCTTATGACAGACGACGAGGACGATGAAATACTCAAGTTCTGGTCATATTTGACATAAACCAACACCAGAACCTTGTTCAGACTGAGGAGACGAGCTGACCTGGTTCGGGTCCGGATGGCGGCGCGTGGGAAGTTTCTGGCGGCAGTGCTGCTCTAGTCGCCGGTGGCTGTTGGTTGCTACTGTGAGGTCGGTTTCGGTGTCTTGTTTTAGGGCAAAGAAGAAGAAAGGTAACGCAGAGAAGAAGGGGACGGTCTAAGGCAGAGAAGAAAGGGTACGCAGAGAAGAAAGGGATGGTCTAGGGTTCAAAGTGGCTCTGATACCATGAAAAAATTAGAAGAAGAATTGAGGGCTTAGTCGTTCACCAAGGCCCTCATCTAATTTATGTAGCAATAGAGAGCTAATTACATAAGGATTAGGAGATCACTAGAATCATGGATACATTGGGATTCCTAAGACTTTCCTAATAGTTATTTTGGTTCCTTTAGCTCTTTTCATGTAACTTGGCTATTTTTACTAGCTTCGGTTATCGTTAACTGTGTCATCTAGATCAATAATGTATAATTGCTATCAGTGGCCAGGTTGACACGCAGATGCAAATTTCTGGTTCTATATTGCAGCCAAACATCTCTGGGAACATCAAGTTGAGCCATGGAGAAGCATATCTACCGCATGATAAGGGCAGCAATGGAGCTGCACCTTTCAACAAGTTGGCATCTAATCAATCCAGGCTTAGTGGTATGGGTGTCAATCGGGCAGTTGCTTCAAGATATGTTTCGCGGTTTTTCAGTTCAGAACCACCATTTTCAATGACCAAGTTCCATCAACCAGATGGTAATATTATATTCATAAATTTTTCTATTTTGTCAAGTTCATTCCCATAATTATTGCTGAATACTTTATCTTATCTGCACATCATGTTGGCTATCTTGAGCAGAACTGGAGACTTTTTAAAATAGTTGAATCATTCAGTGTCAATTCCAGTAGTCTTTCATGACTAAATCAAGTGAAAGAAAGGCTGTGACTATAGTAACATGCTTTATTTCCAAGCTTTAGACGTAAATATTCTTCTGTTCCTGAGTCCTAATTCTGTGAAATGTAACTTTTTATTTAACTGTTGTTTTAGCAGTTAAATCAACTGAAGGTGAAAAGGATATAGAACAAGTAAGCATTAGACCAAATGTGGATGTTCGTCTCAGTGATCTGAAGCTTGTTTTAGGACCAGAGTTGAGAATAGTTTACCCTTTGATTCTGAATTTTGCTGTCAGTGGAGAACTTGAGCTTAATGGGCCAACTCATCCAAAATGGATTAAACCAAAAGGTGTCCTGACTTTTGAAAATGGTGATGTTAACCTTGTTGCAACTCAAGTGAGTATTTAGATTTTATGTTTGTCGAATATCATGAAAGCATTACTTATCTTTCTTTTAGCTGGAAACTATCTCGCTAAATATGCTGCCTTAAATCCAGGTGAGGCTTAAGCGAGATCATCTAAATATTGCAAAATTTGAGCCTGAACATGGATTGGATCCTATGCTAGACCTAGCTTTGGTTGGATCAGAGTGGCAATTCAGGATTCAAAGCCGAGCCAGCAATTGGCAGGACAAATTAGTGGTGACCTCAACACGTACTGTTGAACAGGATGCCCTGTCCCCTAGCGAGGTAAAGCATTCTGAACACTCCAATCAGGCACAATTCTCCAGTTCATTCTAATCCCTGTTGCATTATCAAATCATCTTTCCACATTGTGATTCTTATGAATGAGCTTGTAGAGCCTGAAATTAAAATTGAGTCGTGAGTCTGATGGCCTTCAAAAATTGGGCCCAAGCTCAGGTTTCGGGCTGCCCTAGCTTGATAATTCTGCAATAGTCTTACGCGTCTTCAGAGCAATATTTGGAGCAACTTCCTGCTCGTCATTGAAACCCAAAAAAGCATGCCTGGATCTTCCATTATTTGCAGCTCCAAGCATCATGATAATTTCAAGTGTCTCAGTTTGTCTACCAGCTTCTCATCACCAATATAACACTTTTACTTCACCCAAAAACATAGAAAAAGGAAAAAAAGAACCCAGAGATATCTCCCATCAAAGACTTCTCATTCAGCAACTAGATCCAAGCAACTCAGACAATAAGATCTTTAGGAACTCCACAACACCGATAGACAAAACAAGAAAGGCCAACTTTTAACTAAAGTAACAACCCATAATTGCTGCTGTCTAAAGACCAACACTGCTGCTGACTAAAGACCAACACTTTGCAATGCAACAACTGGAGAGAGGTGACAACTGGTGTGGCGACTGACAAAAGAGGTGGAATCGGTTGGTGGGAGGTTAGTTGTCTAAAACGTGAAAGAAGGGATTGCAAAGAGATTTAGACAGTGGAGGGGGAGGTGTGACGTGATATGAAGATTTGCCGAAACAATGTCAATTGAACTGGGTCAAGCTTTGGGTCTAGGGTGGGTTATTGGGCCGGACTTCAGGCTGGACCTAAATTTGTTTTTGATTTTGGGCCTGAGTCTGGGACCGAACCCCAGTCAATCTGTTGAATTCAGACCGGACACGATGGGGCCGGGGTAATATATGCCTTCCCTAATCACGTTCTGAATTGTGTCCTAGGCCTTTTACCTATCGTAGAAAGTGCTCTGGAAGTATTTTCTTAATGTGGATTTCGCATGTTGATATTCAGTGTAGAAGAATAAAGGATATGGTGAATTTTCAGTACAAATAATCTTCACATATTTGTACTTTATGTTGCTTGATCCATGGTTGCTAACTTTGAGAGGAAATTCTTATCTTTATTGAGCTCGAGGTAATCTAATGTTACTGAATTGTCACATATATGCAGGCTGCCAGAGTATTTGAAAGTCAATTAGCAGAGTCCATATTAGAGGGTGATGGTCAGCTTGCATTTAAAAAGCTTGCTACTGCAACACTCGAAACCCTGATGCCAAGAATAGAAGGAAAGGGAGAGATTGGCCAGGCTAGGTGGAGGCTAGTCTATGCTCCGCAGATTCCTAGCTTACTCTCGGTTGATCCCACCATCGATCCTTTAAAATCCCTGGCAAATAATATTTCTTTTGGTACCGAGGTTGAGGTCCAACTTGGAAAACGTCTTCAGGTGGGTTTCATTCTGCCCTCTATTACTGTCGCATCTCAAAAGATAAACGTACGCTTGTTTGGGTTAGATGATCATTTGGGTTGGCACAAAAATGGCCTTTATGGTCCTTATATGACTGATATGGTCCTTTTCATTCTACTTTGGTTAGGCCTCAATCGTTAGGCAGATGAAGGACTCGGAAATGGCTATGCAATGGACCTTAATCTACCAGCTCACAAGCCGATTAAGAGTGGTTCTGCAATCTGCTCCTTCCAAACGCCTCCTTTTTGAATATTCTGCCACATCGCAGGATTAATCCACCGCCTGCTCTTGCTGCCTCATGTACTAGCATGCATGATCAGTTGCCCATATAAGTGTAGTGTTCAATATAGTAAAACAGTAGAAAGCGAAAGGCAAAAGGATGTAAAGATAAGACTAGGCGTAGGTATATGTTGCTCTTATTTTCCGCTTCATGTATAATGTTTTCTTGGCTCAGGAATGGTTGGGCATTTGTAAGCACATTATAATTCATGAAAAGGTTAAAAGAAGATGAGATGAAAGTCGAATTTGGGGATCACAGGAGTTATTGATCAATGCGTCTAATATACACGTCTCACTGTATTGTACTTTAATCATCAAAGAATTTCTCGAGTGATCAGTTGTTGCTGGAATTGGTCTTGCCACGCGCGATTACTCGTGTTCTGTATGTAGACTATGGATTGTTTGGGTTCAGAATGAGCTTTCCCTTAATTAAACGAAATCCGAACTTAAAAGTTATGTCCTTAGAGGTACAATTTTCGTTTAAAGTATAAGGAATGATCAAATCCATCATGACCTAGATGATAGCATTATTACATATACATATTAAAATATTAATAAAGAAAAGAAAATTGTTTGTACCTGTCATTTGATCACATTTAAATAGACTTGAGACTTTTACATTTATATGTATCTTAGCAATTGTAAGTATTAATATCTCCTAATCTATTTATAAAATGTCTTAATCAGTTAAATAAACGTTTTTTCTGTACACATTCATTAAAGTGGTGAAAAAGTTTGGAGCCTAAAAGGGTTAAAAAATATGTTACTATTAATGTTTTATCTTTAGTGATGTTAGTAGTTTAATTTGTCAAAGAATCAAGTTAGATGTGTGGCAAAGCCATCCAATGCAAATTATTTAAATTGATCAAATTATTGCACCACAAAATCATTAGTTTACAATGTTCAAAATTATAAACGTTGGTTTGATTTGGTTTTATATTTAACAAAATCACTAAATTGCAAAAACATTCTTGTGCAACACCTAAATATAATAAAAAAGTATCTTAATTCCAACTTCTATTTGTTCCTACATGGATTTTGATTATCATATTGTTACTAATGATATATGATTTTATAATTGATAATGTAATTTATTTATATAAAAGAAAAAATATATTATAAGATTTTAAATTATATATTGCTTTTCATTTATTTTAGGTAAGACGAAAATACGGAAATTAATTTTTCTGAATTGAACTAGAAAACTTAAACACGTAATATTCTCAAATAAATCATAATACAAATAAGACAATGCAAAAACTATTCTACCTCTCTCATCAAGTTTAAATACTTTAATTTGAAAATTTCACCATAAGATATCCAGCATAGATTAGGGAGTAAATACTCATTTTTCTTTTTAGGCTCAATGTTCTTTAGGAAAAGTTGACAAAGAAAAATCTAGAATCCATATAAGGGTTAAATGGATTCACTAATGGATTTATTTATGAGGGGTATACAATTTAGCCTAAACTCAAATCCTAGGTATTTTTTTCACTTGTACATATATTACATGTAATCTCAAAAATATAAAATTCAAGATTTTCTGAAGGCCAAAATTTTTTGCATGAAGGACAAAATCCTCGTAGGATTTCTAAAGTCAAATCAAATTGTAATCACTTAACAACTTCAAATTTATAGTATTTATAAATTCAAAATTTATAATATTTACTTAATTATATTATATACCTAATGTTTAACAACCAATCTTAACTAAGAATTATATATACACTTATACTATCAACCTAAAGTAACTATCAAATTCCCAAACACCTAATACAAAAATAAAAAGAAAGCTAAAATTTTAACCAAATATATAAAACACACATGCTAAAAATTTTTAGATTCTTATAAACTCATCTCCACATTTAAATATGTATTTATCCTTGATGTACAGTAAATAAGATCATAAAAACACATGTAAAAGACATTAAGGTAGAAAAATTATCCCCTTTATCCATGTCAACTTGGTGTAGTAGAATTAACAAAACTTCAACACATAGCAACATACAAAAGAAACTAAATTTAACATTAGCAAGAATACGAAAACTTGGAAGATAAAAGAACTAGGGTTAAAATGTTGGGTTATCTCTTAAGAAACACTTCTTCATAAGTCTTTTAACTATTCTGGAAAGTAGAGCTATTCATTGAAAGAAATTTTGTGAATGTCGTTTACATTATCACTCTTGAAGTAATGCTTCAACCATTGCCCATTGGTCATAAACAACTTTCCATTTATATCTTGAATTTCAATGGCATTATAAGGTTTACATTTTCATTACAATGAATTGAAGAGAAGTACTTAGAATATAGTAACAACACAATAACTTATTCCTCCTCATGTTCAGACTTGTATTATTCATTTTCTCCAAGTTCCTGTGACATCCTACCTAGTCTAGCCCATGTTTGCCAATGTAAAGTTAACTTAGTTCCGTGTCCTTCTCCATGCGTTATCGATGATTTTTTATGTAAAAATTCTAGAAAGGTAGGTGAAATGACATATGAGCCTAACACAATCCTATGATAGGGTCATGTTGGTTGAGAAAACTATGATTTTTCATGTTTAAAAGGGAGGTAATTGAAAACAAGAGGAAGAAAAAAAATTTAAGAACAATAATAAAGAATTAGGAACTATAAGAAGTATAAGAGATTAGGAGAAACACAACCTTAGGAAAAGGATCAAGAAATCCATCAGCATTCAACAAGAACTTTAAATATTCATGAACCATAAAGATGCTTTCTTTCTCTTTTATTCTTTCTTGTTTTGTGTGGTTTTCTTTTGTTTTATCATAAACTAATGGGGATATAGATCTAGATAAGGTGGATCTTACGACTTGATGTTTTGAATTGATACTTTAATTTAATAAAATTTCTAGTTTTCATACGATTTGTTCATGTTTTTATATTATATTGAATGAAAGGAATGAGAGTTGAAGATTATATAATCAAATTTGTACATTGAGATTAAGAGATGATTTATATAATCAGATCATAACATAAATGATAAGGGATATATGGGTTGCTAAAGATAGAACAACAAGGTCTTTTTGGGTTGGACTGAAACCTATCATGGGAATTCAAATAGCGTCTTGGTGTGTTCTTAGGTTGTTTTGATTAGAAAGATATTTTGGTCAAATCAATTTAAGAATGGAGACTGTATTTGTTGGACCCCATTTTCAGAGCCCAACTATCCAGAATATCATAAAACGAGAGCTTATTACCCTGTAGGGTTATTTCAAAGAACCCTGCATAATCCAATGAAAAACACCTTAACCATTATTGATTCATCTTCATGCTTTTATACCATAACACATTTTAGTCATATTTAACCACAATTCCTGTTCAAAATTCATCATCTCAACTTAATTACTTCCTCAAGTACCCCTAATTTCAACTCAATCTTAACCACACGCAAATTCACATTTCCACTCAATGGCATCCATACATAATTAATAATTTATTAATACCAAAAGATAAGAGTTTGTACAAAGCCATACTGGCATTTCAAACCACAATACATCCATATCTCATAATCCCAAAATACATGCGATACTTGAACTAATAATACTCGAAATGTAACTAAAATCCTCATTGTTACAAAATCTAGCTTAAAATACAAAAATAT